>CM060961.1:171947408-172547408 GCA_030765045.1 Tenodera sinensis
AACGGCCAGAACGCATCACAGGTAGAATTACCACGGTGGATCCCTAACAGGTGCAGGCAGATTTTAGGCCGACAGAGTTCCTGGTTGCCACAGAGAGTGCACCACCAGCCAAATTCGGCTGATCATTCATCTCCTTGATGGCCGGTCAGCCGAACACAGAGCCTCCCCAAGGCCAGGAAAGTCGACTTCCGGAATCCAACCCGTGACCTTCCGAATGCGTGCCACAGACAATACCACCTGAGCCACCCCGCGCGGTCAGAGTTATACTAGTCGCTCTGTATAACAAACAGTTGCTTTTGACGATACACTCACTAAAAACTGCTCACAGAACAAGCACTCTCCAAAACTGTCTCATGATACAAGCATTCAAACTCTTCCAACCCTGACTATTCACAACGGACACTTAAAGGATAATTATTGCCCCTCTGTTCGTGATCTCTCGCTTTTTACAGCCCAGGCTAAATGCGGGCCATTTCTCTAACAAATACACATTTTCTTGAAACTTCTCATAACATGCACGTGAGTTACTTCTCGAGCTGTCTGGAAGCGTTTTGTTCTGCCGCGGTCATTGTTACGTTGTTTACTCGTCGACGTAGTGGGTGAGATAGCTAACACCGAGCTTGAGATGTGCCGTCACCCAGTGGTGTGAGGTGGCTGGCGTGACAATATGTTGCAAGTGATACATTATTTTTTCTTCGTATTTATTCTGAAATTAGAGCCCAACCAACATTCTTCGAATTAAGCCCGAGCACGGCCTAGGTCCGAGGATTTGGTCTGAGACAAGACACCCGTAAGACAATGTATTCCAGGGACCAAGAAAAAAACGAATATTACTATTACAAAACGTCAAGGTTGACTTTGGTTGTCGACCAATCGCCGAAAGAATTGATTCTTAGACTAGTTCATAACTTTTTGAAGTGCACTGATTTGTCTTTTTTAAATGATCAACAACGGGGATATTGTGACCTCTCCATTATATTCAGCAATTTCCTTGCATCTCAGGTTGTTGTGAATGAAGTGCCCAACTACCGAATGTTATTAGCGCATATTAGTGGAAACCACTAAGCACTAATAAGGCCAATGGAATGCGATGTATTCCATCAATTTACTGCTTCTGAGGACATTCACTGTTCATTTTGATTCACTTATTTAAGGAATTCGAGGACACTCCTTGCATTAATGCAGGATCGATTACTGACTAGGTCTAGAATTTCAGAGATTTCCGAACCTTGTAAAAATTTTCAGAAATTGTTAATGTTGATCCATTAACTTATATATTTTATTCATGTTGGATCCCTAACACTTAACCCTAGCAATGTCAAGTCTTACTACGAATGGGGGGAGGGTACTTTGTGACCACCACTAGTAATAAAATGTCTGAGCAGTTTTTAAAACAAATTTATTTTAAAATATTTAACCTTCTTTAAGCGTTGCTTTTTTTACATGTATCACATTACTATTTCGAGGGGGCGGTACTTTATGACCACCTTGACAATTCATTTTTCTCATAAAGATCAACAGTGAAAGCTTTGAAGCAATTACGCAATTTAGTAGTAGAAACATGCAGTAGAAACATCAAAAACTAAAAGACAGAATTTGAAAAATTACAGAAAGTGGGCATACAATATCCTTCCCCTCCTTGATAAATCTAGGGTTAAAAGAAGCTCTTACATTGGAAAACAATCTGATTTGTTGCACTCACATGACTTTCTCTACTCCTGCACAATCCATTCCTACAAACTCTTATATAGTCAAATCCTTTAATGCTTTAAACTTCCGTTCTCTTTGCATGGTTAATATATAAAACAATGATGATGCTACATTTGACAGAAGTATCTTCTCCAAAACTCACAAATAACAAGAAATATCTTCGAAACGGTTCAGTGTACAAAAAATTACTTAGACAAACTATATATTTTAGCAAGGTGTAAAATTTTTGTAGAGTAAGATTTGGTCTATCTCTTACGATTTATCTGTTGTGCAAAAGTCATCCAGAGTAAATAGAACGGGGCTATACCTAGAAAATTCAAAATATACATTTCATATGCCATTAAAATATCTCTAACACGTGGAATTTAAATCAAAATCGTTAGTAATTATTAAGAAAATAAAAAATTTGGATACCTTTTCCATGTGAAGGGTAGTTTAGGGTGGAGAAATCTTGTCCAAAATCTTCCTGTTGCATCCTTGAAAGACATTAAACTTAAATACCAACTTTGCTTTTAGCCGACTTTTCGTTTTTGAGCTATGCCGGTCATAGACTGAAACACACACACGCGCGTGCGCACGCACACACTCAGGCGGAGCTTTTTCTAAAAATGTTCTTTTCTTTATTCAGGGGGCTTTAAGACATATTTCCGGTGAAATGTTGACACCAAATATGTGGGTGGAATACAATGCTTGCTCTACTTAACTAAACGTAGCAGACAAAGTAAAAATGGTCCATAATGTTACGGCTTTATGACACGCAGTTCACAACAGTTGCACAGAAACAATTGCTTAAAGAAATTATGTTCTGAAATGAAGCGTCCATACTTATTCTCTTGATACCTTTTTATTTAGGTTGGCAACGGAGACGCTGATTACATTTTCATTTATCCTAATGTGATACATTTTATACTACTACAGATTTAATACGATTTGATTGTCATAGTTAACGGTGGATGATACTTTTGTTCCCTCTGAATCAGTGAAATCTAAAGGACAATTCACGAAGTTTAAGAAGAAATAAACGTAGTTTATTTAAACATATGTTTTATGCAATCCTAAAATTAAAACGGCTTATTATGGCGGCATATGGTGTGAAATAACCGTCTTGTTGGTACCAGTATTTAGTATACTCACTTTCCTTGGTAAATATAAAACAGTACAATTAGTCATATTAAAACAAGTTATCCCAGAGCAACCCTTGACTCCTACTGTATAAACACTTATGCAGTCCACAAAAGTTTCATATTCTTCTTCGTAAGCATCTTTTGATTTTCAGGAATTAATAAAGATTCAGTGCTCCTGGCTTTGTTGAAAATGTCAGTCGGAATATAATCCATATTTTCAACAGTTTTATCATTACCTTCCCTTTTTCCTCTATAAGTGTTGAAACAAATGAAACAACAACCATGGCTAACTAGAAAGACAGGCTACGGTGCGAACTTCAGTTATGTAATTCTCCTAGTCCATCATGGCCCAATGAAGGAAATGGCCTAATACATCCATATTCTAAACAACCAAAAAAATTGCTCGTTGAATTCATAAAGAAGATATAGTTTTATCATGATAGTATATAACGTAGGCCATGTATGAGACTACGGAATTCCGATTCGCCCCATAGCCTGTCTTTCTCGTTAGCCATGTTTAGTAACCATTTTATATCATACATCTGTGATCTCAGATAGATTATACTTTTTCATTCAGTAAATTTATTAACTATTTTTACTGATTTTTATACTAAAATGGAATAAACATGCGTGTAACATATGTGTAATCTTTTCAATCTGCCTCTCCTAACAGATATTCATGTCATAGTCAAATTAAGCATTAGTTATATAAATAAACTTATGTCTTTTGTAAGTATAATATAATTGTGAAACAACTGTCTTGAAGAAAATGCTCCTACGCTCGCTAAAAGGGGTATATCGCATATTACTTTGAAAATGTTGGCTACCACTAAAAACGCGGCTGTAATATAGACTAGAGAATGACATGATCAGGAATAAGCTGTCTTTTATTAACCTACGTCCCTACTAGTTCATGAGTACCCAATGAATGTTCCCACATTCTATGTCGTCAAATCTTCGCTTCCTATTCACATCTGGAATACAAATCTTTTCACTCAGTGACTTGCTAAATTACAAGATTACTTATCCCTTTCTAATTTTCAGAAGTAACACACGTTTGTATTTGCAACGATGTCATTACTGAACGTGCTGAGGCCTAAGCCGAGTTCATTGGAACACCTAATGGCCTTATTCACCCTAACGTATAACTGATTTTTCTTAAAACATAAATTTCCTTGCTAAAGAATTTTTATTCCCTGAGGCAGCTGAACTTGTGCTTCTTATATTATGGATTGATTTTAAAGTTCGGAAATTAACAGCAATTATTTAGCATTTATTTATAACGTAATTAACCTTACCAGCCAATAAATCCAGTAGCAGTTTTAATGTTAAATTTCTTAAAATTTTGTAACCGACTCCTGTCAGGCAGTCAAACGAAAAATGCCCACTCTATATAGGATTATGCAATTGTGATGTAAATGACTACAATATTCTGCCATAAAATTTTCCTGACTACACATTGCTTTATTGCTCGCGTGCCATAAAACACTCATATTGGGTGTTATAAAATCTACCTTCATAGTCATTACTGGGATAACATCGGAAGCTACGGAATTGGCAACCTGGTGCAAATAACCACCCTTAAAACAAGGATGCAGAGAAGCTCCCCTTCGAAAGTGCCATCCATTTATATTCATACCACATATTCATTTTCTAAAAATAGTGGTTACGTATTATGTTCATAAAAAGCCCAAATTCGGAATGTTTACTAACATGAATAACTGTGAACTGATACATAATAATTAGACAAGGGGATATATGCCTTTATTCTTGCCTACTATAATGGATCAGGTAAATTTGCCACAAATCAAATAAGTTTACAAGAAATATTTACTACTGCATGCTTCAACAAATTCATTACATGTATGATTACGTATCATTATGGTTTATATTAAATATATTTTTGTTCATACGTTTTGAAAGGGCACTGAACTATATTTGAAACTTTTGAACCGTTGAATTCCAGTGTTTCTACCATATTCTTCAAATATTAATTATATATGAAGATAAACTGTTGAATTAATATATACCGCATTGCTCCTGCTAATATTAAATGCTAATACTAAAATTGCATTTGCCTACAAAATTAAAAACCTTTTCTTAAAGTTTTGCAAATACATTCTTAATACATAGAAGAAATACGTTGTATTTTGGTTGAACAATATATATTGTTACATGTTACTCTACATAGAGATTTCATTGTGACATTCTGAGATCGCTGAACTCAAACAGAATTTTGAGAAAAGCCTCCGCACGCGTCTTCCTCTGACTGTGAACAGTACAACTCAAAAACGAATTGGGTACTGGTGAGTGTGTTTCAGAATCTTCCGAGGATGTGACAAATATTTTCAAGAAAACCCCCATTCTAAAATACCCAGTCCATGGTGACTCTGTTTTTACTCAAAATGGCTTTTTTCTTTTTCCTTTTTTTAACCACCGTATGTGTGGCATAATATATTGTCATTATTAATAAAATTTAGACTTTAAATGTACTGCAAACATCTTGAAGTCTCCTCAATTATGATTGAATTTTCTTAAATTTTGTTAAACGTGTAATCTATAAGAGATACACAACACTTCTACTCAAAATTCAGCTATTGCTAAAACCCGTTGTTTCTGGATAATAAACATTTTTCACCATTAAATATTTTTCAAGAAATTACTTATTATTTTTCTAATATTTTATAATACATTTTAGTCGCATTAAATGATCATTCATTTGTTTCCTATGATACCAGACGAAGATTATGAAATATCCCCTTAAATTTCGACAATCAAATCAGCTTCTTGTACAGTCAGTGTGGGTGGCTCAGCTGGTTAGACGATGGCCTAGTGATCCCAATGTCGCGGGTTCAAATCCGGCCCAGGGTCATGGCTTTTAAGTGTGCTTAAAACCGACAGCTCCATATCAGTAGATTTACTGGCATGTAAAATAACTCCTGCCGGACGAAATTGCGGCACACCGGCGACGCTGATGTGATCCTGGCAATTGAGAGCGTCGTTAAACAATTATTATTATTAATTATTATTATTATTATTATTATTATTATTATTATTATTATTATTATTATTATTATTATTATTATTATTATTATTATTATTATTATTATTATTATTATTATTATTATTATTATTATTATTATTATTATTATTATTATTATTATTATTATTATTATTATTATTATTATTATTATTATTATTATTATTATTATTATTATTATTATTATTATTATTATTATTATTATTATTATTATTATTATTATTATTATTATTATTATTATTATCTTCTTGTATACCTTTTGTACGTAAGAAAATGTGAAATGAAACTGTACTTATCTCCATTAAAATAAAGCAGAGAAACTTCGAAAATGGTGTATTACAGGCCATAGACAGTGTATAGAGTTATCGAAAATGATACCGTTTGAGTTGATACAAAAGTTCATGCCAATTTTGGTGCATCAGTGCCTTCATAATGTCTTAGAAATATTGTTCGTGTTTATATCAAGTTTTGAGTACGGAAAACCATAGCACAATTTGAACTTAAATATATTTAAACGTGCAAACATTTAAAAGCAGCTAACTAATCAACTGTTCTAGAAAGCAATGTGATTTAAACTTTCCAGGAGGGTTTTCCAAAATAAAATGATTTTAAGAGCAAGCATTAAACAACTGGTAGTTTTTAAAAATTTCATTTTACGATCCTCTTTCTCCTTCGGTTAAACATGAAAACAGTTTTTCGGAACGCAATGTTCTGTGAATATATGTGCACACAATCTCACTTTATTTTATGTAGGCGTGCCCCAGCATTTACCACAGAAGCACCACAGCGAGGTTTGGAAACCGGAACTGAAATCCTGGTCAGTGGATGATGCATTACCCAGATATGGTGGATATAGGTATGAAAATAGGATGTGCTTTAGAGAATACGTGTAGCCTATGTGATTAAATCAGATGGAGTCAATTGGAACTGTGAAGGTATTTAAGACATCATTTCCGAACACATCTGGTTTTTAAAATGCTATTACGCTTATTAAAAACTGAAACTTTTATTTAGAAGTCTTGTTTTGTGGTGTTACATATTTTCCTCTGTTTAATACCTCCCATTCTAATGTACATCATTTCAAACATGCATGTTATACTTTATACTCTTTGTAATACCTGCTCATTACCTTTAATACTCGCATCTTAGTCTTGAAAATGTTTATTATGGTACATGGTTCCTGGTTTTTTCACCGGAGTGTATGTACAGGCGCTTCCAAATGTTTTCCGACGCATGCGAGACTCGCCGTGAGGACGGAAGGGGTAAAGGTTATCGAGTAGTCAGTTCAGGCCAGAGCCGTCTCAAGTAGTTTACCTTTCGCATGAGTTTGATAGCTTTAATGCAATTCTACTCAAAACCCGGGCGTTAAAGCCGTTTATGGTAGAGCACCCTTAAACGCAATTCTCTCTTTCTCACCAAAACCGGTTAAGCAATTTCGAAAAAAATAATTAAAATAATAAATATAAGAAAAAGAAAATAGCAAATAACAAACATGTTTTAATGTGAAAGAATAGTTTTTGTTCGGAGGATGTTATATTCATCTCTTTGTCAACGGAGAAACTAAGTAAACCTCTTTTTCTATCCAATGTTTCGTGGATCACACATAATTATAATTATTATTAACAAAACATTGATTATATTCATTATTGTGTTTAAAAACATTTGTTTAAAATATTTCTAAAACAACAGCACTACCACATGTCAACACCAATTTTGTTTAAACACGTGGGGAAAGGATGAACAGATATCTTTCTTTTGGATAGAATAATTACGTATAGAACAAACTATTTCGTTTCTTGTTTCCTCAACAGAAACTACCCCGCTTGTCTCACCTTAGACGAATGCATGCGAACGTAAGTAAGTACGTAAAATAACCCGCCCCAAGGACAAACACAACTACTCGATAAGAAAATCCCCCTTCCGTTTACCCTCAACACTTCTCGCCCATCGGAAAGCATTTGGATTATGTATATATAAAACTTCTCAATTCGTTCGCGTTCGCGGCACCTCTAAGCTACTTTCACTTTGAGCCCGATCGGGATACTTAGTTTTGAAAGAGTGCTGAATGGGTAAGGTTTTTAATCCTCAGCTTTGTCATAATAGCCTATTTATTAAATTGAGTCTGGCTTATTGACCGTTAATTCTTAATGTGTTTAGCTTAGCCTACTGCTCGTTTGTTGTACGGATACGTTTTGTAATATTCCGAGTCACAATTATCTTCGAAGTTGAACTTTTTTGTACAGCCAGTACGAGAGCCTGTGTCACGTTGCAGTGCGGTTTATACAAGTCGATACTTGTAACACGTAGCTCAGATTATTGATAGTCTCTGTTGCATGTCGGGGCTCTAATGACCTAGCTGTCGACGGGCCCTTAAACCCTAATCACTCACTCACTCTGTTCCATGTCTGTATCGTTTGTCTTGAATCACCACTCGCATTTGTATTTGAGAGTATGTATACAAATACATTTTCTGGTGAAATCTCAATGTATAACTGTTGGGTAGAATTCTGTAAGTTCTCTATTATAACGTGGTACAAAGAGTAGAAAAATAAAGTGAGTGTTTTTGTAATGTCTGAGTTAGAGAAAAATCAATGATTGTATTATCTCCATAATGCATATTACCCAGTAAACTCATGAAAAAGTACTCCTTTTTAGATACCCTCACGAGTATACGCTGAGTGTTGGCAAAATTTCTGTCAGTCAGCTCCGAAAATATGAAACAGCATCCACTGCATTATGGTTTTGAATATGAAAAAATTGATACAACTGCAGCCACTCCTAATAATGATAATAATCATAATTAATAATCATTATAGACATTATTATTGTTATATTTACTATCATCATCTAGACTGAGAAAAGGGTTCTTGTGGATCTTTTTTGTGTACATACCTAGGTAAGATGTCTAAATTAAATTGTAGTTGAAATTATAGATGGTATATAGGATCCATGGGCAGTTTCTGCCCTTGTGCACATTATTTACTTCTACTACAATGTGCTGCCACCTAGTGGAATTGAGGTAAAATTGTAGTGCTGATGTAAAAACAGAATGCGCAAAAAGCTTCGCCTGCTTGCAAAGTTTTGCACATGTGGACTGGCCCCATTAGGTAATTACATCTACCAGTTGCACATACACAGATACTTCTTTAAAGCTGCACGAGTAAGATCTTCAGCGAACTTAGAGGAGTTGCGTAGAAGTGTTAGTATAGTTTGAAAAGAAAAAATGTATATTATGCTTAATTCTTTCCCGTTCAGATTATGAACCCAGTGGGATTACGAGATGGAAGGCTTCGGTTGATTAACAAAATGTAAGTAGCAATGCACTTTATTAGCATGAAAAATAGCTAGGTAACCCATCTGTGAAATTTGAAAAATTGCCATTTTTCGTCCAATTCTTCTCAAATTTTGGGGATAGGCTTGTTGCTCAGAGTTAAAACAATATTATGAGTCTGAACTTTATATCTTGAATAGTTTTTTTTAAACATATTATTTTTTTTTTTAATTTCTGTGAGGTTATGTGAAAAATACTCCTCGGTGCATACTTTTCAACCAAGAACATTTCAACTTCTACAGCTAATCAATGATATATATTGCTACAACATTTGGCTGGTGTTTTTTTAGTAGTTTATTTTTTTGGGGGAGAAAAAAAATTTCAAAATTGCATAATCTAATTTCTGAGAATTTTACCAATTTTACAAATTGCTTTCTAAAATAAAAACTTTTTTATTAAGGTACAGCAAAAATTTAGAGCCATGTTTTAATTCTTATACTTTGAATAATGTGTGTACCAAGTTTCAAGAAAGTATCTGCAAAACTATGCACCAAGGAGCATTTTGTACATAATCATGTGTCAGGAAATCATAAGCGGAGAAAAATGGAGTTAAACTTTAGCAACTATACAATACAAATGTACTTGATTAAAACTGGCCTGCACCATATGTGGGACCCTAAGAGGTCCTTTTAGCTGTTTTTTTTCAAATTTCAGTCGCTTCCTAGCAGTTCTGTAGCCCCTTTCTGAATGCTTAGCACTGTTCTTCAGACGACACTTCCCTAATTTTACTTAATTTCTCCCCAATTTCATTGAAATTTCTACCCTGAACCTCATACTTTACATGCTGTGAAGCTTTACAACCCATATTATATTCACTAATTTCATATATTACACCAATTTCTGTTTTCTTTTTTGAAAAAAAAAAATTTCCTTTGGGCATTTCTTCACTATTTCTTCACAAAGCAGCATGAGGTTAGCACATTTTCCCTCTAGATAAACCAAAGAACTTTGGAGTTTGCTCAACAGATAGCTCTCATAGATGATTATCAACATGTTTCAGCAAATTTGTCACAAGAAACCACGTAATTCAAACTCAAACTGAACAGATATTGAGTCGGAAAAACATTGCAAGCACTTCGAGTTCACTCTACTTACCTTGCTTCGAGTGTTTCTGTGGAATTAAACTGACATACCACCTAGCACATGGTCATTTAAATCCCTTGGTGAAGTCATTTAAAGGGCGCAGATGAGTAAACAAAAGCATGACAATGAAAGCCAAAGGTTTAAACTTATTTATGGTATAAAAAGCCAAAAATGAAAAATTTTGTCATTTTTGCCCATTTTTCACAGATGGGCTACCTTGAGGTAACAAACATTCTTACATTCTTACTGGTTACTATCTGATTAGTGAATTCATTGTCACATAAAGTAATACGCATATAATTAAAATAGTCATTCTTGTGGTACAATAGGAAAGTTTTACTTTGGGGGATCATGGAACACTACATTTCCAGCCCATTGCTCGGGAATTCATATTGTTTGCAACTTCCTGATTTGAAAATTTCAAAAACATGTCAAACAGCTCATCATTCAGCATCTGATGTTATAACAATTTAGACATCTGAAACTAAAGAAACTAATTATTTTTGGTGCAGAGTTTTATATAACCTCATTTAACACACCAACTGCTGTGGCCGTTACTGGGGCTATATGGAATCAACACTTCTTTATCTCATAGCACATATAGTAATGGTATATTTGTTTCAAATATCAGAAAGTTGTCGCAAAATGATTGGAAATCTGCTGAAATTTTCTGAAAACGATGCATTACAAAGCTAGAGGTACGCTAGTACGCAGAAGTTGTGGTCGATGTTGGCCTTTGTTTCTGACATTATGTTTTTCCTCGTTAGTTGTGCAATATATCTCTGTGATTACAAGTAGATGTTACTACTTCTTAAAAAGAGGAATAAAAGCTGCACAAAGTATCAGAAATTAGGAGGTACGTATTCTCTTTTACAGCAGTTAAGCTGGTTAAGTATAGCCTAAATGGAACAGTGTAATGTGAGCTATCAAGGAAATTACACTTCAAAGTGATGAAGTTCTACACTGATATTCAAGATCTTCCGATTCCAAGTTTTCATTTAAAAATTAATTATCTTTCACGAGAGAGGAAGGAGAGAATAAAAAAGGAACACCTTTTTTCTATTGATATCTCTAAAACTACCCTCGTCAAGTTTTCTACAAAGCTCTTCTGAAAACTTTACAAGAAAAACCATGGGAGCTCTCACAGATCATTCAGAGATCTCTTTGGTTTTCAAGCTCCGTCCCAGGACAGCTGACTGACATTTAATTCTGTAAAGTAGAAGGGTTTCTGGAACAGAAACTTGTGGAGAATTTGGTATTAGTTTGGAGAGGCTGACACATTTGCCAGAAAAGTTGTTAGCCTGCTGAGTTTTCATCGTTTCTACTCCACAAGAGCGAGTCCACTTACGTTTCAGAATGAGATGACTTCGTGTGTCTACAGGTGGAGGAATAATTAATGAAGAAACTTGTGACGTCAACATAGTCTCTCTGCTGGCTATGGAGCCCCCTCTAATCAATAAAGTTCAAGCACATCTCAGTAATAAAATTCCCGATCCTCCTCTGATTTCACTGTCTGGGGCATACAAATAAAACTCAGAGTGTAGTAAAACTGGAGTTAACTCCCAACACCAAACTCTATGCCCAGCAACTAAAAATACAAGAGTAAAACTCATTCACAACATAAAATAAGGCTAAGAAAGCTCAAAAACATAAAATATATCTAACAGTCACTTTTCACAATGTATTCAAAGAAACAAATAATTATAAACTCTTGCGCTTTGGCAAACATAATATTTATTCATGCTCGACCATACCCAAATTTATTAATTGTAAGTCTGATAGCGAAACTTTAATGGGCCTCCTTAAGTTCAAACTTTCGTTAAATGACTGTTCTTCATCCAATCGGACACTCCAATTTTCATTAAAGGACAGATGTTCCACCAATCAGAGAATTCCCATGCAGCAATGGCAAAGCACAACACTGATCAATTCTCGAAACACAGCTAGCGCGAGTTTGGAAAACGCTAAAATGTCGGACACTACTGACAGTGAGATGCAACTTACTCCGGCTAAGTAAGATACAGCTTATACAAAACACAATTTAACTTCAATACACCATCAACTTCAAAGAATATTGCCTAAGCATAGTCCTCCAAATTAATTTTATAATTGTACAGTAAATAACTTATAGGTGAAATAAAGTTTCGTCTGAAAACCAATATATTCAATTTGCCTTCTGTTTTTCAATGTTACATAGCGTTCCAGGGTTATCATTTTCAACATGCAACTGTGACGTGCTGGAAACGAATCGATCATTTAGCGCCTGCGCAGAACTCCAAATATCAGCTGATGCAATGGGTCGGTCATTGTCCCTGGTGAGTGTACAACATTTTACAATACTTCAACTGAAGAACCAGGTATATGGTCGAGCATAAATTGTCGCAGGAAACGTTAACTATAATGGTAATTAAGACGCTCGTATGAAAATTAGGAAACTCGCGCCTTAATTACTAACATTATAGTCTCGTTGGATAATATACTATTACGGCACACACAAAATTTAATGGCAGTTAATAGTTGACCACTATTATTCTCATTCCTGCTGGGCAGATTAATTAATTTTTAACTATAGAACACCACAATGCGTGGCACGCTATTTATTGGATTTTGTACTCAACATCTCCTCCTGCAAACCGCCATTAAATTTTGTGTCAGCCATAATTGCTCACCATACTCAATTTAGCACCTACGGCGATTTCTGGGGATTACTTCAATTAAACTGCTTCTTGCTTAGAAACCGAGAAATCCTTGAAAAAGCTTTATACAGATGTCTGGGTCTAATGGTTGCTTGAAATCAGACCACATAAATTATGTTTTAATATCATCTTACTATTGATCTTTTAAAATGTATATCGTATGAATTAAAAATTAATGAAGGTGAACATATTTTGGTCTTTATTACTTTACTGTTATGAAACACAATATAATATAAAAAAGAAATCAAAGAAATAAACATTCAAACAATAATAAATGCTCATAGGTTAAACATATTCTGCTGTCATGAAATGATTTGTAATTGCTGTTCTTTTTCTAAACACAGAAACAGAATTAGCGTAATTACATTTATGACAGAGTATTTTGATTCATCTGTTCTTTGTGTGCAATACTACCACAGTCATCACGTGTTTGATCTGTTTTCTGTCTTTCGCACATGGCAGAGACACATCAAATTCACGTCGTTTCTCTGGGTTCACCATTCCTGCAACAGTTACCACCAGGCGCTAAAATTCACTTGCATTTGCTGCATCTCTTGCGAATTTTGGTTCTTCTCTGGGGTTTGAAGACTTATTTCATGTTCTGCCACTTCAAAACATCAACAATGTACATCAACAAAGCACATCACCAACAATGGTCTTATGAATGCAAATACATACATAAATACATTGATATTTGGAAATTTTCTCTTCAGCGAACACATAATATTGTATGTATATTATTATAAATTCATAGCATATTGCTCTAAGCATACATTCCAGATGATTTTATAATTTATTGGGCCTCCTTCATTCTTCGAACACAGTAAATTTGCTCTTTTGGGATATTTCTTATAAGATTCCTACACGTTGGCATGGCAATGTATTCCAAGATTTGGATAATGCTTCTCGAAGTTCTCGGCGGTTTTTCTGTCTGAGGGCAGCTATTTCTCTATCTTCCGATCTCATACGGATATAACTGCCATAGTTCAATCCTACCAATTTTCCTATATTTTCATTTTCTCTGCCACGCACGTTTTATCCCTAGTTGAATATCTCTGGATAACTTGCCGCGCTTACGAAAACCAACCACTAACCATTTAATATTGTACTGTGGCTTTTTTTACCCATTTTTACTTCGTCTCTTCGCACCAGAACAAAATGGGAGTTACAACTGAGTGTCATGGCAGCCTAACAATGTCCACACATCAACACTCAGTGGTGCCATTTGCAATATAAACAATACACTATAAACAGACACCGCTCCGACTTCGCTGGCTCATTAATCATGGGATTGAAACCATTACCACGCAGTGCTAATTTAAACTGTTTTTCTTTCTTTCTTTTTCTTTTCTTTTCTTTTTTTTTTTTTTCAATTTGTTTTAAAGTAGTAAACATGTCAGTTGTTGATAAACTGTATATAACAACAATTGCATACTTATAATCTTCACATATGTGCCTTTCTCTTCAGATAAAAACAAAATTGACATCCCTTACATTTCAGTCACATTCCCAAAAAGATCTAAAAATTGGATTTTTTATCGTGTTTCTAAAAGTGATAATAATCATAACTCTTTCAAAAGTAATGACATCTATATAATTATTTTTTAAATGTATCCTTTAGTAAGATAATGTTTTGACGAAACATAAGACCGCTCGATGAAATATGCAGGTGTCCTTAAACCTTTGGTTGGAACTATATGACCCCATACCAATAATTCTTTGTTTATTACTAAGACTACATTGTTTAAAACGTAATTATTTATTTAAAGGGTATAAAAAGATCCAGAAATTTATATCTACAAGTTTCAAGTTTGTTGAAACGGTATAGTATTAATTAACTGATAGTATCAATGGGGTTAGGAATGACCCGAAGCAAGGCACAAGGATTAAAGTTATGTGCTAGCGGGGTATTTCATCCCGTTTTGTAACATATTTCTAACATAAAATGAATGCTTATTTCAAAAATCTAAGGTTTCATTTTGAACTTGGCAGCACATACTTCGTTCTTGCACCGGCGTCTTCAAGCACCCTTGTTCACGCGCTTACACGCGACTTATTATCATGTGACGTAAATCTCTTTGATTTAATGAGGCCGCAAAATCTGGGAGATCGGCGACAGGCGTCACACCTGGTTCGTTTTACTTCGTGTCACTTTTGCTTAGGTGCACATTTTCATGTCAAGTCACTTAGTATATAGCTGCCTCTGCTCTTGTGAGAAAGGGTTCGTCGATGTAGAGCACCAGATACTGACAACCCATTTTATTTCATCTACAAAGTATAACGTAAAAAACATATAAACTGAGAAGATGCATCAAAGTGTTAAAGTTATATTGAGCTTCCTCAAGCGGATTAGAGTACATATTTATTCAAATAAAAATGAACTTGGCACATAAGGATACTAGACAAACAAGATCCCTACACAATGAAATAGGGGGGAGTTTCGTAATTTGTACCGTTGCCTAAATTGTACCACCTTCTGAAAAATTAGTTCCTTGATAAACGCTGCCATCCACGCCAAGCACTCTGAACTATGTCTATACACACGAGAGAAGTCTCTGTGTTGAGTTGTGCAGACGCGAGGTGAAGGAACTCGTTTCAGCTAGTTCCAATGTAGATTTTCCGTTGAAGAAATACTTCCGAAAGGTAAATGAAACTCCATAACGTTATATACTATTCAAAACTACTTTAATATACAGTGATTCCAGCTGCGTTACATGCTTCTGTCAAAAAGCATTAAGCTGCAAGGATTTAACAGAGAGAACTTGTTGAGGGTGCGTATTTTGTACCGGCTTCACTTTCCTTTGACGCACCAGTATAATATAGGGAACTTTCATTATAATCTTTTATATCATAGTGACGTATGAAGAAAAAACATACATAATTCAATTGATCAAGTCGCTAACTTATATTTCTAACTTCTTATTAGAAAGCAGATTACATATTTAAAAGCTCTAGATTTAACATTCTGGTATATTCAATTATCTTCCTGTGTAACACATTATAATCGTATGTAATTTCAGTAAGGCAACTAAGTGGCAATATGGAAGGTGGTCACAAGATTAACTAAGTCTTCCTGTTGCTGCATATATGAGTGACGACCATGCAATAAATCAATCTGCTCGAATTTATAATGTGCCAAGGCCTACAATAATAAGGGGGGAAAAAAGGAATTCGGTAGTGTATGGGGATGATGGGCGAGGGATACATAAAGTAACAACACTGAGGAATTGTCATTCCTATAATAATTTACAAGCTGATATCGCTGGACTAGTTATACGCGTCCAAAGTTCCTGAAATTCTACAATCAATGTGAAATAAACTCAGTTTCTAGCTCTTCAAGAATGGTAATATCACTGTTTATCTTCTGGCACAGTGCCAAGTGATTCTATACATCAGAAATAAGTATTTCATAATTTGATTTGTTAGTTAAGAGAGTTGTCACAGGGTATGTTTATTACGTTTAGATTGCAAACCTATAAGTTATGCACGTTATAAATATGTAAACATAACAAAGAAATAATGTTGGTTCGAAGAAACCCATGTAATATTTTGTTACAAACGAGATAAACGGTGTTGACAAGGACACAATTCCTCCACTGATACTGGAAGTGACCTTTGGACTCCTGAAATCCATTAAGGAAGGGTGTGCATGCTATTCTGTTAAATAGTTACAGGGCGAAAGGTTCACGAATCACACGGATTCAAGAATCCGCTCTGCTCTATAGGAATTATAATTACTGTACAATTTTAACATAGTGTCGCACATAATAGCTATTTGTTTAACCGTGCATTTTTGGTGGACACTTCAGTGAACTAAGAAGAATAACGTAATGGTATAGACACTCAACACAGATGTCTTGAATAAATTTTCATTTTCGAGATGCACAATGCAGTCTTTACAGTACGAAAATATGGTCTCCCTCAAATGTTCAGCTTTTACAGCGCAATGCCAGTCGTCTTGAGCGAGTTTGCTACTTGCTTTGTTTAGGCTTCATATAACCACCAGGCACATTACGTTGTGCTTGATAACAACCTTTTATGTACCTAATTTTTTATTACGCGATTAATTTTGAGCCTAAAATTTTAAACAGTGTGTTTTCTACGCCTCACTTCTCATCTTCAATTTATAGAGTGTTTTCCTGTTATTTTGAATGCAATTAATGTTGGCGTGGAAGCAAATACTTTATGCCTATATAATGTAAATTACCATTGCGGTAACACGCACTAGATCACTTGCGCTTCGATTTTAGTTGTCACTACCTATATATTACAGCTGTAGTATAATAGTGCATTTAAATAACAGTTTTTGTTAGCAATTTTAATAGTTTTAATTGTTAATATTTTATGCGCCCAGGTTTAGTTTTGTTATATGCGCCAAGGCAAGTTTTTAAAGCTATGTTCCATCCTTTCCTAGCTTATACAAAAGTGGATGATGGATAGGTTTTGAAGGGCATTGCTCTAATTAAAATAAAAAATGTGCTCTTCTACCCCCCACCAAAAAAACGAAACAGTTATCTGTACTCTGCATGACACGAGAAAAGCGGCGTAACACTCCGAGAAAAGCAGTCCTGTTGTGGACATTTAAAAAAAGCACATGATATGGAAGTTGCTCAGAAAGAGAGAGAGAGCGAGAGAGACTGAGTTTATCGCCCTTGTAAAATGGATCATGGCAAAAGGCAGATATAAATTTGAATATACAAAAATGTACCAAAAAAGATGCAGCATTATAAAAGAAAGGTCGAAAACTATAAATTGTGAAATTGTGACATCTAAACTTTCAAATTCTCATGTTCAAGATGAGATGCCTTAAAAGGTAGCCATGCGTAAAATTGCAGTTGCCAATGCGTAACCGAGCCAAGTTCACGTCCCCGCGACGAGATACGCGAGAGGAGGATACCATTTATCGGAAGTTCTTGCACAACTCTAAGCTTGTTATTGCGGAGAGCTGACCAGTCTTCGTGCCAGCACGACAACGCCGCTCTCCGCACTTCAAACCTAGTTTTCCAAAGTAATACCAGAGATGGTAATGCTGGGTTCTGTGGTTTCCGTCTTTGCTGCCAAATCTGCAGAAAGAGAAAGAGAGAGAGTGAGAGAGAGAAGGGAAATAACGAGGTAAAGAACAACGAATTTAGGAAGGAAAAAATCGACATGGATTGAGAAATAATGGCTTAGGAAATACGGAAGAACCTCTCGTACTTTACTTTATATCGAAATTCTAATGAAAGCAAAATATCCTCCACAGGCAAGTATGGAAGAAATAACATTCATATACGTGCAAACTTACTCGAATCTTACTCGAATAGTAGGTCACAAAATAATGTATAAAATGTTTCTGCAATTTACCCTAGATTTATTAAACTATCCTTCCTATTACTCTAAACTGTCTGGAAAATGGGTTAAAACGAAATTGCTTTGTTGTATGCCTTTCTGGAGCCACAAAGCAAGGAGAAACAACTGACATCTGCCAAACTGCCTCTCCTCTTGTGTTCGAGTTCACGGTGTCAGGAGCTGAATTCAAATGACCGTAAAACTCTATCCCTCTCACCCTCTGTTTGCATAAACGCACCCTTTCCAAGCCCCTTGATAGCGTCGTATGCAACGCATGAAACACAAAATGGGAAGAGAGAGAAATCTCACGTCTTTTCCATTTGTTTTCAAAGCAAATTCTGGGAGATGAAACTATAACTTTAAGCACATGGGTTCGCAATTTGTTGATGTTATTATATCAAACAATATGGGAGCTAGATATAACTGAAGCAGAAACAAACACTTAATTTAAAAGTGTGTCATAGCAGCTAAGGCGTAAGTTGATGGGGATGTTGACACCCGGCAGTTGGAGAGATTAACAGAGCTAAGTAGACGCGGGAGCGCTCTCGTACAGCGTTAACATCAGAAACACTATGTACAGTTAACGAGAATCTTCTGGAACTTTCCCTTCCCCACTCATCGAACACATTCCAGTGGGTTAGTGTCTGCGGTTCAGGTGCTACAAAAGGTGCAGTTCTCCAAGTGACTGTTGCGACTGCTGACCTTCAGTGAGTGCTGATAGTTGCTGATAATGTAGGAGTTTAGAGAGGTCTTGCGTTCGACTCTTCACCGAGGGCACCGTTCGGAACAACGGCACATATTTCACTACGCTGGATGAGGGGTGAGATTAAGAAAATCAAACTAGATCACATTAGTGAAGTGAGAGTGTGAACTAAGTTAAGTCAACGTGAAAGCTGAACAAAGTTACAATATATACACAAGATTAATGCTAGCAAGATGACTCCAAAAATACTAGATACTTAACACAGACTATTTTTTTAGCGAAACGGTTCTTTATTGACAATAATTGAATTGGACATAATTGTTACACTCATCATGTAACCCTGGTTCACGTATAGCCAAAGCAGGACGGTATGGAGTGGAAGAAAATTGTAGAGAAGGCCAAAGCTTTCAGCTAATAGAGTTTTAGTGTCTAATAAGAAGAAGAATTTACCTATTTAATAAACTACGTGTTTGCAGTAGGTGGAATAATAATTTGTAAGTCACCATTGAGGCACGTTATCTCTACGTTCAGATTAGGAAACATTGTTATTGGTGAGAAAACCCACAATTTTACTCTATTTTAGGTACTTGATTAAATTGAGTTAAAGAAATGCCTGTCCGCATTCCAGTTCGTAAAAAAACAAATTTCCAAATACCAGTATAATCGGTATGAATAGTGCTGGTAATTTTGTCCCCCACTGTACTTGATTCCATCGTACAAGCGATCTATAACGTCAACTGTCATTATGTCACAAGCAAAATAGCCCTGTCCATTCCGCCCAAGCCATTGCTTAAATATTTCACATTATTCTAAAATGTATAGCAACGTAAATTGCATTATCGGTTGTTCCGCTGTCCAAAAAGTATGTAACGAATGCAAACATGTTTATTCCAAATAAAACAGCTATACTCATGGCATATGTACTGCTAAGTTGCAACATTGTGTTTCTATGAATTTAAATGAGTAATTTGCTATATTGAATACAATAATTTCTTTCTCTAATTGGAATTAGATCATTACACAGTATTATTAATAATGGATGTAAAAGATAATTAACGCAGATATATAAATAGTTGCGCGAAATCATAACAATGGGGTAAATGAATATTCATAAAACCGTAATAAGGCCAATATCAGCAGCCTCTGAAGTGTATTTGATATGTCAAACGGTGCAGAATTTACCACTCCGACACATAGGAAACAAAAAAGCAAATAAGTTCATCTCAGCCCCCTTCAACTGTTTTAAGTTCATTTTAAGCCTTTCTAAACTTCCACTCTAAAACTCCTTTATAATTTAATTTCGCCACCGATCAGAACTTGTAAATCCTTTCGTCCTTCTGTAAAATGTCATTTTCCAGCACTTCGTATTTTGGTCTGAGTCTCCTTTGTGTTTACCTGTTTCTAATCCATAGAGAAAAAGAGGAATAGCCATTATTTTATAAGCTTTAACTCTAGTACTTCTCTTTTTGGTTCCCTAGCGCCCGATGTATGGTATCAAACATCTCAATTTTTGCTAATATTGCATTGAGATTCATTAAACGTTGTCACTTATCATTGAGCATGATTATTTTGATTAATGTATGTTAATATCACATCCATATAATGAAAGTATTTAACTTGATTTAACGTTGTTGCATTTAAAGATTATAATCTTTGTCATAATGCCAGTATCTTGGTCTTCTCTTTAGAGATCTGGAAGTTATATTCTTTAAAAATTTTGTACAAGTAATATAAAGAACTCTGTAGGAAATTTTCATTATTTAAAACGAACGACATCGTCAGCATAAAATATTTAAACTTGTATTATGGTTCTTTTATACCCATGAATGTTATATTTTTCCATTTCCGTATTGCATTATTAATATAAATATCAAATAATGTAAGTGACATTGAAAATTATTGTCTGAAATCTGTATCTGCTACTATATTTTCAGTTTTAGTTCTATCGAGGTTTATTATTTACTCAATGTTGCGTTGTAAATTCCTTATTGTATTTTTCAACTATTGTGAGTAATTATGTATTATTCTCCTTAGTTGTTCATAGTAGTCTTAAATATGCTTCAACTAATTTGACGAAGACCAAATGAGTTTGAAGATTAAATTCTCTTCGTTCATTGAACAACTGCTGTAATAGAGAGAGCGAAGTCATGAGAGAGCGAAGGCTTTCACGGCCGGAGTCAGTATAACTAGGAGTTATTTCCGGGCTGTTATGCCGTGGTCTGCTGGAGTTGAAGAACCCAGACGTTTCGCCCACATCTGCGGCGGACATCTTCAGTGGCGCGGTCGTAATCTCCTCGGAGAAGTTAGCGTAGCGTCTGAGGTGTGGACTGTCAGAGCTGCGGTATTTATCCTTCTAGTGGCCTCCGCTGATTGGCTCGGGCGGCGCACGGCCGGTGGGAGGGGGCGGGCTTCGCTCAAGGTGTTGCCTCCTGATTCGCCATTCATCATTCTCACGTCGTCGTTCGACCAGAGCGGACGTGTTTTGCTTGTCACTGGTGGAAAAGACGGTATCCAGAAAGCTGACTCGCCGGAGCAGGAGATCCCGTGCCGACTTGGTGGAGTGTTGTGGTGTGCGTCGGTGGATTGCACGCTTCAATCTACGGACTAATACATTATATTAGTCACAGCACAATTTTGGTGGAGTTCCTAAAGGGGCTTGGCAAGCAAGCTTTGGAACTCACCAGGCTAGCTTCCCGGAGTGGCATAGAAAGCTACTCAGGTATTTCCCATTTCTTTCTACTCTTTTGCTTTATTCTTTCTTTCCTTGACAGACTTTCAGACTGACGACTTACGTGACAGCGGGCTCACAAGATCCTAGCCAAGGGTTGACGGCTTTGTGCCTGAAACCTCGAGCCGAAATGGCTCGCAAAGGCGCCGCCTTAGAGGAGGTGCGGTCCTCTGTGAGCAGCCGGAGGGCAACCGCGCTTACTGCCGATGATGGACAATTACCTTCAACATCATCTTCATACAGATCCTTATCACCCGAAGCAGTGGAGCCAAATAGGAAGCGCTCCAAGACCGATACGCAAAAGCGTAAGTGCTCTACTCCACGCCACATACCCATGGCAGAACTAGAGAGCCTGGGTTCAGACAATCCCTTACCTGAATCTGACTCCGAGTCCGATATGGAGCTGGGGGAGTTTACGGTTGTGGAAAACCGTAAACGGGGAAAACAGACGCCATCACCAAATATGATGCAACATGCACAGGATGTTGCATCATCCAATATGATGCAACACCCTCAGAATGTTGCATCATCCCAAGCCAAGAAGGGGCCAAGAATTCCGCCAATCATTGCGGACGTATTCCCTAACCATGTTAGGGTAATGCGTACACTGGCCAAACACCTCAAGTATACTTTTGAGGCAAAAAGGAAGCCTAAGAGCGTCCATATCCTTACCCACAGTTTGGGTGATTTGGAAACCGCCAAGTTGGTGTTACGAGAAATGAACATAACGTTCTACTCGTACTCACCACAACGTCCACACATTGAGCGCCGAGTCATCAGAGGCTTAGACTCAGAGTGCACCCCTGATGAAATCAAAACTGCACTTAAAGAAGAACATGGCATAACTGTCAATTCAGTGGCACAGTTGAAGAGAACCGTTAATACCGAGGGGGGTATTAACAAAGTTCCTATGCCACTATTCTTGGTAGTACTTGACAAAGTACTTAACCAAGAAGTACAACCAATTGACACAGTAAGGAAACTAATTTTCACTGTAGTCAAAGTGGAAAGGTATTATGGCAGAGAGGGACCTGTGCAATGTTACCGATGCATGGGGTACAATCACTCCAGCATGATGTGTGAGCGAAAGCTTACATGTCTGCGGTGTGCAGGGAACCACTTGCTAGAGAACTGCCCTAAACCTAGGGAAGAGTGCAAGTGCGCTAATTGTGATGGTACACACGTAAGTGTGTACAAAGGATGCTCCACAAGGAAAAAGATTATAGAGAGCCGCCGAAAGAACCGCCCCGATGACCAAGTGGTTCGCCCAGGTGTGTCCTTTTCCAATGCCTTAAATAAGGCAGAGTCCACTCTGCGTCGAGTGGAACAAGAGGCTGCTACACCAAAGAGCGATTCCCCATCAAATTCTGTGCCACCACCTCCAGGTCCTATAGAAAAGGCAATAGTGCCTAAACCCCCTGCACCAAAACCACGCAGGAAGAGGAGGAACAGAAAACCTAGGCAGAGCAAATCTTCTGCCCCCAATGTAACTTCGGAGCCACAAGCTCCTGTAATAACTACAGACGCACCTGTAGAGGCAGAGCCTATATCCAAGGTTAGGGATATTCCCCCTACCCCTATCCCACCAATGCCTAACACGGCAACATCCTCCTCCACACTAGCGACTATTTCGCAAAGTGACCTGGAGGAATTTAGCTCTTTATCCTCATGGTTTGGGGATTTAATAAACAAGGCGTTACCTGCTCTGAGAAACTGTAAGATGCAGTTGAACAACCCCAACCTGACCCCCATGCAGAAGCATTCCATCTTGCTTCAGACACTGGAACAGCTCTACCCCAACTCCGCTCAATAATGGCTGGAAGACATGTCCGGAGACCATTTAGAGCTGCGATTTGGAACGCAAACGGACTACGGAGTCATTACCCTAATATTTCTAATTTTGTACAGTATTTCGGAATTGACATTCTGATGGTCTGTGAAACTCATTTGGATGCTGCCACCAACTTCTCCCTCCCTAATTACGTCACCCATCGGTCTGATAGGGTTGGCCGACAAGGGGGAGGTACAGCCATCTTTGTTAAGAACCATATTACCCATAAGCCTTTCCCTCTTCCACCACTTCAGCATGTAGAAGCCTGTGCTATTAGGCTATCTTTAGGTGGTCTAGATACATTGCTGATAGTGGCATATGACCCCCCTGACCACCGCTTCTATGAAGCAGATTACACGGCTTTATTAAACCTCCACCCTGTGGTCTGCATTGCAGGTGACCTAAATGCAAAACATGCCAACTGGCATAGTCGTGCCACCAATGCGAAGGGGCGAGGACTATTCCGCCTTATAAGCGGTAACCCAAGCCTCATAGCTCATGGACCGAGAGAGCCCACTTTTCATCCTGCCCGAGGGAGACCGGACGTGCTGGATATTATGGTCACTAAAAACTTTAGATTCCATATAGACCTGACGACAGTCAATGAACTGGATTCTGACCACGATCCTGTGTTAATCGACACCAATGTTAATATGTCAGCATTGGTAACTCCTGATTGGTCGTATGAGGTAGACTGGGATGCAGCCGTCCTTGAACTGAACCAATCAGTGGATCCCAGACCGCATATAAATTCTATCGAGTCGTTAGAATTAGCGGCAAATGCATTCTCCCGACAAATATCAAATGTGATACGAGGGCATACTTACCGCATTCCTTGTAATACTCCTAACCCCACAACTATCCCAAACGAACTCCGACTGTTGCTGAGAGCTAAGTCAACAGTCCGGAAGCTTTGGCAGCGTTTCCGCCATCCCAGATTGCAGGCAATTTATCTGCGATTTAAGACCCTGGCTAGACGCCTCTTACGTGCACATCGCAAAGAGGCCTGGGAAAACACCATGAGGAACGTAAACCTCTCTGAAAAGAAGCCCTGGCGGATAATTAAATCCCTGAGAAGGGACAAAACGCTATATCAGCATCCTATACATGGCACTCGCGGGAGATTATCTTTCGAACCGCAAGAGAAAGCCACTGACTTCGCGGACTATTTAGAGTCCCAATTTGAGCCCCGAGAGGACATAGAAGACGAGGACTTTTCAGAACTAGTTGAGGCAACGGTGGATTACCTCTATGAGGATCCTCCACCACCTCACGAGGCGACTCGCATACCAATTGTCACACCAAGGCAAGTTTCCTCGCAAATTAGGTGTCTCAAACCCAACAAATCCCCTGGATATGATGGTGTTACGACACATATGTTACAACACCTGCCTCGCAAAGCCATTATCCACTTGACGAGAATTTACAATGCTTGCCTGTATCTCCGACACTTCCCTACTGCTTGGAAGGAAGCGAGGATGATTTGCATATTGAAACCAGGCAAGGATCCCAAGTTTCCATCAAGTTACCGTTCTATAAGTCTACTCCCAATAATTTCAAAAATTTTTGAAAAACTTCTACTGTCCCGTCTAACTCCTCTATTTGAGGAAAGGAGGCTCATTCCGGATCATCAGTTCGGATTCCGTCAAGGCCATTCCACTACCTTACAGCTCCTGCGTCTTGTTGAGAAGGCTGCCCTGGGTTTCCAGGAAAACTTCAAAACTGTCGCAGTACTTCTGGATGTGGATAAGGCCTTTGCAACAACATGGCACCAGGGCCTACTGTACAAACTTAGAGATGCAAATCTCCCCTCCCCCTACCTGACCCTCATAGCCAGTTTCCTTCGTGACCGCACTTTCAGGGTGCGAGTGGAGGGCAGGTTATCAACTATCAGACCAATAGCGGCCGGAGTACCGGAAGGTAGTGTTCTATCGCCACTGCTCTTTGCCGTATACATGTCTGACTTCCCCGTTGAACCCAGCACTGTTACGTGCCAATATGCCGATGACGTCCTCGTACTGGCCCGTAACAAAAATCTACGTTACTGCCTTCCCCCATTGCAAAGACACCTAGATGCCATTGAGAGTTGGAGTGAAAAATGGAGAATGGGAATCAGTCCACAGAAAAGCTCTGCTTTTGTGTTAGGCAAAATTCATTCCTGGAGACCAGAAAGGGACCTGACACTTGGTCAGAGGAGAATCCCTTGGGTCAACACAGCCAAGTACCTTGGTGTACAACTAGACCGAGGACTTACCTTCACCAAACATGTCACAGCTAAAGCTGCCCAAGGTCACGGAGCTCTGGGAAAGCTCTATCCCATCTTTAGGTCAACTATGCCTACACGACTTAAACTACGCATTTATCGTGCGATCATCCCTCCCCTGATCCTGTATGGATGCGAGGCATGGGGATTCGTGGCTCAAACCACCATCCGCAGACTGCAAGTCGTGCAGAACAGGGCCCTTAGGATGATCTACGATACTGACCGTAGATTTTCTTCCCATATTCTCCATACTCATTCTGGCATTCCATACATTGTGGACGTCGTGCGAGATAGAGCCCGCTCTATGTATGCGAAACTTACACCACACCCTAACCAGCTGGTGAATACCCTGGGACAATATGATCCCCATCTTCCCAGGAGGCGCAAAAGCTATCGTTTACCCAAGGATGTCTTGGGCTAATTAGCTTCGCTGCTTCCTCATTTCACCAAACATTCCAATGCATTCGGTTTCTCGCTAAATTGACACTGCTTGACTTGCTGGTTAGACAAGCTGACCTTTGCTAAGTGAGCAGAGGGGCATGGGTGCCCCAGGATGGGTAGACATTCTAACTGGCACTCATATCCCTAGTCTATAGCAAGAGAGAGTAACCAATCATCACCATTGGCTGACACTGACAAAAATAGCTTGTATAATGACTACATCTTTCATACCTCACGGGTAAATCCATACTAAATGGATAGGTACCGTGGGCATATATCCCGCTCGGGTAAACCCGAGCGACCTGATTTGGCTCTTGGCTCTTGGCTCTCTTGGCCTCCTGATTGGATCACTTCAGTTTCTGCTGTTTTATGTCGTTTCTTGCCTTCAATGACAGGATACCAGTTGTCAGCGGAATTGGATCTCCGACTTATTATATAGCCAAACATCTAGCATGCCTACTACAGCCACACGTCGGCTCGACAGACTCCTTCATTAAAGACTCGACTCATTTCATTCAGAAACTACAAAGCCTCACACTACAACCTCATGACCTTCTGATCAGTTTTGATGTCGTCTCACTCTTCACCATGGTTCCAGTACAAGAGGCCCTCACACAGTTAAAGCACATTTTCTCAGAAGATATAATCGCCATCTTCCACCAAGTTCTCACCACGACGTATTTCCAGTGGAACCATTCGTTCTACGAGCAGATCGATGGAGTTGCCATGGGAAGCCCTCTTAGCCCGGTAGTGGCCAATTTCTTCATGGAATCTTTTGAGTCCAAAGCCTTGGCCACGGCTCCTCTAAAACCGACTGTCTGGCTCCGCTATGTGGACGACACTTTCGTCGTATGGCCCCATGGAAAAGAAACTCTTCAAGACTTCCTACTACATCTTAACAGCATCAACACATGCATACAATTCACCATGGAGGAAGAGAAAGACGGACAGCTACCTTTTCTGGACGTCTTAGTCAGCAGGAAAGCAGACGGCAGACTTGGGCATACTGTCTACCGTAAGCCCACTCATACGGACCGCTATTTAAATAAAGCCTCAAATCATCATCCCAGACAAAAACGAGGCATGATTAAGACACTCGTAAACCGTGCTTCTCGCATTTGCGAGCCACACTTATTACAACAAGAACTCTGTCACCTTGAGAAAGCCTTACTTTCTAATGGATATTCTATTCAAGAGGTCAAAAGAGCCTGCCGCCCTGCCAAGCCGAAACCTGCCTCACAAAAAACAAACAAGCCCAAACATAACGGTATAGTTTTCCTGCCATATTTCCAGAATGTCACCGACCGTATTCAACACATACTACAACGGCACAGTATCAAGACTGTCTTCAAGCCCACCAGGCAACTGAACAGCCTATTACGCTCTGCTAAAGACCCCCGGGACCCCTTGTCATCAGCCGGTGTTTACCGTATTCCCTGTTCCTGCGGATCGGTTTACATCGGAACTACTCAACGCAGTATCAACACAAGACTCACCGAACATAAAAGAAGCTGCCGCCTGGCCCAAACAGATAAGTCCGCAGTTGCCCAACACGCCATTGAAGCGGAGGGAGAACACATAATTAAGTTCCAGGACACAAACATCCTTTCATCCACAACACACTACCATGCCCGGTTACAGCGCGAAGCCATTGAAATATATAAACATCCCAACAATTTCAACAAGAAAGAAGAAGTTTTGAAACTAAACAGCAACTGGTATCCTGTCATTGAAGGCAAGAAACGACATAAAACAGCAGAAACTGAAGTGATCCAATCAGGAGGCAACACCTTGAGCGAAGCCCGCCCCCTCCCACCGGCCGTGCGCCGCCCGAGCCAATCAGCGGAGGCCACTAGAAGGATAAATACCGCAGCTCTGACAGTCCACACCTCAGACGCTACGCTAACTTCTCTGAGGAGATTACGACCGCGCCACTGAAGATGTCCGCCGCAGATGTGGACGAAACGTCTGGGTTCTTCAACTCCAGCAGACCACGGCATAACAGCCCGGAAATAACTCCTAGTTAAACTGCTGTAATATATTATTGTCAGTTGTGGAAGTCCTTTTATAAAGCGACATTATTACTCGTTCAATAACGTTTCTGAAATAACTATAAGTTTATTACTTATGATTTTAGCATAAAACTTATATACTGAGTTTAACAGACCAGTTCCTCAAAATTCTGAAATGATTTCAATCCCCTCCTGTTGTCAATGCTTCCGGTATTTTCTCCAACACGGTTTTATTATATGCAACTCTCTAAAATGCAAGGGTATTTATATATTTTAATAATTTTAATATTTTAATTATACCATTTTTATCCTGTTAGAATCTGCAGCTTTTGAATTTCTTTCGGTGCTTTATCAAGTTTTTGTGCAGTGAGTGGATCACATCTTTAATTTCAACATTTTAAACTATTTCAGCATCTTATTTTTCTAAAACTGGAGTGGACATAGGCATTAAATATACTTAAATTGCCAGATTAAATATATATTTTCCTCTAGTGAGAAATTTCTAGAGCAATTCCGAGCAAAATTAATACTGTATTTTTAACAAAATTAAGGGTGTGTGTTTGGTTAAAATTGCCCAAAATCGTTTAACAAGTGTTCTTTAAGAATTAATATATGAACTTTAGTTTCACAATCTTTCTTTATCACTGATGCATTAGGTAAATTTGAAAATCTCCTATACATTAGAACAACTGAGGCTTCATTTTCAAAATATTCTGAACGAGCAACTTTGGATGGATTCAAGTTACCGAGGTGTTATAAGCACGCATTGAGGAATAGCAAGGTTCGAATCCACCTCACACTTTTGATTCATAAATCATGCATATATGTTATTTACAGCTAAAAAATCGTATTTAATTTATAATAGTCATGCTTACACAGATATAGTCGTGGCTTGGTTTTCAAAATAAATATGAAATTAATAACTGTTCTTACATGAAAAACCAAATCAGGAATATAGCCATACTGCTTTCATTATGAGGCATTTATTTTGAAAGCGTTATTAATTTAAACTTTTCTGCTGGTCCATTAATATTATACTACATACAACCGTTTATTAAATATTGCTTTCCTTAGTAATAGAAATACGTTTGGGGAGTATTTACAAAGATCTAATTTATAAAATGTGTGTTGTAACCGCTCTTCAGTGTACACGGCTGTTTTCTTCACTTATTTAAGCATTACCTATATCCAGTACAACGAATGCGTGGAATACTTTCGGAGTCCAGTACTTTTATTTTTACAATTTTTTCTAAGGGTAGACACTTAGCTTCCGGTTGTAGCGAAGACAATGGTAGATTGGTCCAATTGCCTACTAACCTCAGAGCAGGCGCGGTGGCGTATTTTATGCATCAGATTTTCAAGTTGCCCTCTTCTGGAAAACTGCCAAATCTTACAACCACCTAGCAGATACCTTTCAGGTCCTTTTAGTTTCAGTTTAATTCCCTTAGAGGGGCTATAGCATCAACAAGTTAAGGCCAACAATAAGTTATTCTTGTAAACACACCAGCGGTGTATTTTGCAGACTGCGCGTTTGGTCATGTATTATTTGAATTGTCAGTTTATTTCTAGTACCTAGTACCTACTTTTATACAACCTGGTATGATACAAAAAATATATTTTTGAGACACTCATGTCATAATTTATTATTATTTATTATTATATCACTAGTAATCACAATAATGATTATGAAATTGAGGGGAATAAGTAGAGCATGTTGCTTAGATGCTAGGAACATAATCTTTTTTATTGGTAGGGACATATCCTACATACCAACAAAAAATATCGTGAACATTTTCAAGGTTATAAAAAGATCTGAGATACGAAGTGGACCAGCAGAATATAGAATGTGTCTGAATCGTTAAAAAGTTCAAGATGCTTGACACATAAGCAGCCAAAAAAAGAAAAATAGATATATAATTTGTGCCTTTGTTTATTTAATGTTGGCGGAATCTCATATTTATATCCTTGTTTCACCATACGCTTGGTGAGCCAATCTACTATTGAATTGAATTCAAATGTCCGACACAAACGTATTAGTCCATGATCACACATCAAACACAGGGAGCGTCAGAACGTGTCGCCTGAGTGGCTGGAAGGCATCAAGATTGTCCGCACAAGACCTGGATGAGCCAAACTCTTCTTAGTTTGAATGCAAGTGCGACACAATATGATCAAGAGCCAGACCTCAGGATCGACGAAAGGAGAGGAAGCAAGGAAGGAATTTTATTGAGTTGTAGGAAGACAAGCTTCTCCATGTCTGTTCACATCAATCGCTGGACGATCCGTCTAGTATTGTTTTGAAATCAAAGGTCTGGCCTTCGAATTATAATCAATAAACAAAGGCCGGTTTAGGCTCAGGATAGAAAGAAAACGGGCAAGTAATACAAACACTAAGTGAACTGGTAGAACCGTTTCGCAAAAAAAGCGATCTGTGAAAACTGCGATCTATGAAAAAAGTGCTGAACCCTCTGGAATAAGTACACTAACGCTGGGCTGCAAGAACGCACTTGGGGATTTAATTAGCGCTAAAGTGTTCATTTGCCTCTGAAATGAGTTGCAAGACCAATCTACAACACTATTTAATTGTCACTAAGGATCGTATCTCGGTAAACAGAGAATGAGTGCCATTGCTGTTTTCATCGTATGGTTTCCGCTTAATTGTTTTCACATTATGGCATCCTCAGATACAAGTAGATAGAACACATTCATGTTTACAAATGTATAGTATTGAATCAGACATGTGAGCCCCAGCATTGCACTTGAGGTTACAGTACATAAATATGCCTCACGGTCAAGGAAACTGTTCAATAACTGTGAGATAAAGGTTCTATGATTAGCAGTTTCTCCTATGTTACCGGTGCTATAAATTAAAGTTAGATGAAAATTCAAAGGCCCAGTGAAATGTTCAGAAACAGACTAATTAATTACTTTTCTATTGTAGTCCAAGCAGTCTGCATTCTGAGGACATCGTTCCACGTTGCCAACTTTGTTACTTCAATTTGTCGGTAAAATCACTCTCAAATAGTAGTTATTGGTGAGAAATGCAGTACGCGCTTACCTAAGGCCTGAAACGATTAATTTACAAATAATTAATCAACTGTAACCTGTTTTTCGCCTTTCTATTTCCTTTCAGGTCGCTTTAAGTGCGTAGTGATATCGCGACGGATCTGTTAGGAGGTAGAACATGGTGCGGCGAATAGTTAACCTTCAAGGTCTCAGGTATATTGTATAACATCCTACTTTCACGAGTTCATACAGGGAGCAGTGCAGGGCAATTGTACCTCCGGCTCTGTGACGGCAGATGGCATTAGGGTGACGTCTACTTTATTATATATGGCTAAATGGCACAGCATTCATTATTGTCATTATTCATTCTATTGTTTTTGACTTATGATGAAACTTTGGGATGCGGTATTAAATATGCAATCCCACATTCACCTTGGGTATTATATCTCAGGTTTACAGGTTTATTTAACATTCTTTAACTATTCCTGTTTTATATGGATCACGCTATATTGACGGTGCAGTACTTTATGACCACCTTGACATTTCGTTGTTTTTCAAAAGGACCAAAAATGAAAATTCTGACACAATACGCAATTCTGTAGTAGAAACAGTGATTGATGTTAACTATTAACTGCATGTCTTTAATCAAAATATTAAAAGAGAACTTCAAAAATTACAAATGGTGGCCATGAAGTACCCCCTCCCTTGTAATGCGAGGGTTAAACTAAGTTTCACAACTTCATTGAAGTTTTCAGTATCATTCTGCCCTTTCCAACTCTGTAATACACAGGGTTATAGTAATTAATTACAATACTTCCTGTAGTCTGTGATTAATGTACTATAAACTGGCGCAATAATTCGTTAAGGTATATCAACATATTGTCATGTATTTGCACTATATACAAAATACATCGCGTATAGGTCGCGCGTTACTTCTTGACGAATGAAAATTTTATATGAAAGGTTGAATGCGAGTCTCTACTCAGCTTTTGCGGGAACGAGAGAGAGGAGGTACAGTCTGCAGTGAGATGACGCGCATGCTTCTGAGCTGAAGTAGTACAACACTACAAATCAATTTATGACACTTGCAGTAATATCAGCCACACGTATTATACACTATACCTCTATAACTGTTTCCACTTAACTTTCTTGCATTTATTCTATTCCCGACATCTCTCCCTCGTCTGAATTGCTATTTTCGTTGCATGCATACATACATCCGTACCGCACAACACTTCTGCAGTCGACTGTATACACACACGCGACAGAGGAAAACAGAGGTGTCTGTTATCGTAGCATAAACATTTGCTGACCTGTTTATTAAGGGTAGGCTCACTCATTGGATTTCTGCTCAAGGTCATTCGTCAAGAACGAACGCGCAACCTATACCTGCTCCTGGACTAATTGCAATAATGCCGGAGATGTATCTCGTGGGTGCTTAAGTAAGCATATTAGCAGTTTCAGAAGTGACTCATACGGTAAAGCGTCAGGAGGAACCATTTGCTTCAAAATGAATACAAAAATGCTGCTAATAATTGTGTAGGAATATCCGGAGCCGAGCTGACTTATACTGATCAATGCTATCAACGTACTTATTTTCACGCCCCATGCACGAGTATGACAAGAATAATGGTTCATTCTCTCATCATCTTTATTTTGTACTGTGATAAACAGTGCGAGATTCAATAAACATTTCCTGAGTAAATACATGTAGCTACATACAACAGGAGAGAGGGAGAGATATATGTTGGTATACAGGATAGCAATCGTTTCTCTTCGACAGGTTTATACCGAGCATGAATTTTGCATGTGCACGTTGAATTTCAGTTCACCAGGGCGACTCAAACAGATATATATTACGCATACAATGTAAATACAGCGCTTCAGAAAATCCATTAATTATAAATGGAGATAGCATCCAAACAATGTCGTTAGTAAACAAGGCTACGGATTCCCTGCAATTAATTAAAATGTTTCTGCTATCTACAGCATTGCTACAACCCTTCGAACCTACTACGTATATAAACAAAACGGACAGTACAGACTGAGGAAAAAGATTATTAAGATGTTACTTGAGGACAGATCAAACACTGCCATTAGGAACCCTCTCCTAGGTCAGCATTGAATCATGGATGCTGAAATCTAGCTTGTCGAAGCTTTAGTTTGAGCTTTTATTTATTTCTTAGACGGCGCCGTGACCGAGCGGTTATAACCAAGGCGGCCCGGGTTCGATCCCAGGGAACCGTATGTGATATTCGTGCTGCACGATGCGGATCTGGGTGGCTTTTCTCCAGGTTCTCCGGTTTCTCCCCTACTCATTTCATCAACTGCTCCATCATCACCTTTCCATTCATTCATTTCGCCTGCATTTCATATCATCTTCCTCGCTGTCATGCCTGGAGTTGGGCTGACCACCCACTTCCAGGTCTTCGCTCTGTCCGGCCCATAGGTTCGTATGCTCCCCAACAGGCATCTAAGCCTAGGTACGGGCTTGTAAGTCCTAGGGGGTGTAAGTCCTCAGTTAAAATCAGATAAAAAAGAAGAGTTATTTCTTAAGAGTGTTATTTGGCTTTGACGCTCGAACTTCCACACTTAATTAGCACATTTCCTAATTCATTTACTCAATCATTTTAGTGAGTTCAGATAAGACGAAGAAAGGAAGAAGAAAAAGGAGTAAACCAAGAACGAAGGAAAGAAGGAAAGAAAGATAAAGAAAGAGAGAAAGAGATGTAAGACAGAAAGAATAAAACATTGTTGTATACATTCTGCATTACAATGAAGCCTTTCTTTCTGCGTCAGCTACATTGCGTTTCAAAAGTCATGTATATTTTCTGCTACAACCAAATTGAAGTTCGTTTCAAAAAAAGAAAACGAAAAAGAAAGAAAGAAAAGAAAAAGAAAAACAATGAAAACGAGACACATCAAACAATATATCTTAAAACACCCTTTTTCATAGAAGTTAACTGTTTTTAACACCCCTTTTGCACTTTCTGCCGTCCTCGAAAACATTTTTAATTAACCGTATATTTTTATACCATTTGAAAGGCTTTATTATTATGTGTGATTGTATGAATCGGTGTATACAATAAACATTGCTATCGTAAGCAAATAAACAATTGAATTTCCTGGTATTATTAATGCAGTTTTTAAATAGAAAATAACAAAAAAACATTGTTTTATCGCGAAAATGAGAGAATTGAGATTTTAATGATGATTGGATACAGAATAAGCAAATGTACACATTGCAGATTGTAAATTGACATTTGGTACATCTAATTAATTAAACATTTGCATTTGTAACATTTATTTAAATGTTAACGCTGTTGTTGTTCGGTAGACATACATACATAAAGGTTCTCGTTCAACAATTTATTTGGATACCTTGTTGCATAAATAACTTATAATTTGTACAATCATACAGAATAATAAAATCTTAGAGATGGTATACAAACAATTTAAAAATGTTTATAATATAACACAAATTGCACAGCAATTATATTAACAATGGTTGTTTCTGTGAAAGATGTTTTCTAAAATATGATAAATGACAGGTCCAGTTACTTTCAATGTCACTATTTCGTTTCTAAAACTGAATCACAAAAATACTACCACTGTTTAACGGTAATTCGACTTGAAGCTCTTTGTGACCTTGCAACTCACGGAAAGAATTACAACCAAACAACCCTATTAGCAGGACGACTTTCTATTGGAGGGGAAGGAACCAATAGGATTGCCAGTGGAACGGAACAGCTAGGCCAGTCAGAGCAGGCAGTTACTAATTGGAAGAGTTTTGGTAGTCGCCCTTTGAATAAGCTGAACGTGTTTGCGGCGAAACGTCGGTAGAATTTTTGATTTTTTAATTTTTTAAAAAAGCCAACAAGACACAGCCTATACCGGAAACCAAGAAAGAAGTAATGGATAAAGGCCATGGAGGTCTACATTATCATCTAATGTTTTAATCGTTCCAGATGGATTATACATAAATACACGTTTTCAGCTGAGCAGAAGTGAGTGAAAGGGCTTTACCAGATGTAAGGGATATTACGCACAGGGCTGAAGCACATCAGTCCCCTTGCTGAAATGAGTAATAATAATTAAAAGTTGATACTAGAAATATCTGCTACTTGTGACTTGAGGGGAGTCTCGAAGATAACCAACCCAGAGATCCAGGATAGAGCGGATTTGAGGTATTAATGAGTGAGTATTTCATACCCCATGTGTATAAAAATTATATTTTATTCTTAGATAACTTGTTTTAATCAGTATCATTTGTTTTATATGGTTTCTATAAACTATCCTTATAACAACTTATGTTTCTGAGGCTGAGGACAGCCTGAGGTGTGTCTTTCTGTTCCTGTCCATGTCAGGGATTAACCCTCCATTAGGCATGTGCCCTGGTAGAACATCGTTAGTCGCGCGGGGCCTAATAGGCCCTCGTTTTATTCTGCTTATATGTTTGCATTTATTATTTTAATTGTACTTTTTTCCTTCATTTCCAGCTTTAGCTTCATTTGGCGTATATATTAGCAGTATCCCGTATTGACGGGATTTGGGGTCCGCAGGTTGGTGGGTCTAACTGAGGTTGGTGTAATTTCTATACTCATTTAATCTACATAAGCCGTTGCAGAAGCAGATTACACACTTCGTTGGAGGTACAAGGGCGATGGAGAAATGTGAACCGATAGTCAGTTGTTTGAAAGCTAGTCACTAAATAATCACATTTTTTGACGTGGTGAGAAACAAATGAATAGTGATGGCAGTTTAAGATGAAGATTATTAAAAATGCAAAACAATGGCAATGTATATCTGGAAAACGGTTAATGGCACAAAAATTAATAGAATAAGTAGTGTTTAAAATATTTCCTAAAGTTTACCTGCTATCAGCATGCAGAACTCCTTCCGAACGAAGGGTACTTCGCAGGATATATAAAAAAGAAATTAGCCATATGCTATTTCAATATGCTGTGAGTTTTGGGTCTTCAGGATTTTTTCTATGCATTGGATCACACGCACACACACACACACACACACACACACACACACACACACACACACACACACACACACACACACACACACATTCATATTTTCAGACTCGGGGAGTACAGCACATAATCTTGGCTTGAGAAAATGTCCACTTTCCAGCCGAGGATAGAACTTGAGACGCTCGCACAACGGACAGTATTCTACCGACTGAGTTATGGGCAATAAAAGGTGTTAAGTCTTTGGAAAAAGTAGAAACATTGCAATTTTTTCCATATCAAGGGTAAATATGGGTGGGAAAATTGTGATGAAATAAATTGTGCCTACCTTTGGAACATGCTCAACTTTAAATACTAAGCAGTTTAACCATTTTAAAATATTCCTTATTATCGATTTGAATTTTCCAATACTTAAAGGTTTCTCAAAGGAAAATCGTTTTTAGGTTTTTCCCTTATTCACTCAAATATAAAGGAATTTCAAAGCCATTTCATAGCTCTTAAAGGATTTCACTATCGCTTTAGCATTGACACTTTATTCCTCAATTTCCATTGTCCCCACAAAAAAATATATAACAAAACCTTAATTTTTTTCCTCCTTTAAAATGGTCTATGTAGAAGAACAGCTTCTGCAGAACAATTTTTTGAGTTGGAGGCCGTTTGCTCAAATTTTAAAAAATAGATAAATACTCTAATTTTATTCCGCTGGGCTAAATTAAATTATAATCGATAGTTTTTAAAGCTGATATATAACATTTTCTATCTTTATACGGATTATTTGCAGGTTGTTTTGAACTGGAAGCCAGTTTAAAATTTTGAACTAAAAGATATGGGGAGAACTGACTCAATGAGTCACTTCCCCTACATCGTAGTTTTAACCCCTTCTACTACCTTACCAGGCCACGCCACCCGATATTGTCTGTCAACCTCAGAATACCGGCCAGTACTTTGAATTCTGTCACGAAGTGGAGAGGGTAAATACTGGATTGTACTTGTGTCATCCCCCTTCCCCATGGTTCAACAGAAAGGTTGCCTGAAAGCTAATTTATCGTATGTTACTAAAAGTTTGTTTTAAATAAAAAATTAACTTATATACACATTTTATTATTACATTTTCTTCGCTTTCACTTTTACTAAATTGTTACATTTCTTTCGACATTTCAGACATACCTTTTCTGTTAGATATATTCTGATTTCAATTGCTACACGGCTATTTTGTTAATTTGAGATCATAGCATAATTTATGTTCCTTCAGGAAACTTTCAGAAATATATTCGAATCTAGGGAGCATTTACCTTTATAAAAGTGTGTGCAAAGTTGGACGGTGCATTGCTTTTCCACTTTTAATAGTAGCTTTTGCTAAGTACATTAAAATAATACACTAGATTCCACTACGCTGCAATGTTAGTTTTTTGCATGATTTATTCCAGCTCTTTGTTGTTTAAAACAGGATATACAGCGTATGTATCCTACCGAATGTGCATTCATAACGAAATCACATTGCTTATGACATTAATGCACATGTTTAGGGTCTAAACTCACATAAAATGCCTTCATTTCTCCTAATTAACTTCCCAATGTCGCATTCATAAAATAAATCATATACAGCCCGCATAAAATGCCTTCATTTATTCTAATTAAATGTCCTTTGTTACGTGCATGAAATATATCATATGGAACACTAATTGAAAACAAACATAATAAAAGCTGGTAGCAAGCTATGTGGAGTTCCACTTCAAAGTCTGTCAAATTAGTTAAATGTTTGACACTTCAGTGCGGTTCTGTCTATTGTACTCTTTGGGACAGTCATTGGCGACAGAGGGTCGCTGGTTCCAGCCTCTTTTCGAAGCTCAATTGTGATATGTATGCCCGTTCCTCCTGTTTTGCTGACTTTTCTCTCCATGGCAAATATCATGGACGTTGCCATATTGACCTTTTAACCCCACCCGGACACAAATATAAACAAGAAGATACATAGAAACGCTACTAAATGATTCTAGTAGACCGACAAATATTATGCTGGCCTTAAAATCCTAAACTTGTTCTATGCAAACGCGAGAAAGAACACAAAATCCACAGGACTTCAAAAGATCACTAAGGTATTGAGCTATTCAAAGTATTCATTAATAGAGGTGTAACACAAGGATGCAATCTTTTAACGCATATACGTTAATGAACTGCACCGAAATAGCACGAATAAGGACGGACGGGGCCAAGCTATTTCACACCGCATGCTGTGTTTGGGAGCGGGTAAAGACGTTCAATGTCAGGTTGCCTCGCGCGACTGTCCTGTGTACGTGGTTAACAATCGAAGCGGCAGAACCAGAAGGTGTTTTTTTCAGCGCCTTCAAGAAAGATCTGGCGGCGTCATTGTTGGTGCATCTGCATAGCAATCGGGAAAGGTCGGTGTGACGTCATCCCCACTAAAGGCCAGGAAACAAAGTGCAGCTTAAGTGTGTCAGTGAGTGCGAGGCAGCTGTGCGAGTGTATGTCGTCATGATAGATACTTTGCTCGTCGGGAAGAAGATGTAGCGAACAGTCACGAGTAATTGTAATGTCGTAATTAGGATATAAAAGTTAGATTGTGAGCTTTGATAACATGAAATACTGCAGATTGTGTTACGAAGAGAGGTAAACTATGTATTTATGCAAAACTTTTAGAAGGCATTGAAGTAACCAGACTGATTTTGACATTCTTATAACAATACCATTTACCAATGAGACCAACTTACAGCCTATAAGTTTCATACTAAAACAAATAATATATGCATTCTTACAAGCATTTTTCTATTCTGTGATTATAAGCAAACATTACAAAGGGCACAACTTATAATTCTACAGAGAGTTTCATATTCGTTCTTGCTTTACTTTGACCATGTATTTCAGACTGATTCAAGTCAAAAGAACTTCTGTGGTCAAGTGGCAACAAACCCCGGTTTGGAAAATCTGAACTCGGATAAGCATTCTACTGCTCTCAGATTATCCCATTCATATCTCTTTGACTGTAGACCCAACAAAGAGTTTGGATGGTAGCAAAAGGAGGCAAGAGAGAGGAAATATCAACTGTGGACTACTGCAGTAGGTAAAAATGCTTCCCTTTACTCTTTTTTTATGGTGCTTGTTTGATACAACGTGGAGTTTTACACGATAGGTCCATTGAGGTGCCTCTCCTTTTGAAGTTAAGAAGCCATACAGATCAGATGTGTTGCGACGTAGGATTCAAGATAATCCATATATTTTCTTTGATAGTTTACTTACAGCAAAGTTTTGCTGCTTAGAATGACTTTGACGCAACACAATTTCTTATTATTTTGCTATCTTGAATATCTCACTGACCTTAGGGAATCCGTTTCCATCTATATAAGTTTTAATTCTAAAGTTTTGTTAAATTTCGATGTTTCAGTTTTACATTTCACGTAGTAATTGCACAAGAGTATGAAGATGAATTTACTAGAAGAATATGATAAATGGGGGTTGAAAATAAATTTAGAAAAATGGGATGTGGAGCACAAACCAAAGATTTAATTCTGGAAAAACATAAAGTTGTATTATAGGAAGTGAAGAATTTGAGTATTTAGGTGTGAAAATAGATAAAGATGATAAAGAGGAAAATGACATTAAGAACAGAATCAATAACTGAATAACTTAATAACACAAATTCCGTGCGTTGCAATCACACGGCTCTTTCTACCCATTATAATTTATTTCCATGTGAATGGTTCATAATAAATTTTATTTTTCCCCTAAATATTTTCTCTCCGTAGTATGCACACCCACAACCTACATCCACATTCTGTCACGTTAAATTCTCGTGCTGTCATTATATTATAAATAAACCCATCACACTTGTCACACTGTCATATGTAGTTCACTATTGTTGTGAGCGTTCCTAAGAATTGAGAAATTAGTGAAGTACCCGTAGGAAAGAAAAATACATTGCTCTCCCTTGCTCTACGTCGTTCTGCATTGTGCTTCGTTATATCGACGAGCTCTTTTTGCATGTGGTTGCGCTTGCTGTTACGTGCAGCTGTACACGACGTTAAGTGTTTACGAGGAATAAAAAGAGTGCTGTAATCGTTTTGTGTTTAACAAGAAAGAAATTAATTGTTTTTGCTACTAGTAGGGAGTCCCACAGGTTTTAAAAGTTCCCTTTTTGCTACCCCTATACACAGTCCCTATAAACTGAAGGACCACACCTGAAAATGCTTCAAATTACATAAACATTTTGTTTATATATGTATATATTTAGATTCCGGTATTTCGGGAAGTACATTGTTACTTAAGATTAAATGTACGTAAAAGCATTGAGTTGTAGATAGTTACTATATTGTGACAAAATGCCAATTCGAAAAATCCCACTTGTGGCACCAGTGTCACAAATTAACAAAATCCAGTCCAGGTAAGGTACCTTTTCTAACTTTACTTTCTTCTGTCTGAATGCTTAATAACAGTTACCTTTCACTAACGTTACATAGCCTACAGTACTTCGTGGTATCACAAGTCACAACTGGTTTCTTCTCGTATCCCTTGAGACGGGAACTTCTATGTATCTATAACTATAATTATCGGACCAGAACGTAAATATAAGATACATAGGTTTAGTATAATTTTTGTATGATGAAACTTGTTAAGTTGCCTCTCGAACATATGTGCATTTCTGAATGTATACATCGACAGAGGACAAACATCTTTTGTCATTTTTCGCTAAGGGACGGCTTGGCAGTAAAAGTCCAAGGGCACAGTTGGGGAAACAATGTACGCCCCCCCCCCCCCCATAACGGACGGTGAGAAAACCCCGTGGGTGAAACAGTATAAATACTGGAAATTCAATAGAACCGGAGTCTGTCGTCACAGAACACCTAGTCTGCCGTGTTGTTGCTACCAAGGGTGAATCTGTAACCAACGTATGTCTAGTTTCGCGCCAAAAACATCGCAGCGTCAAGAGTGACCGAGATTAGCCTAAGGATGCTGCAGATAACTAAGGTAACTCGATAAGGTAGTCTAGCAGCTATAGTCTCCAATAGCAGAAACTCACCCAGGTCTGTTTTTCGAGGCATTTATGCGATGAAAAATAAATCAGGAAATGAGGCACCAGAGGCAGTTCGAGTCGAGTGCAGTGTATTCTGTTATCTAACCTCGCGCCTGAGAAGACTTAAGTATCCAACTCACGTATCCCAGTATCTAATCCCATAGCGACGTACAGCATAGAGGTGGCAACTGCACCGGATGAGCTACCGATACATCAAATCCTAAGTGAGCAGTTACAAAATTTGGCGCCCCTAACTGAGTCGTCACAACCTAACAGGAAATAAACTTTCTATTTTTTACTTTCTCTACCATGTAGGGCGAAGTATTTATTCCACCCAAAAATTGGATATCGAGATTTCACCGGAATTATATGTTTTGGGCTCCGTGAACCCAAATTATTATTATTATTATTATTATTATTATTATTATTATTATTATTATTATTATTATTATTATTATTATTATTATTATTATTATTATTATTATTATTATTATTATTATTATTATTATTATTATTATTATTATTATTATTATTATTATTATTATTATTATTATTATTATTATTATTATTATTATTATTATTATTATTATTATTAATATTATTATTATTAATTTACGACTATTATACTTAAAATAATGTTGGAAAATCTTTAGTACTACCTTCAAAAGAGATTATGCAGATTTCGTTGAAAGTTCGCACTCACAATAAAGGCATTAGAGAGAGCGAGAGAGGATATCTTTCCAAAGCTTTTTATACTCGAAAACTTTTCCAACCAAATTTGCCTAGTTAAGAGGTGCTCTCCTGGTTACTGCTAATACGATTATGCGATAATGAACTTAAGTCAACATACATTAATGTTTAGCCAAACCCAATCTCTCTATCGCGTAGGACAGGGTTTTATGGTATTCTTAGACATCTAAGATTTCTTTCATATACCCGAGTATTTAATATTGAACAACACCCTTTACAAATATTATCGGTTATCTAACAGTCATGGGCATTTATATTATGTTTGTAAGGATACCATTTCATTATTATTGTTGTTAGTATTACTATTATTAACACATTTATTATTAATATTATTATTTGTGTTATTATTCCATACCAAAGCAGGGAAGAAACTATTTTACAATGTACGTTATGGTAACAGTTTAACAATAAACAAAATATTACATTGAGCGAAGTCAGTAAATGACTACGAAAAATCTGTGTTGCTCACACGACTTTCTCTATTCTTGTACTAAGCATTCTTATAGACTCTTATACCTCTATCTTCTTCGTGTTAGTTGAGATAAGCATTTGTACAAATTATCTTATTGCTTATTTCCTTGTAGGTGAAAGGGGTATGATAGAATACATTAGGCTATGAGCGATAGTCAGATTTTTTAAGCTTTGAGATCCCGTTCTCTTTGCACGCTTAATATATAAAAAGATGAACAACGATGTTCCATTTAACGAAAGTTAAAGTTAGTTTTCGAATCTGACACAAGTAGCATATATCTCCAAAATGGTTCACTCTACAAAAAATGTATTCGGACATAAATTGTGTGCTTTAGTGACCTTACATTTTTGTGTACTAATAATTAATTTGTCTACCTCTTACGGTTTACGACTTGTTCTAAAGTCATCCAGAGTAAACAGGACTACATAGGCTATAACCAGGAAATTCAAAATATACATTTATGCCAACAAACTTACTGTTGGTGTTTTTAAACACACAAGCCGTGTGTGAGCAAAGTTTGAGAGGTAGAACTGGAACTTAAAAATTCAATGCCACAACTGGGATTTGAACCACAGGCCTTCCGCTTACCAGGCGGCTGCTCTAACCATTGAGCTATTGTGACAAACTACCAGAATGGCATTAAATTCTCAAACCAGTTCGTATTTCTCCTGGTAAACCACAAAGGCAGTCTCACATCAGAGACAAATTACCCCAATGGTGACTTACTATTGTAAGTACTTTATGTCCCAGGATTAAATAACCTTCAGATGATAATTATTATTTATTTATGCCAACAAACTTTTTAAGTTCCAGTTCTACTTCTCAAAATATACATTTCAGTTGTCATAAAAATGTCTCAAACATATGATATTTTAATCAAAATCGTTAGAGTCCTTTTCAAGAAAATTAAAATTTTTTTTGAATTTTCCATGTAAAGGGTAGTTTAGGGCGGGGCTATTTTCTTCAAAATCTCCGTGTCGCATCACTGAAAAACATTAAACTGATATATCAACTTTGGTTTTTAAGCGACTTTTTGTTTTTGAGTAATGTTGTCGACAGACTGACACACACACACACACACACACACACACACACACACACACACACACACACACACACACACACACGAGCGCGCGTGCGCACCTTTTTCTCAAAATGTCTGTTTTTTATTCAGGCGGTCTCAAAACATTTAGTTCTGATAAAATCTCCACATTGTAACAACGTGGTCTCTGCAATATCTGGTATAGTGTTTTTGGAAGTTACATGTTACAGTAGTTTAGCAGCTTATAATATATATTTACTTCCAAATAATGTGCATTGGAATAGCAAGTGTTGTATTGTTTGAAGAAATTCATAAAAGCACAAGTAACCATCTGCAACATCAGTTTTAAAACGCTCGAAATAGGACTTAACGTGTTAAAACTACTGCTTAAGTATAAAGTTAGGTTATTAACACTTTACACTGGCGTATAAGCTGGGCTTTGGGGAAAATATTTCTCGCAGCAAGCATGTTTTAAATTAGAGATCATACTTTGTTCCACTGATGCATTGTATGTTATCTGGTTTTTCTTTCTGTATGGCGAACAGGAGATTTATTGTAAATAACATTCCTGTTAGAAGCAGCAGCAGCAGCTGTTTTCGCAAGTTGGTTTGCCATTTGTTTCCAATAATTTGATCCTGAATGCCCTCGAATACGCGAGAGTCAGATGTGAGAGCTTTGTTAAAGTATTGATCTTATGGTAACAGCTATCGGATTCATACTGTAGTTTTCGTTTATTGAGTTCAGCGCAGCCTACGAGTCACAAACTCCAAACCTTTTTATTTTAAACTGCACACCATTAAAGTACAGACCTAATAACCCGTATTTTTGCTTAAAAAACTGAGTACTTATAGTGCTTTTCTGATCTGCAGCCAATGAGATAGGTTTACAAAAGGGCAGCAAATTGTGGGTGTTTTAAACTTTAATTTACACAAAAACCGTTGAATCTATTGAAATGCGCCAATAGAAAAAGTTGTCGTTTATTCAATTGTCTATGAATATAGCCATAAATAAAGAACGCTCAATCAATAATAATTCAGCCAGGTGATGATAAATTTTTTTGATAAAAATATTTTTTTCTAGAAAACTAAAAACTTTTCAATATTTTGGCATTAGAATTTCCTGTTATTCACAACATGAGAAATTCGCTGTTAAAGTCTGACGAATCATTTCACTTTCATCCTGTATCACTAAGTTTATAACTTATCTTGGGATTGCTTCTGATGTTATTCCTGTCGGTATGGATGGCACAGTCCTTTGGGCGCTGGACAATTGATCTCAAGGTAGTTGCGGGATTAAATCTGGCCAAGGCCGATGGTTTTTAGTTATGCCTAAATTTACTGGCATGTAAAAGAACTCTTCCAGCACACCGGTGGCACTGATATTATCCTGCTATAATATATACACACAGTTTATTTGGGTGTGAAAACTGCAAATAAGATATACATGATATATACTTAAAAGTTTTAATTGCATAAAGGCATTATAATATTAATGCTATCACTATATCCCGTCTTTAAATTGTTAAACCAACACTTACATTCTTGTTTAATGGCTAGTAATATTGTTACCAATGTGCTCTTTTTTAATTTATCAAATTTGGAACCCACAAGTGTGGGACGTGTAGATATGTTTCAGTATAGAGGGAGTTGGGTTTCGTCAACACAAGTATAAATTTTCCTGTAAACATGTCCGGAAACAAATACGTGTTCAGATATTACTCACTTCACAAAACTGTGCAAAGTATACACATTTTCGATGGATTTGGCATGCACGATTGATTCTAAATGTTCCCATAGCCAGAAACTGAATGTATCGAGGTCTGAGAATGGGGAGACCATGGTACTGGATCTCCTCGACCAATCAATCATCAATTAAATGTCTGGTGTAAGTATTATCGCACGACGCGTAGGAAATGGGGTGGTACCCCGTCATGCATAAACCGCATGCGTCGTCTTTCCACGATGTTCTCTAAAAGCACGGGTAACTCATCGCGCAGGCACAGATGACACTCAGCACCTGCTAATCTGTTCGATAAAATATAATTATGGTCCTAGGAGTCTGTCACCCAGAGTTAATGCCCACACATTGAGTTTCCCATAACTTTTTAAATAACTTGATATCAATTTGCCCATATTATACCTCGGACACTTGTATCATATAAATGAAGTCTATATCCCTATATATCCAGCTCCTATTTAAAGCGTCGTTTTCCTTACCTCTCAACGTGCAACGTATATTTTAACTTATGGTTACGTTTAAAGTCAGTATAGTTTCAGCCCGAACGTTAACAGAAAACGAAACAAAAGCTACGATTTTTTTTGTTACTATTTTAACATTTAGGCAGTAAAACAAAAGAAGTACAGTGCATTTTATGACTTGCAAAATTTGAATATTTAACTCTTGATGACATAAGCTCAGACTTACATTTATTGTCGGAGTCCTCTCCGAACACTTTTGCCGATGGGGAATCAGTTTAACGAGAATGAACCAAAAATGTTCTTGGCAGGAATTGGAGTACCGTCTATCGCTGCGCTGGGGTATCCTGCCTCAAACTTCAATCAATATAACTTGAAACTTCATGAGATTTCTTCCATTGCAGTACCTTTTTCAAAACTTTGTCTTCTTCCTGTACAAAGCTGCAGCTATTCGAAACTCCATAATGGCATAAGTGAAGACAAGTTGTATACCTGTTTAACTCTTTATGCGTCTTATGAACCTGTTGTGCTGCTGCAATGTTTGTTCTGATGATTTTCTATTCATGCGCTTAATCATGAAAATTACACCTAGGTGAATACAACATGCTCATGAGTTATTTGAAATTGTTTATTCCATTTAATAATAGTTTCCTTTGCTGGGAACTTAAAATTATATCCCATTTCTCTGTTGCTTTCCAATATGTAATGTATACAGATGTGACGAACATTAATTCGTAGCTTCGACAGTTTCCGTTCCAAAAATACTAGCTTCAAAATAGGTCAAGTGTGTCCAATGTTTATGTACATTTGTAAAAGCAAAATACTCTTTGGTCTGTTTTGATTTGTCTGACTGGTATTCTAAGGCATTCAGTCGCGGTAACTTCAAGAATATTGGAATACAACTTTCTCTTAATGTCATTCAGGCAGTATAAAAATTAAAATACTGTAACAAAGACGACAAAAATCCAGTGTGGTTACTTTTCTATCACTATAATAGTATCCTCTAAATTTTACCACAAATACACAGTTTTCTTCTCGTCGTTAACATAGTTTATGGTCTTTTGTACTGTGACAACTCACAACTATTTTTCTCATAACCTTGCTCAGTCCATTTAGTGTCTTTCTTCACTTCCTCTGTCCCTCATACCTTAATTACGACGTTACAATCACTCGCAACGCTCGTTGAAACTTCTTACGACAACACACACAGCTGTCTCACGCTCACTGATACACTGACCGACTCATGTATGTAACTCAACTCTCAAAATTCACTCAACTGTTCTTCTCAGGCCTCGTTATGTACTTAAGATGGCGCCACACGGACCTTTCTCGACTTCTGCACACATGTACTCCGGAAATGACTCAGTTAGAGGTCTAGAGAACGTTCTCAACACCCCTTTCTTATGCCGTCTCGATCATTAGGTCAAAGCTCAGCGAGGCAGCCCGGATTTGAACATTTTTGCCCATTCTGTGGCCCAGCACGTAAAGCAGCTTGGCCCCGTTCGTCTTTTTTGAGCGCCGTGTCCGACGTCACAATACTAACAATTTTAGTACATGTAAGTTATCCCTAGCGGAGACAATATGTTTGGAGAAAGAGTAATGTGACTTTGGAAAAAACTTCACCATTACTACGGGGGAACACCAAGAAGTGTTGGGCTCTTCGATGATCCTCCTAGACTCATGTCCTGTGGCATGTCCCGTACCTCTGCTTACCTTGCCAGTGATTCAAGGCCATAAACGTAAGCACATCCAACACCGCTGGTGTTCTTAGATCCATCAATGTAGATCAAACTTCGGTCACTGCAGCTTGACAAAATTCTAAGAAACAAGTGGGGGCATTAGACATAAATATCGTGGACTTCCGGTATACGGTCATCCTAAGATCTATGGTGTTGAAAAAGGAAATGAACACCTAAGCGCACAACCATAATTTGCTGCATCACACGCAGGTATTGCAGAGGAGGTTCTGCCAATTCGACGTAAAGGCTCACAACTGGAAAAGCTGCCAGTGAAAGCGAATGCCCGGATTATGGACTGGTCTAATCTTCTCAGCACAGATTGTCGTGTTGAAGAATAAATGATACATCCATACTCTAGTTTGGATCAAACCAATGCGCGATACATTCGCAGCAAAACTGTCCGATCTGATTGGTCGAACAATAAAAGTAGAAAACACACACACACACACACACACACACACACACACACACACACACACACACACACCAACGCACATCCCTCATTTCTATGAAAGCGCACGCTGAAAAGGTTGGTAAAATGCCACCTAAAACTGCAAGAACGGCATATACGGAACCAGGTACACCGGTAATTTAGCGCCTAAGGAGAAAAAACTCTCGAGTCGTTTCCTGGGAATTTCTAGTTGCGTCCTTGATTATTTCAGTTTTCTACTTTGATATAAATTTCACCAAATTTATTGATATGAATGTGCAGAAAACTGTACGTTTCCTTCACGTTAGACTTATTCTTGACATACCTGGTAGAAACTTTGAACAGCCAAAAAATTGCTTTTAAACCGGAGCATTTCACTCTGTCATTAGTATAAAGTTGTAGAGGTTAAAACTGCCTGGAAGTGAAGAGAAATGATATCTATATTATCCAGTAAATTCAAATTAATGAACCAGTTTACATATAGCCGTATATTTTTTCAGTGCTGAAGCAACAACACATGCTGAACATTAAACTTCTGTATTGAGGCCATTAAACACCTACAGTTTTCACTTCTCTATTGAACAAATGCAATTTGTTTTAAAAAAGCATTCTACATCCACTCATATGCGTTTGTTGTTGTCGTCCAATTGCGCTTAATGGTAGTTTCAATAATAAAGTCTAAAACAATTAATCTATCGATCACATTACACACGCTGAAGCACGTGAAATGAAAATCGGCATTCAAATAATAAATTATCTACGATTATTTTGCGATTAAAACAATTCAAAAGAATTAATAAATAGAACAAAGGGCTTATTATTGAGTTTTAGACTTTGATGATACAAATACACACCGAAAGCATATAAAGTGTGTGCGTGCGTGTGTGTGTGAGAGTGTGTGTGATTGTGTGTGTGTAAACACAGCCTACAAAGCTTAAAATAACAAATAAAAGGAACTAACAATCTGCCAAAGACAGCCCAATTGGGCCAAGGTACCGGCAGCCGCTTTGCTTTCGTCATATGAGACATGTGGCTTAGGTTTATATTGCACTATTACGTTTCTGTGTGACCACATACATATGATAAAACTTTTTAGTGTAATATAGCATCTTTTATAACATTTAGCTACGACATACTTCTGTGATAAAAATTATATGACGCCAGCGGACCGCGGCGGCGCACATCAAAAGAAGCTGGAGGCCAAGTTGTCCCACACCACATACCAGGTCGCGAGCAAACAAAGGCGTTCAAGTTCAGGCTGTCTCGTGTGACTGTTTGTGTATACGTGACCAACAATGAGCGCGGCGCGTAACAAAGGATTGCTGGAACATTCGAGAATTCTCACACAGGCTTAGCAGAACTTCTATGAAGAGGTGAAGCAGAAAGATAGTGGTAGTGAATGACATACAGGAGCCGGCCAGTGGTCTGTGTGTGTATGTGTATGTGTGTGAGCCGCGTGTATCGTCGCGTCATGAAGGAAGATAGCGAAGCAGTTACGAGTGTTGGGTGATTGTATCGCCAGAGTTAGTGTCTGAGAGAAGGAGAGAAAGTGAAGAAAAAGGACTGAGTCAAGGCTACGAGAAGAAAATAGTTGTGAGTTGTAATATCACGGAAGACTGTACAGTCTTGACGTAAGTAAAAGATAACTGCATTTGTGCGAAAGTCTTAGAAGCAAATAAAGATAGCCAAATTGTTACAGTTCTATTCAGCATCACACCTTTGATCACATCCGTGACAGATTACAAAAACCAAAATGGCAGACCGCCTCTTTGGCCTGGTGTTTATTCCGTTAACCTTCAGATCCACAGATCCTAGGTTCAACTTCCTGTGGGGCGGAGGGGTGGATTTCTTTTCTTTTTTAAGCCAAGATTATTTTCCATTCTCTCTCTCTCCAGAGTATGGAAGTATAAATAAGAGTGTAAATGTATGATGCGTGAACTTAATATAATATTCAAAACTAATGCAAACCCAAGCGAGTGAACATAATTGATATTGAAATTTTTTTTCAAAGGTAGGAAGTCCACAGTATGACCCCAGATGTTAAAGGAAGCATATAATTGGAACTTAAAACATAGCATACAGTATTGATTGTAGAATATTTTATATCATTTTCGTGAACTGGCCTTTTTTAAAGTAAAGATACTGTAAATATGGGGTTTACTGTCATATTTTTTTATAATCTTTGTATTTTTACAAAGCTAGGTAGTTAGATGAGTTACCCCATAAACAGCTGTCAACAAGCTTTAAAAACAGAATAAAAGGGTTGCTTCAACAATGTAGTGGATGCAACGCATGCAGCACCAATGCAATGAATGAGACAATATCCGATAAGGTTCTACAAAAGCACAAAGCCAAGCGCCACAGCACAAAAGAGCCGGCTTTGCTTTGGAACTTCTTTCAAACCATGATAGCCACTGCAGAAGTGGAGGTAAAGAGGAAAAAAGAAGCCCTCTTTGGTATATAAGCAGAGCAGAGTTGGAGAGCAATGCTGGCAAATGAGAGACCACAACACTTGTGCTGGGGCTTACACCAATACTGATCTCGCTGAAGTAACAGCAACGAAGTGAGGCTTAGCTTCTTAAGTAAGAAATATGACTTTAACAATATACACAACTTTTGTGCCAACCTAGCGTCATAAAGGTGTAATAAACCAGCTGAAATACCCGGTGTTGTCTGTGGTTTGACGATATATCCCTTCAACTTATAGATTTAGTTTGCACTTACCCAATAGCGTTGTGTTTCTTTGGAATTATTTTTTAAAAAAAAATATTTAATACACCTAAAGAGTAAGTCAGCACTATTACGATACTGCAAACAGCAAAAATAAATAAAATAAATAAAAACACCTCAAAGATATTATGCAAAAGCACTGTTGAAGAACCACAAATACTACAGGAAGAAAACCAAGTAGAGATAGTCTTATGAATGTAATACGCTGTATTTCTATTTCAGTCAGGCAGAACATTGAATATATTGTTTGTAAAAAGAGAATTTGTTTATCTGTGTGTCTGGTTACGGAGGGGATTCCGACACGTCTGCTGATGGCATATGGTGCGTCTGACCCCGAGAGGAAGGATGATATGAGAGTACTCTACAGGCCCACATCGCAGGCAGAACTACTACGGTAGGTTCTAACAGATACAGGCAGTTCTTCAGCCCCACTGAGTTACAGGCCGCCCCGCAAGGCGCGCCACCATCCAGGTTCGGATAGGTACTGAGTCCCCCTGGCAGCGACTAGCCGAAACTCACACACATAACAAGGAATATCTCCGAAATGGTTCATCCTACTGTGACGTCATGGAAGGTCGTCACTTCGAGATATCGACTGGCCTTAGCTTAGAGAGGTGTATAGCCGTCAGGTTGGTAAGCGTAACCCCTCTCGCCCCCGCTACGCCCCACACACAGTATAAAACCCGGCTGCCCGACCAGTCGTTAGTTCACTTCAGCGCGAAGCGCTGCCTGCAGTCTTTCATCTTCACTTCAACGCGAAGTGCGTTGCCTGCAGTCTTCGATGTTTACTTCAGCGCTGCCTCCAGTCTTCGTCAAGTAGTCGAGCTCCGTTAGGCGCTGCCACCAGTTGTCTTCGTCAGTCAAAGTATGGTCAGCTTCGACCAAGCGTAATGTATGAGCCTTATACACTATGGTTTAATCTTCATCAAGCCGAGGCGCTCAGCATTAGTATCTTACATACTTGCCTACATGTTCGTCAGTAATGAGCCGATAGGCTTAGCAATTCTCAATTCTACTAACATTACTCGGCAAGCTCCTCTTCATCGAGCCAAGCAGTTCACCAACAGTGACGTCAGCACGCATCGAAGTCAACAGGGTCATGCTTCTTGGTTTTGCTTGTCAAAGGGGGCAAGCAAGTGAGCAACTTTTCTCCGTAGAGAAGCAACGTCGGCATTCACCACAATTTCTTCGAGATGTATGCTAATTCAGGCATACACTGGGCATACGCGGAATTAAGCAGGAACGACGCGTTTATTCTTCATGGTTGATATGCAGGAATGTGCCACAGTCCATGTGCATGTTCATTTCAACATAATTGGATAAGGACCTGTTCCAAAAACACACCAGACATTTGGGTGAGACAAACAGTTCTGTATTTCATTTAGATGTATGTGTTTAGTGTTTTAGGGCTTTTATGCTAAAGCAGGGTAGATGATCTTTGTGTCACGGTTAATGTAGCCTAAACGGCAATAGTTATAATTCCGACTAACGCAATCAACTGAGTGTGGTTAAAAGGGATGACTTTTGTGTGCCAAGTTATATTGGTGAGTCAGGCCCATTCTACCAGTGTTGCTCAGGAAGTCAAATAGTCAGGAAGGAATTATTACTTAGTACAAAGAATAGTTTACATTCATGTCTATTTTATGTAACTGTTTATTTTTACTACATTTTCGTAATATATATTATCATTCACCATACTTTCAATGTTCTTATGTATATTTTGTTACTTAACACCGTCAGTGTTAAGTCTTGTACTTATTTATGTTTCCAAAATATATTCAAGGAAAAGGCATTTGGTATTATATGTAACCACAGTATACCCCACCGATCCATTCCAAACACGATTCCGCAAATAGATGTCCACTCACTCTCGCTAAGCCAAGTCAAGTGGGGTAGGAGAAAAAGCATGGGGCTAGGCTTAGCAAATGTCAAGTTAAGTAATGGTAGCAGATAGTTAAAGAAGGAGAGAGTGGCGTGCGACAGCATTGGTAGCAGAGCGTGGTTACATGCAATGTTCAATGCAGTGGTTACATGCAGTAGTTACATGCAATGGTTGCATGCGTGGTTCAATGCAATGGTTACATGCAGTAGTTACATGCAATGGGTACATGCAGTAGTTACATGCAATGGGTACATGCAGTAGTTACATGCAATGGTTACATGTCGTGGTTACATGCCGTGGTTAAATAGTAGTGGTAACAGAGATCGCGGTTCTTTGTAATTTCATGGTTACATTTAATTCTCTTGGTTACTTGTAATTTTTGTGATTATTGGTTTATAACTTTACAGTTGAGAATAACTTCGACACAAATTGAAAGGTATACTAATGCATCCTTGAATGTATTTGATGTTCTGATTTATGAATTGTTTGCCTCACTATAGGTTGTGTATTTTATAAACATGGAATTACCTTTTCAACCCGAAGTTTTGAATAGAAGTGAACTTGAAAATGAGTTGTGTAACATTAAGGTTGAGTGTAATATTAAGAATTCTGTCACTGATTTACAACAGTCACTGCGAGTTCAGTTAACACAGGATCCACATACCATTGGTGCAAGTTTACCGTGTAATGAAACCATAGAATTTCAGTATTGTGAGCGTGCGTCTCAATCACTTGGTGATCTAGTAGAGAAATATGTAAAGGTAGGATGTACACAGTCACAATTGCGTAGGATTAAAGGTCGTGTCAAGTATTGGCAATATAGAACAAACCGTTTGCAAAGGTTAGCTACAGAAAGGTTGAAATCTCAAACTAGGAATATTTCGGAATTTTGGTTGAAGTTAGGAGATAAGCTCTCAGAATTAAAATACACTAAACAAACTAGTGAGCCCATGGAAGCAAATGGTGTAACGCCATTTATTCAGGAAAACTTAGGTAGTCAAATGGGGAAGGAAGATAATGCAACGGAAGTCACGTTAACTAAACTAAAATTACCGCATCCATGCCAGAGAATTCTAGGTGATATTAAGGCAATTCAAGCGAATACTCCAGAACAGATTTTGGAATTTCTTGTTACTTTAATTAGATGCCAGTATCAAGCGAAAGTATACTCGTTGAGTGATCAAATTATTTTGCAATTTTTTCATGTGCATGTAGAAAACCCAGTTCTAGATATTTTGTTGAGATCAATTACGAATGGGTATAGTATATTGCAATTTCAGAAAGAAATAATTAGAGTTCTTTTGTCTCCATTGAATTATAATCAGTTACTTAATTTACATTACTTTCGCAGACAGAGAGAAACGGAACACTTTTCTGAATATGTGGAGAACATAAAGTTGATCGTGAAGGCATTATGTGTAAATTACACAGAACCAGAAATTGTACAGAACATAATTTCCAATTCCCGACATGCGGAAATACGTGCATTAGCTTTAGGTCAAAATTTACAGTCATATCAACAACTGGATGACTTAGTCATTAGATTCCGACATTTGCCCACGGAACATAGCAGTTCTGAAAGGAAAGAAGAAAAAGTCAAATCGGGTTCAGAAAGAAGTACGGTGTGTTGGACTTGTAAACAGACAGGTCATATCAAATACAATTGCCCGGAAAACAAAGGATGTACATATTCCAATTCAAGGTTCTCAACCAAAAAGAAAAATAGCGGACATTCGGTTATGCCAGTTTATGCGGATAGTATCCCTGTGGAGAAAAATATTCAAGCCATAGTAGGTTTTCCGATGCCGTATGTTAGTGTTGAAGTAGATAAAATTCCGGTTTTAGGATTGATCGACACAGGTAGCGTAGTTTCCTTAGTTGATCACAGATGGTTTAGTAAGTTGCGTCGTAATTTAAACACAAGTACTGTTAAGATCATTTCAGCAAATTTAGAACCAATTCAAGTTTTGGGGGAAGTATTATTATCTCTGAGTATAGCAAAATTTCGCTGGAAAATGCAATTTTGCGTGGTTCAGAAATTACCTGTACCGATTATCTTGGGAAATAACTTCATTGCTCATACTGGTTTGATATTGGATAGTTCAAGTAGAAACTTATATTTCAAATTTTATCCTTCAGTAAAAATACCATTTAAGGCTTTGAGCAATATTCCCGGGATGACGTCATGTGCTAGTGTAGATAATACTATGGAACAACAACCTGTTTCTGAATTCAGTTTAGACCATTTAGACCACGAACAAAGACAAGTGATACAGAATTTATTACTTGAGTTTCCAGATGTACTCACGAACCAACTAGGTTGCACGAACTTAGTAACATATAAGATAGAGTTGCATGACAAGCAACCGGTTCGACTACCTCCATATCGCTTACCACCTCAGAGACTACATATATTGAGGGAAAAGGTAAATACTATGCTAGAGCAAGGAATCATTAGGATGTCGAATTCGAATTATTCAAGTCCGGTTTTCCTTGTCCCCAAGGCTGATGATGATGCTAGAATGGTAGTAGATTACAGAGTGTTAAATAGCAAAATTAAAATTGATCAAGTTCCTCTACCACATGTCCATCTAAATTACCACTGGTTTGCTAAAGCAAAATATTTTACGAGCATCGATTTAAATCAGGCGTATTATCAAATTCCGTTGGAAGAACAATCGAAAAGGTTAACGGCCTTCACCACGGATTATAATCTGTATGAATTCAATCGTTTACCGTTTGGTTTAGCAGTGGGTGCCCAAGTCCTGTCACAATTATTAGATAGAGTTTTTGGTGACATAAAATTTAATTATTTATATCATTATTTAGATGACTTGTGCATTTATTCCACAACTTTTGATGACCATGTAAGACATCTCCATGAAGTATTTTCTCGACTTCGTAAGGCGGGTTTGACAGTTAATCCAAATAAAGTTAAGTTTGCTACTCAAAAATTAACTTTCTTAGGTCATATTATTTCTGGTAACAATGTAACCATCGATCCTCAAAGGACTAATAAGATCAGGGAGTATCCAGTGCCCAAAACTGCTAAGCAGATATCGCGATTTCTCGGAATGGTCAACTATTTCGCGAAGTTTATTCCTGACTATGCCGAGCAAGCATATCATTTAAACATTTTACGAAAGAAAGGGGTAAAGTTTAAATGGAATGAGGAACAGAATCAGGCATTCCTTAGGCTTAAAGAAGCTTTAATTTCTCCTCCAGTGTTGGCAGTACCTGATTTCTCTTTGCCATTCATTTTGCAAACCGACGCTTGTGGTTCTGCGGTTGCTGCCGTTTTACTTCAGGAACACCCTGAAGGTAGACGTGTTGTTTCCTACGCGTCTCGTATCCTTAATGAACAGGAAAGAAAATATTCCATGTACGAATTGGAAGCTTTAGCTGTGTTGTACGGGGTGGAAAAATTTAGGTTTTACCTAGAACATGTTGAATTCCTACTAGAGACTGACAACCAGGCTCTTTCTTGGGTTTTGGCCAGACCCAGGAAAAGTGGTCGAATTGTTAGATGGGCTCTGCGAATTTCTGCATTCAAGTTTAAGGTTCACCATATAAGGGGCAGATTTAATTGTGTAGCAGATGCTCTTTCTCCAATGTACGGAGAGGAAAAGAACGAGCAAGTTGACTCGAATACTCCTCATGCTCCAGCATTGACAGTGTTAGGCAATTTTCCTTTCGCTTATGAAGATCTCAAAGACCATCAGATGAAAGATGAGAATCTAGCTTCCATAATATCAACGTTGCGGCAAGGTAAAGAATGTCAACCATATCTCTTATCAAGAGGCGTTCTTTGTTGTAAAGATAGAACAGGGAAAAATAAAATTGTGGTACCCGAGCAATTGAAGAAACTATTGTTTCAATATTTTCACAATAGTCCATGTGGAGGACATTTAGGCATATTTAAAACCAGGAATAAAATAAGGGACCAGTTTATTTGGAAGGGAATGGACGACCAGATTCGTATACAGGTTAAGGCGTGTCATCTGTGCAAAATGTCGAAACCTGCACAGAGCACCCACTTGGGATTTTTGACTTCCACGATTGCAGAGAGACCAATGCAAAAATTATTTGTGGACTACATTGGGGCGTTACCCAGGAGTAAACAGGGAAATAGGTTTGTGCTGGTGGTAGTTGACGCCTTTACAAAGTATGTGTGGTTGTTGCCCACACGGGACGCCAACGCAGCTAGCGCGGTTCAAGGTCTGAAGACTATTATTTCTTGTTTTGGGGTGCCCGAGATAGTTGTTAGTGACAATGCGTCGTATTTTCAGTCCAATTTATTTAAAACCTTTTGTTTTAGTTCGGGAGTCAAGCACATTACAACTATTCCGTATGATCCTAGACCCTCATTAAGTGAACGGGTGAATAGAAATTTGAAAAACGCCTTAATAGCATATCATTTTCAGGATCATACCAAGTGGGACGAAACATTATATTGGCTAGCATTCGCGTTAAATAGTGCCAAGCATGAATCTCATGGGCAATGTCCATTTAATTTGATGTTTTCCTTTCCACCAAATTCTCCGCTAGCGAACATGTGGAATGTCCGCGATATAATTCCAGAGCAGGTAGACAAAACACATATTAGAGATGTATGGAACCGAGTGAGGCGAAATTTAATACGTTCTCAGCTGAGGACACGTCGTAACTATGATAAAGGGAGACAACCTCATAAATTTAATATAGGAGATATTGTTTACGTGAGAAATTATCCAAAGAGTAAAGCTGCGGATAAATACTCAGCGAAACTTGCTCCAAGGTATGTAGGACCTTATAAGGTGCACAAATTCTTGTCTAATGTATCTGTTATAGTAAAGAATGTGCACACAAACAAGGAAGTAAGGGCACATGTAAGCCAACTCAAACCATAACTTCAAGCTATATTGTATGTATGTGTTAGGAAGTAAGGTATATTTTAGTGTGTTTATTGTAAACTTAAATGTCTGGTGGTGTGCTGGAAAGGTCTACAAGCCAAAAGATATAGTTTAAGTATGAGTATTAATGGAAAATAAAAGTCTGAAGCCTTTTATTTTAAATTGCCCCCGGAAGTCTGTGACGTCATGGAAGGTCGTCACTTCGAGATATCGACTGGCCTTAGCTTAGAGAGGTGTATAGCCGTCAGGTTGGTAAGCGTAACCCCTCTCGCCCCCGCTACGCCCCACACACAGTATAAAACCCGGCTGCCCGACCAGTCGTTAGTTCACTTCAGCGCGAAGCGCTGCCTGCAGTCTTTCATCTTCACTTCAACGCGAAGTGCGTTGCCTGCAGTCTTCGATGTTTACTTCAGCGCTGCCTCCAGTCTTCGTCAAGTAGTCGAGCTCCGTTAGGCGCTGCCACCAGTTGTCTTCGTCAGTCAAAGTATGGTCAGCTTCGACCAAGCGTAATGTATGAGCCTTATACACTATGGTTTAATCTTCATCAAGCCGAGGCGCTCAGCATTAGTATCTTACATACTTGCCTACATGTTCGTCAGTAATGAGCCGATAGGCTTAGCAATTCTCAATTCTACTAACATTACTCGGCAAGCTCCTCTTCATCGAGCCAAGCAGTTCACCAACAGTGACGTCAGCACGCATCGAAGTCAACAGGGTCATGCTTCTTGGTTTTGCTTGTCAAAGGGGGCAAGCAAGTGAGCAACTTTTCTCCGTAGAGAAGCAACGTCGGCATTCACCACCATTTCTTCGAGATGTATGCTAATTCAGGCATACACTGGGCATACGCGGAATTAAGCAGGAACGACGCGTTTATTCTTCATGGTTGATATGCAGGAATGTGCCACAGTCCATGTGCATGTTCATTTCAACATAATTGGATAAGGACCTGTTCCAAAAACACACCAGACATTTGGGTGAGACAAACAGTTCTGTATTTCATTTAGATGTATGTGTTTAGTGTTTTAGGGCTTTTATGCTAAAGCAGGGTAGATGATCTTTGTGTCACGGTTAATGTAGCCTAAACGGCAATAGTTATAATTCCGACTAACGCAATCAACTGAGTGTGGTTAAAAGGGATGACTTTTGTGTACCAAGTTATATTGGTGAGTCAGGCCCATTCTACCAGTGTTGCTCAGGAAGTCAAATAGTCAGGAAGGAATTATTACTTAGTACAAAGAATAGTTTACATTCATGTCTATTTTATGTAACTGTTTATTTTTACTACATTTTCGTAATATATATTATCATTCACCATACTTTCAATGTTCTTATGTATATTTTGTTACTTAACACCGTCAGTGTTAAGTCTTGTATTTATTTATGTTTCCAAAATATATTCAAGGAAAAGGCATTTGGTATTATATGTAACCACAGTATACCCCACCGATCCATTTCCAACACGATTCCGCAAATAGATGTCCACTCACTCTCGCTAAGCCAAGTCAAGTGGGGTAGCAGAAAAAGCATGGGGCTAGGCTTAGCAAATGTCAAGTTAAGTAATTGTAGCAGATAGTTAAAGAAGGAGAGAGTGGCGTGCGACACTACAAGAAAATTTATTGAGACATAAATTGTTTATTTTAGCAAGATCTGCCTTGTTTAGTTAGAATGATTTGGTCTATCTCTAACGGTTTACCAGTTATGCAGAAATCGTCCAGAGTAAATACGACTACAGGGGCTATAGCCAGAAAATTCAAGATATACATTTCATTTGTCATAAAAATATCTGAAACATATGACATTTTAACCAAAATCGTTAGAGCCATTTTCAAGAAAATCTAAATTTTCGAAAAGGTTTCCTTTTAAAGGGTAGTTCAGGGTGGTTCAATTTTCTTCAAAATCTTCGTGTCGCATCCTTGAAAGATATTAAACTTAAATAACAACTTTTGTTTTTAACCGACTCTTCGTTTTTGAGTTACGCCATCCACAGACTGATAGACACACAGACACACACAAGGACCTTTTTCTAAAAATGCTTGTTTTTAAACATATATTTCCGGTGAAATCTTGACATCGAATTTTTGGGTGGAATACTTCCTTCCACTTACCACTAGAGAAAGTAAAAATGATTGGATTTCGTAAAAAAAACCATGTGAAAGTAATGTGTTATATAATAAAATTGCATGAGCTGCTTGTATAAAAGAGAGTAAGGAAAGAAGTGGCATGGTGTTACGTAAAAGAAAAGCGAGTAGGGAAAGGTGAGTGAATGGTATAGGTTGCATATATATTTGAATAAATTATATGTTGAAGGGGGAGTAGAGAAGGACATGGGAATGTATTACGTAAAAGGGAGGCGTGTAGAAACCGTCATGTGAATGTAATACATTGCATGGCAGAATAGATAAAATAAAAACCTTGTCCATGGAAAAACATTGAATGTGCCACTTTTTATGGCGACCGGTCAACCTGCGTTGGATTTTATCAACTTCATACTGATGAACATGCATGTTTATATATAATAGACACACTAATTTCTTGAAACTATTCTCGTTCTGCTTATTGTAAAATGGCTGGACCAACTCTGAAACCTTCACGGGAATATGCGCAATAACTTGTCAAAGTTTCTAAAATTACAAAGAAAATTTGGTTTTCTTATTAGTAACAGGCAAAATGTCATATTTTTCTAGCGACATAGAGAAACTTGATTAGCTTTTGCACAACCAAGCGAGCTTTGCTGCTTTACTTATGCAGTGAATGCTGGAAATAATCATTTGAGCATAATTTCAACTATTTCATTAATTCACTATATGACCCACCTGATTAAAGGGTTATAAACCTCTTTGATCAACTCCTTAGCTTTCTTGCTTCTCAACTCAGACAGCAAGGTTCGCTTCCCGGTTGCATCAGTGTATTTTTTCAAATCCAGAATCTATACCTATCCTCCGCAGAGTCTGGTAATACCAATGCGGGATAGATGTGACACATGTATTCAGTGTAAAATTTCACGAAAAACCAACGTTTAAAAATTCTGTTGTTCAGATAATAAAAACACCATTAGTAAGTTTTTCTCAAGTAAAATCCCCCAAAGTTAGCACAGGGGCCAAACAAATTAAAAAGTACTAACCGAGGTAGCTATAATTTATACAACGATCATAGGCACCTATAGCTACAGTTTTGCAAAAAGGGGGACAACCTCGTGCATCGCAAGCTACATAAATATATTCTGGCTACCATCCCCCAAGAGTAAGGGTTGAAGTGAATGAACCACAGGGGACGACTGGTCGCAGGTAAATCGACCACAAAGGCGCGCGGAATTCCCAAAAAGCTCCAAGCTCAAATACACGTTGCACTGCTGGAACTGCCTTCAGAGGGCAATGAACGACCTATCAAACAAGCAGTGTGTTCTTGTAGAGTATTCTTTAAGCAATCTTCCGCTGCATTTATCCCCTACTGCCACACATCACGAACACCAGAATCACACCGTAGTTCAGTTGCTTTGGAGGATACCACTTAATATGTGATATCCCAGCACCGTCTTTAGACGCTACGGACAGCCAGTAATCGATCCCAGTAAAGCTTGTGTAAAATATAACTCTATAAGTCACACATTTTATAAATTTAAGTTCCGCCTACCCCACCAAATTCCAACGTTATATGTACGTTGCCAAATCTTAGCTTGTTATTCGCTTCTGAGGCACACCTTTGACTCCTTCACTTGCTTAATTCTCAAAATCCTTTCCCTTTTGTAACTTTGAGACCAGCATGCTTGCAGTTTCATGATGCTGACTTCTGAACTTGGGTTATATTTACCTTAACTTTGAGCTAATGGGTTTCATGTTGATTGAGTTCACTGGAACGCCTACTTGCCTTAGCTATTTTTCTTCTTATGAACGGTTTCCCTAAACGTGTAACTTGGCTGGCTAATGACTTTGTATCCATTGATAGAAATGTTAAATCGTGCTTCTTACATTCTGCATTTATTTCAATATACTGACACAACATTTAATGCCGGATGGTTCAACACTACATCCAATCAGAAGCTTGCCACATCCTGCGGGTTGTATGGTTTAAGACGCTGTGAGTTCACGCTGTGAAGTCGGTGATAGGAATAGCATTTGCGTCCACGAAACTTATTTATACAACTGGAAAAACAATAGTGGTCAGCTAACAGCCGCCAACAAATTTTGTGCCTGCCAGAAATTGTTTGTCTATCTCCCTACTTCTTTTACAAAATTGTTAATCTTCTAAGTTAGTAATTCCGATATCAACTTATACTCATTATTGAATTATACCAAGAGAAAACCACGCGACAATCATGAATTACCTCTTCGCCACACAAGTTAACCTCCCTGTTACCCTGAAAAGGCCTTTTGGTACTCTTGCTAATTACTTATATGTTTGATTTCAAATCTCATTACTTCGTAACCAGCAAGGGCAAGTTGCCAACTAAGTTTGCGCCAATAACTGATTGTGAGACTGGAGTCTGTAGCTGATCGAGTTGAGAGCAAATGGAAATTGTTTTACTTAGGTACACTGGCCCAAAAGGAAGCAAACACAGCTCTGATTGTTCCACTAATAATGGAAATTCACTCTGCATGGCTTTCCACAGCTCATTGTCATTTTCATAAGTAGAGAAATCACTTCTCTTGTTTGAGTGTAGTTTTCTAGGTAATTAGACCTTATATTCCTGCAGTGACTAAATACTGAAATTATTGCGATTTTACACACTTTATAGTTGTGGCACACATCGCTAAATTCTGCAGATCTCGTTATAAATAACAGATTAAAAATGTATGGCATTCTTTAGTAACTGTAACTTATTAGACAATAATAGTGGTGCAATTGATAAGCAATCTGAAGTTTCCGATTCAAAATGTACCTTATTCTCAGGAATAAAATTTCTGCATTTCTTAATATAGCATTAAAAAATATTTTTAAAAATTGCGTCATAGATATTTCTTTCGAAATGGAAAACCTGTCCTGATACCTGTGTTGAAATTTTGAATTAATGGAGTTGAATTATGGATTTCTAAAGTTACAGAATTTAGTAACCTTAATCTAGCGTACAGAAACGTTTCGCGACCAAAAACGAAATAAGGGTCGCGTGTTTACTGGGAAGAAAAAAAAGAAAAAAAAAAAGAAAAAAAACTAACTGTAGAATATGAAGATAGCATTAGCGTGGTATCAAGACTATAATTTTTATCCCTTTTTATGTTTGAAGTAATCCCAGTATAACTGATTTTATAGTTTTAAACTGTCTCCGAAATGCCGGATGTTTCTGTACAATTCGAGAGGTGACTCCAGCAAATTTAGCCCAAAGCCACTGTGCTCTCGCTATGATGATCTGACTCATTGTTGCTGAAGAGGTACATTACTTTTATAAACAATTGTTACCTCTCAAAAATAATTTGACTATTCCACTCATACGTGACTTGGTTAAAATCAACTAATCATGTGCATAACAATTTCAAATTTCAACGAATAACAGCCTTCATTCGCGAAAAATGTACCAAATTTCATTATCACCTCATTGGAATTTTAAGTCTCGCCTCCAATCAATTTTAATTAGCATCTCCTTTGCTTTTCTTGTGATGTATCAGATTATAGAATCTAGCTGCACTGTTCTACAGATTTACAAACAGCTTAGGTATTTGCCGCAACAGAGTCGCTAAGTTTAAATGTCAAAAAATAGCCGACTCTCGCTTCGGTGAAGCACTTAATGCTGAAATAGGTTAAATAATTATTATAATAAGAAGAGAAAGACCTCCGAACACAGATCACAACAGGAAATATATTTGAAGTTTGAAATCGATTTGACAAACTTTGTATTGAATGAAATTATAAATTGACACCAGATATTTCAGCTCTTGATATTACCAACATTTTGAAAGGTTGGAGCACAATATGAGAATCTTGTAGGCCATGCCAGTGGACGCTGATACCACCTTCATTTTTCTTTTAAGAGGTTAGTAATTATAGTACAACATTTAAGTAACATTTCATAGGCTATATCATCCTTTAATTCGTGAAATATCTTAATAAGTGATACTCAAATTCTCTAGATAAATTCACAATCACTCTTGACATTACTTCTTTCAAGATAATGTTGGACAGATTAATGAGAGTAAAAAATTTAGTGCCATATCCAGAACTACATACGGCATTTGTAACAGAAGTTATTAATATTGCTTGACCTATAATTGTTCAATGTGACAAAGTACAGTGCAGTCGTTTAATAGTGAGGCCACAAACCACGTGAATGAGTGCTCTACCCTCTACCGGTCAAGGAAGCCACATATACACCATATTTACGAGATTTAAAGTTCACATTGGGATATGTTATCTCAAAATGAATGAGATAAGTTAGTGGTTTACCGGGAAAATGGTAGGTTAGGGCACAGGCATGGAGATGTGAAGATCATGACCGACTATGGCGTTTTAGTTTTAGTCTAATTCTACTTTTTACTTTCTCTATTACATAGAGTGAGAAGAGGAATTGACCCAAAAATTCGATGACTACAGTGGCTATTGCATGAAAATTCAAAATATATATTTCATTTGTCATAAAAATATCTCAAACATATGTCATTTTAATCGAAATCGTTGGGGCCATTTTCAAGAAAATAAAACTTTTTGAAAAAAGTTTCCATATAAAGGTAGTTTAGGGTGGAGGAATTTTCTTGAAAATCTTCGTGTCGCATATTTAGAAGTTATTAACTTTAAATACCAATGTTGGTTTTTAACGGAATCTTCGTTTTTGAGTTATATTTTCCACAGACTGACTGACTGACTGACTGACTGACTGACTGACTGACTGACTGACTGACTGACTGACTGACTGACTGACTGACTGACTGACTGACTGACTGACTGACTGACTGACTGACTGACTGACTGACTGACTGACTGACTGACTGACTGACTGACTGACTGACTGACTGACTGACTGACTGACAGACAGACAGACAGACAAGACACACAAGGACCGTTTTGTGAAATTTTTTCTATTATTCAGGGGGCTTCAGAACATATATTTCCGTTGAAATTTCGACATCAAATTTTTGGGTAGAATATAATACTACCTCTACTATAATATACGGAGTAGAGTAAACTAAACGAATGGTGAACCTTAAGAGCACAGGACCCTCACAGCATCTCTACATAGAAGGTAAACCTAACTCAGTGCGTTCGGAGCATGATGAAAACAAAGGAACTTGGGGTACCACTGTGAAGAAATGCTAGTTGTGTGGTTGTAACTGAAGATAAAGAATGGTTGCAGATTATGGGGGACCTGATGATCTCCGAAAGGAAGCAGGTGCGTCTCGCACTGGGTTATTGCGCTGCGCAAAGCTACACTTGCAGCTCCCGGGCTCGAATCCAAATGGCCACCAGAACGTCGATAGCTGAAACTCAGAATTGCAATGCTTAGTGGATGGCAGGAAACGATGTAGAAAGAGACAGAGCAAGACAGGCCAGAGCAGTACATAACTTCTCTAGTCTTATCTTCCGCTGCAGCAAGCAGCCCATTACCTATTTTACATGCTGCAGTTTTATAACATCAAACAACAAAATTTACTTCCAAGTTTTAAGTATAACTTTCCGTATTGAAGTTCAGAACCGTTTCTTATAGCAGCCCGAGTTCAGGAAAAAAAGAAGAATTCCTTGGGAAAACTATTTTAACACGGGGTGAAGGGGGAGACGCATACAAACACTAACACACACAGACATCCAAGCACACAAAGAAACCATACGCATTTACTACTGAAATAAATCGTGATGATAGAATTCAAGTTAGCTTTTGCAATATTTGGATAGATTTAACCAATATGCTATTAGTTGGAAAAAAATGATTGAGCGCATTAGGAGAACAGAATATTTTTAAGTTCCACGTCGTGTGGCAGTGCGGTTTACACAAGGCGGTATCCCACCATGGAGCTGAGTTTATTTATAGCCTCTGATCCTTTAATTATCGTGTATCGGACATTCAAATAGGCTGTTTTGTATCACCACTCGCCATTTTACATTTTACAATATTCTTTTTCCGCAGTTTTACAAAATCAGGGTATTTGATACTGGTCGTGATTAAATGAAATGTCTTGGAAGGAAAATAAGTGTGTTTATTATTCACAGATATTAGTACTTTTGATCCTGGTTCTTGTGATAAAACGTTCACATGACCGGTTTCTTCTGTAATTAATCTTGACCGGAATATGTTCAAGAATTTCAGAATAAGAATTCTGTGAGTCAGAGTTTGGATTATCATCACGATAGATTAGTCTCGAAGTTTGAATCTCTTTGATGAACGCTGCTAACCATAGGTTTAACTCCGCTCGCGAAACTTAACTTGTGAGGTGACTCACACAGACCGTACGCGTTAGCTCCCTCTCACAAACAGCTAGAGATAAACTGAAACCTCGACAATGCTCAAAGACTGAGTAAAGTAGACGGAGGTGGGTGGGACGAACGTAAAACAAGGTACCAAAATAAAAATTTTGAAAAATCGATAGGCATGGGAGACCGCATTGGGATAATTTAACATAGGATAAATATAAAGTAAACAAATAAATATACTATGAACACTGGTACCAGAAAAATGTGAAGCATTTATGAGAAAACGCATAATTGACCTTAATATTTATGTACGAAGTCCGGTGCCTGCCTGTATAATGGGAAAAAACGTAGATGTGAGTTATTATACCGTATGATTGAGATCCAACTGTACAGTAGACTACCATGAAGACCAGATAGGCAGTGGCTATCTGGATAGTGAGCGAGCCTAAGTTCTAGGGCATGCGCAGTGAATGCAATCAGCTCAGTCTAACGGAAGCAGTAGTCTGAGTAGTGTACTCCTTGCCTTGCTGTATCGAACTTTATGTGCATTAATTAGTTTCTATATATCTCTGTAATTAAACATGGATGTCCTCAAGTTTATTAAAACGTGGCAAAAACTTTGCATAGGCGAGTAGTGGAAGTTGTGGATAATTTCCATGCGTTCACAGAACGTAAAGCAACTTCTGGTGAACTATTAATTCCATTGAAGAAAGAGCAGGAAGATAAGCGATACGAAAAAAGACACTTCCCTTAGAACTCGTAGGAAAGTGCACCATGAATTAACGTGTACAGATGATTTTGACAAGTGTGTAATTTCATGTATTATTTATAATTTTTACTTTTAATTATTCAAAAATGATGTACATCATTAATAAATTGTTACCTAAAATGAATAGGCCAAGAAAAGAAACAAAAATGAAATTCTATAAAGCCGCCTAGTTTTATATATGGTTCCAAATCATGGACGATAACAAAAAAGAAAAAAAAAAAAAAAAAAAAAAAAAAAATCACGGAAACAAACAGCAGAGTTGACGTTCATGAGGTATGAACCAGTAGAAACAGTTATATGTAGGCTCTAACATGAAATTGGGTATTTCTATGTTGTATAGGACCACCATTTTCGCTCATATATTTCCGTAATTAGTATATACGCAAATTTTATTTTCTTCGTATCATGAGGTACAAAATAGTATTTTTACTTTCCCTACTACATATAGTAAAGCACGGGAAGTATTTTATTCCACCCAAAAATTGGATACCGAGATTTCACCGGAAATATGTTTTGAGACCCCCCGAATCAAAAAAAAAAAGCAGTTTTAGGAAAAGGTCCGTGTGTGTGTGTGTGTGTGTGTGTGTGTGTGTGTGTTTATCGGTTAAAATCCAAAGTTGGTATTTAAGTTTAATGTCTTTCAAGGATGCGACACGAAGATTTTGAAGAAAATTGCTTCCTCCCAAACTACCCTACACATGGGAAATTTTTCAAAAGTTTTGATTTTCTTGAAAATGGCTCCAACGATTTTGATTAAAATGCCATATATTTGAGGTATTTTTATGACAAATGAAATGTATATCTTGAATTTTCTGGCTACAATCCCTGTACTCGTATTTACTCTGGATGACTTTTGCATAACTGGTGAACCGCTAGAGATAGACCAAATCCTACCGTACCATAAATGTAGATTTTGCTAAAATACACAATTTATGTCTGAATACATTTTTTGGTAGTGTACCATTTTGGAGATATGCCTTGTTATTTGTGTGACTTTTGGAGAACTTATACTTCTGTCAAACGGAACTTCGTTATTCAATATTTTATGTTAACTGTGCAAAGAGAACGGAATTTGAAAGCTTTAAAAGATTTGACTATTGCCCAAAGTCTACTGTATATTCCTTGTACCTACAAGGAAATAAGTAATAAGTAAATATCTGCAAATATTAAAATAACACGAAGAAGATACAAGAATAAGAGTTTGTAAGAATGGTTAGTACAAGAGTAGAGAAAGTCATGTGGGTGCAGCACATAAGATTTTTACCTAAAATCCGAGGTGTGATTATCATTATCCCAGCCTCTGCGTCGCAAAAGCGGGCGTTAAGCACTACCCAAAATAGAGGTGTGTGTGTTTCTACTGTCAGTGAATCCCCACGTGTTCCAGCAAGCAGTTGTTAGCAGCCAAGTCATATTAGACAAAGTGCGCTAGAAAAGAAGGTCACCAGCACAATTACAGTCCCTATTGTACTACAATCCTTATTGATTTGTTTGCTCCATTATTCAGAGTACTGCTGTGATACCAGATTTATAATGCTACAGATGATATCGAGATGGATAATTGCAAAACACGATCTTCGTACGTTGGAATAAGCATGAAAGCCAATGTAACATTGTATCGTAAGCTCATTAGCGCGTTCTTTAGTGTAGCTCAGGTTATTAGGGTTCTAGTGAATTCGTTCGACGAGAAACCAATTAGCTTATAGTTCAGATTCCTTGAAAGTAGGATTAGGCTTTTGCAGGGCTCAGACAGCAAATTCTGAAAATTATAGGGGTAAGGAAATTCTCAGAAATTTAGTATGGTGCATAATAACAGTTGCGTTTCACAAACAAATTAGCAGTGTAACAGTTGGCAACATGTGTACGAACGTTTGTGAAAGTAATATTTGTATGTTTATGTTAATAAAAAAGCGTGTGTTACTCAAATTTTGATATTTTGTGTATTAATGGAGTATTTAATATGATAAGCAGTTATTAGTGCGTAAATGTCGCACTTGAGATGTGTAGATTTAGCTACGACTTCAGATTGAAATTTTTATGACGAAAAGCAATATTCACTTTGCCTCAGTATTACTGAAACCGTTGTTTTTAAACCCTCCCTTAGGCACGAGCCCTTGTAGAACACCGTTGGCCAGTGCCATATTTATGTGCTTATATGCTTGTATTTATCTTTTTAATTTCATTTTTCCTTCGTTCCCATGTTTAGCTTCATTCTTCAGAAATATACATGATTCTTATAAGCATTATCTTACTAGATAGATGAAAGATGGAAATATTATAAATTGCAATTGTTGGGTGTACACTTCCTCATAAGTAACGACACGAGAGATTGTCAATTTATCTACAGAATTTGACTATCACGAGTTGCACATTCAAGACTTAAAGGGTAACAGCTTATGAAATGTTATTTAAATGGTGTATTGTAATTACCAACCTCTTAAGAGTAACATGGAGCAGGTATACATACATCAGCGTCCATTGGCACGGCCTACAAAGTTCCCATATTGATGCTCCAATTTTTTAAGATGTTGGCAATGTTGTAGTATCTGCTGAATTTACAATTTCGTTCAATAGAAAATTTGTCGAACTGATTGCAAACACATCTCCTGTTGTATTTTGTGTTCTGTGGTTTCCCTTTTGGAATTGTTTCAATCAATTCAGCTTTAGATAAGCGAGAGTCAGCCGTATTTGACACTTGGATAGTGGCTCTATTGTGTCAAATAACGTGAGCTGTTGCGCAACTGTTAGCACACTGCATCTAGCTTCTCTAACCTGATCATAACATAACAAAAGCAAAGGCGGTAATAATTTTTCGCGAATGAAGGCTGTCATTGTTTGAAATTTGAAATTGTTATGCACATGATTGGTGATTTCAGCCAACACACGTGTGAGTGAAATAGTCATTTGAACTGTACTGCCAACAGTTATAGTAATAATAATAATAATAATAATAATAATAATAATAATAATAATAATAATAATAATAATAATAATAATAATAATAATAATAATAATAATAGAATTAATAATAACATTGCCAAACATGAGTTTCCCTATAAAATACACATAAAGACAGAAGTTATTTTCATGCTGTTCTTCATGATCAGTTTCTGAATCTAAAAATGTCGTCTGCAATTTATCTTCAGAATTGGAATCATCTGATACATACAGTTTCATCCACGCATAATGCATCTACATCTCAAAGCAGACGATGTACTTCTTCTAAATCCTTTGAAATTTGTAGATCATACCTTTTTGTGGGAAATACTAAGGTACTACTCGCAATGACAGAGCAATATTGCACTACTGACGAGGAAAGCAAACTATCAAAAATATGTTGCGAGAGTGCAGAATCTTGTCCTATGCGAGAAGAAACTCGATTAGTCACTCTTAGAGCTAAATAAATAGAGAACGTTGTTGCTGCAGCAAACAATCGAGTCAAGTGTAACGTTATATGTCTCAATCAGGTAATTACGTCGGTGTACTCCTTCGCAAACTATACGTTTAAATTAACCTAGGAGTCCTTGAGGCCACTAGTAACCAATGGAAGCTTAAACTGTAAAGCTTGGATACATCAGAAGTTGGCATGCAAAATTCAGTAGTAATATTCTCGAATTTTAACATTTAGAAACAGTTCAATTTTTCTCAGAAGGTCACCAACTTACTTAAAATATATTTATCTCCTCCCCCCTACGAAAAGAGAACACAAACCGTTATGCCCTAAAGGTTAGGAAAAGTAAATAACATACGCACAAACATTTTTGATGGCCATTAATTTAGCTATTAATACTTCGATTTTCATCTCAACTTAAATCATTAGTACGCAGGTTACTGCTTCTATTTCAACTTGTAGTTGGGAGGGAATAGTTTAAATTAGTCTCATTTAGAAGGCTGATAGCGGAGGCGAAAGTTCGAGATACATTCGCTTCGTTAAACATGTGCTCAGACGCCTTCCGACTGTTAATGAAACAGAACGTAGGCAATAATTCGTTTTGTACTGCTTTTACTCAATGCACTGCTGCCTTAAGAAGTGTGGTGGAAAGCGTTCGAAGAGAGCAAGAATACAAAAGCTGTACACGGTTCAAATTAGTGGAAAATTTACTGCAAAAGTTTCGTACGCACATAAGTAATCGTGTTAGAAGCTTCTGACAAGAGCAGGGTTTACCACACGCTACAGAAAGTTCGTACCACATGGGTCAAGGACATGCTATTTTGTTAAAACAAGTTCCTACCAACATAGCACATAAAAGTTGGGACTCATAACATACTGTGACAAAATGACAAAAATCAGTCCACTTACCTTTTTTCTCACTTTATTTTCTTCTAAACTTTGCACAAATACACAGTCTACAGTCTTTCGTGACGTAATCCACAACTCCTAACCTTGACTCAGTCCTTTCAGTGACTTCACTTCCTCCGACGCTCACACACTAACTCCGGCGACACAATCTCTCGTCGCTCGTTAAATTTTCCTTACGACGACGTGACATGAAACTCACGCACACGTACATACAAGCACACACACAATGTCCACACACACACACACACACACACACACACACACACACACACACACACACACACACACACAACCTGTATCACACTTACTGACACACTGACCGACTCGTGTCTACAACTCTCTCGGCTGTTTCTTATCCTTCTTTTATAGTAGGGATGACGTCACACGGACCTTTCGCGAACTCCTTCAAACACGCCAGCGAAAACGTAGACAAATCTTTCTCGAAGGCTCTGGAATAAGCCCCTTTTGGTACTTGCCACTCCAATTATTGTTAGTCATGTACATACTAACAGTCGCGTTCTGACCTTGAACGACTTTGCTCGCTAGCCTGGTATGTGGTGTGAAGTAGCTTAGTTCCGATAGTCCTTTGTTTTGCGCCGCGCCCAGTGTCACAATCTGTTAATTCACATAAATCGAGATACACTTTTGTAGAAAAGTGTCTTACTACATCTTCTCCAGGTAGGCACAATAAGAATAAGAGAATATTGTAGGCCTAAGCGACACTTAAATCTTGATATACGAGCTGGTCGCTATGTAATAATGGCTATTGGAATTTCATTTTTTGCTTGACCAGTAGATTCAAAAAAAAAAAAAAAAAAAGAAACAACAAAAAAAAAAATAATGACTGCTCATTTGAGAAGAGCATAAGTATTGGAAAGTTGCAGTCAATTACAACAAATATCTCGGTAATGGTTAATTCCACCAAGAAAGCGTACTAGACACAAACTGTGGCTTTTACAAGATCTATATTTTTGTAGTAAGATTTTGCCTAACTCTTACGGTTTACAAGTTATGCAAAAGTCATCCTGGAGATTCCTAGGAAATGCAAGATATGCATTTCATTTAGCATAAAAATATCCTATTTCATTCAAAATTATTGGAGCTATCTGTGATAAAATCAAAATTTTCTAAAAATGTTTAATGTGGAGGGTAATCTGGATTACTGGAAAGTTCTTAACAAGTAAACATTTTTTAAAAAAAGAAGTATTTGAGTAACACTTATGTCTTGGGGAAGGGGATACCGGTAATTCAATAAAATAGTTTGCCTTGTGACCATAAACAGCACCCGACTCATAAATGAAACGTCACACCTTTTTATTTATGAGTTAAACTCTTCATATGCACTTACTTACGAACTTTTTATTAAAATGTATCCTTTAGTTAAAAAGATAAAGGAAAAAAAAAAGCATTTCCAATTAAATTCTGGTACTGAAAACTTGAAGTAGAAAATAACAATTTAAACTATGATTACTATCTACCGCTACTTAGGTTCGAGTAAATAAATAACTATATTGTGACAAAGCCGACAAAACTCCAGTCTAGTTACTTTTCTGTAACCTTTCTTTCTTCTAACTGAATGCACGACGCAGCTCTCGTTTACTGACATTAACAGTCTTCAGTCCTTCGTGATATTACAACTCAGAGTTGTCTTCTCGCAACCTTTTCACTCCAATCTATCTGTTGTTTTTTTTCACCATCTCTCTCTCAAACAGCTGACTTGATACAATCACTCGACACTCATTAACTGCTTCGCTATCTTCCTTTCGACTGCAGCTCACACTCACACACACACACGCACGCACGCACACACACACACACGCACGCACACACTAAAACTAAAAACTCGTCGCCTCGTCTCCTTACATAGAGATGACGTACATGACAACGTACATACCATGGAAAAAGAGCATATGTAAGCATAAAAATTAATAACTATTGTGACATATTGGGTGTACTCTTAAAGGATTTTGTTTCAGATTTCGAAGCTCTCAAATCTAAATGGTAGCTCCTTCTTACCCTATTCTGTTGATCCCGAGAATGTTCATCTGAACGTCAACTAGAACTTACTCATTTATGCTGTGATTGAAATTTAAAAATGTGTATAATAATACTAATATTGTTTTACCCTTGACGCAGAAACGCACACAGAAGTTCGCAAACTTACTGCAGAAATTATGTGTAAGTTTGGCAGTACAAACATCTGCAATATATATATTTATTTATTTTTTTCCCCTTTAATGAACTTGAAGTGCCGTTTAAGAGCAAAGTTGTCGGATGATAGTCTTACATCTGCCTAGAGACTTGCTTCTGTAACTAATATTTCCCCAAATATTAAAATTATGATAATAAATCACTAACTGGGCATAATAAATGGTAATAATGGTGCAGAACTTGAAGGTGGGACGTGGTCAGCGCCCCGAGCACTCCCAGTTATACGGCCTTCGCAACTTGGGGTTGTTACTTCTTTATCAAGTAGCTCCTGAATGGGCCCCTCCTAACCTAACGAGGCTGAGTGCACGTGGTTCCAGACTTTCCAGCGGGGTAAAACCCACACACCGGTACCAGTGATCGAACCCGGGTCCTTCTTAGAGGCAAGCGCACTGCGGAGTCGGTCAATCTCTGCACATAAATACTTTTAAACCAAATAACAAAAAGCACAATAATAAAAAAGAACTGAGTTCATTTTCTCTTCGAACTTGGTACACCCACTTTTTGCTGTATTTTGCTCAACGCCGCTCAACACAATCTGTCTCGGAACACCTCATGCCCACGAGTAGGTACTGCCAATGTCACGAAATTGTGTGACATGGCTGACCCAGCAGAATAAAGTGATGTGGTTTTTAGTGTAAGTAGCCTGACTATGTAGGCTGGAATAGGTATAGGATGTTTGTAGGCTTCGATTGTGTGGTTTCATGAACACCCACTTAATTTCACTACATACTTCACCATTATTTACACCCTATTTTATTTCTGCCTCCAGAGAAAGATTAAGAGAACGTTTCGCGTTCTTCCGGTTTTCAAGAGCTTAAATAAGTCAGCTGTAGCAGCGAATTAATATGGTTGGAAAAACGCCACAGCCTCAAAAGAAATTGCACCATCACATGCAGTTTATCAGTAACGCCATCTGTACTGCAGCTTAGAAGCTCGTTTTCCGGCTGCTATGCAAGACAAGGTAATGCAACACTTGGCAGACAAAGTTACAGCAAGTACTGCGTTTGCTTAATTCATCTTGTGAGGAAAAAATAAAATCACGAATGATTTAAGACATCTCCTTGGTGAACAAGCAAAAGCATTAATTTTAGTGACATTACAGCTTTATAGCTTAAGTTTGTGGAAGAAAGGAGGAAGAAGTCATGGTATACGTTCATGCAAGGGAAGTCTTTTTGATCGATACACCAACAACTTCTTGTAGCTTTTTGTTAATTACGGACAGTTGATAACACTGTGACAAATAAGAATGTGACGTGTAACCAGTGTGACAAATGGCAATTTCAGTTACCTTTTATGTCCCTTTATTTCTCTGAAACTGAACAATAAGAACACAGCTCGTGACCTTGAAATTCACGAGCTTCTCTGTCTTATCGTAACCTAGACACAAAACGCTAATAGTGTTCGAGTGTTTACACAAGTAACTCCGACGATTCACTCACTAAAAACTGTCCGAACACTGCAACAATCCTGACTAACACACACACACACACACACATAAACACACACACACATAAACACACACACACTCACACTCACGCACATGCACGCACGCACACACATACACTCACACCTTTCTCACACTCACTGACCAACTCATGTCTATAACTCTTTCTTCTGTTGTTCCTTTCTGCTTATATAGTGGAGATGACATCACATGATTGTTTCTGGAACTTCTACAGACACGCCGGTTGTCGGATGCCACTCGAAGGTTCCAGCAATCTTTTGCTAACCGCCGCGCTCATTGTTGTTGATCACGTGTACCTTAATGCGGAAGGGAAACTACCTGAGACCCGAAACTGCTCTCCTAAAACCAGGGAAGGGGGCAACTGAGTACCACTCCTTCCGAGGGTCTTTCCATTACGCAAATACCAGGTTTCCTAAAAAGTCCCCCTGCTGTTACACAGGGGACGGAAGTGGATACGGCACTTACGCGCGCCAACCCACCCGGGAAGACTACCTAATAACCTAGGTGGGGCCGCCGTATATCTAGCATTCCGAATACTACCTGTACAGAAGTTGAGGCTTCTTCCAACCCCTTCTTGACGAGTCAGGAAGTTCTCAATCTCCCATGAGTATTGGGAAGCACTGCCCGACAGAGACTAACCCAAACTGAACAACTTCCTTACGGGACGGACTTGGATGTTCGACCCTGTCTACTTCTAGTAACGTCAGAAGTACCACAAGTGCTAGAGGTACCAGCGGTCACGCGTACACAAAGAGTCACTCGAGGCAATCTGACCCTAAGCGCCTTAGTTTGCTTGCAGACTTGGTATGCCTTGCGAAATAGCTCGACTCTGGCCATTCTTTGATGTGCGTGGCACCCGGCATCATAATACTTAACCATGTTTTCGTTTTTCAGTTACACTTCTCAGAAAGACAAACGCATAAATACAAATAAACGAACACACATACAGGTTCTACCAAAAGTTTGACAGCCATTGAAATTTGAAGTCCTTTCTTCCAAGGAAACATACCATTATACACCATTATAAATCGATAACATATTTCTTGAAACATATGTTGCCTTTTGTTGCAATAAATTGTGGGTTCTTTAAATTTAATTTACACAAAAACCGTTGAGTCTGTTGAAATACGCCAAAGGAAAAAGTTGTCATTAATGCAATTTTCTATGAATATAGCTATAAATCAAGAACCTTCAGTCAATAATAATTCAACCAGGTGATGTTAAATTTTTTTGATAAAAACATTTTTTTTCTAGATAACTATAAACTTTTCAACATTTTAGTATTAGACTTTCTTGTTATTCACAACATGAGAAATTCGCTGTTAAAGTCTGATGGATCATTTCACTTCCATCCTATATATACCTTTCACACACATTTGCATGTTCACATCTCCAAAAATATTTAAAAATGATTCAATTTTTCTAGAAAGAAAAAAAAATGACTTCTGCAGAGTTATTTCTTTCAAATGTACCCATTAATAAGATTATTTTTTGACGAAATATAAGGCCGCTGGACAAAATAGTTTAAGCACAGAGTATATTTCGGTGAAATATGCAGATGTCCTTAAACTTTTAGTAGAACCTGTACATTTTTCTTGGGATTCAGATTATCTCAAAATATGTGTTGCGAGGAAAGGTAAATAGGAGGAAACTTGTGTTTCATAAACACGTGATCCTAGTTATTGCGTATGGAATGTTCAAGTGTATCTGAGGTTCACAGACTACAACTAATTACCTAACCCAACAGGATATTACGTTTCAGCGCCAATGGTCGCTAGGAGATAATAGCAGCCGTAAACTTTGTCGCACTTCCTTGCTTATTTGGCTCGCTCTAGTTCAGTTACACAATAGATTACAGTTAACCCTTATTGCTTTCTTAACACAGGAAGTATTGCGAGAAGTTAGCGAACTGGACCGGAATGTGGCAAAGAAGGGCTTGGGAATCTCCGGCATAACTCATTCCGGTTTCTTGGCTCACTTCTATTTCAGTTGTAAACCCACAAGCCTCTCTATACGCCAAAAATAATTTACCACGAATTCATTGTAGGTTTTTTATAGATCGTTAGTATGTTAATTTGCATTACTCAAATTCTGAATAATATTCTGTAACAAAAATGACACTTTGATGATCCCACCTCTGACACTAGCGTGATAACATGACAAAAGCACAGTTCAATTACTCTTTTCTGACTTCACTTTCTTCTAAGTGAATACACCTGTTCACAACACAGTTCTCTTTTACTGACGTTACACAGTCTTCAGTCTTTGGTAACATTACAACTCACAACTGCCTTCTTCTCGTAACCTTGACTCATTCCTTTCTGTCTTTCTTCACCTTCTCTGTCTCTCAAACAGCTAACTCTGATGATACAATCACTCAAAACTCATTAACTGCTTGGCTACCTTCCTTTCGATGCGACCGTACTCACGCAGCTGACGCACAAGCACACGCATGTTTTTAACTAACTCTTCTTGTCGCCTCGCCTCCTTATATAGCGAGGATGATATGACATGAACCTTTCTGGAACTTCTACGAATACGCCGGCCACTGGACACTTCTAGAATTATTCCGAAACATCCTTTTTGTTCTGGCACTCTGATTTTGTTATCACAACAGTCACACGAGGCAGCCTGACCTTGAGCGCCTTTGTTGCGCGCACCGCCATTCCTGTAGGGCAGCCCGGTCCCGAGCTTCCCTTGACGTGCGCTGCCGCGCTCGGCTGGCGTCACAAGACTGAACGATAAAAACCTCAAACCAAAGTTTGTTATTCTCTGATTATGAAGATCAGGGATGACAGCTTAGCAAGGCAATTTACTTTTATTACATTAATGTGCTACATTTCTCTTATTCCTCATTGTTGCTTTTTCTTTACTTATTCAAATAGCTGACAGGGCACTAAAATCCCATTAATAGAACAAAAATAAAAATATGGAAAATAGGTGGAAATAATAAATGAGTTTTCACATACAAGTCTAATTTAGCAATAATATGATTGTTTCTCAGGAATTGAAAGACGGCCTTAACCATTAGTGAAGTTGAGGACAACATGATCTAAGAAATCAATTGTATTTCTCAAAGGGAACTAAGAAACGAAATGGGTAAGTTAAAAGCAATGCTAGAAATGCTTTCTTGGTAAGCATTCCCAGCATCTCCTTTAGTGACATGGGCATATGAGTACATAAGTTTTAAAGTACATTTAAATTTATTAGGCAGTTACTCTACCTCGGTAAATAACGGGTGCTTATAGTAGGTAATTGATAGGCAGGCAGCCGTGAGGGAGCCCGTCTCAGCCGCGGAGACAAGTGGACGATTCTTTAGAATTACCTCATTAGCACTAATATTACAGAAACTAGGCACATTGAGAAGTTCAGCAAACAGTTCCATGCAATGCTTTAACCTCCACTACGAGATCATTGCAATCATGGCAGAACCATGCAGGATGTAACGGCGGCGCCGTGGCCGAGCGGTTAGCGCGCTCGCCTACCACCTAGGCGGCCCGGGTTCGATCCCAGGGACCCGCAAGTGGTATTCGTGGTGGACGAAGCGGCGTCAGGGCGGGTTTTCTCCGGGTGCTCCGGTTTCCCCCGCCATCTCATTCCACCGGTGCTCCATCTTCATTCCATGTATCATCAGTGTCACCGCCTGCGGTGCCGTAGTAGTAAAAGCAGGATGTAACAACAATGCAGGATGTAATAATAATGACCATGACCATGACCATGACCATGACCATGACCATGACCATGACCATGACCATGACCATGACCATGACCATGACCATGACCATGACCATGACCATGACCATGACCATGACCATGACCATGACCATGACCATGACGATGACGATGACGATGACGATGACGATGACGATGACGATGACGATGACGATGACCATGACCATGACCATGACGATGACCATGACGATGACCATGACGATCACCATGACGATCACCATGAGGATGACCATGACCATGACCATGACCATGACGACGACCACCATGACATGACCATGACCATCACGATGACGATGACGACCATGACCATGACGATGACGACGCCCATGCCCATGACAATAATAATAATAATAATAATAATAATAATAATAATAATAATAATAATAATAATAATAATAATAATAATAATAATAATAATAATAATAATAATAATAATAATAATAATAATAATAATAATAATAATAATAATAATAATAATAATAATAATAATAATAATAATAATAATAACAACAACAACAACAATAATAATAACAATAATAATAACAATAATAATAACAACAATAATAACAACAATAATAACAACAATAATAATAATAATAATAATAATAATAATAATAATAATAATAATAATAATAATAATAATAATAATAATAATAATAATAATAATAATAATAATAATAATAATAATAATAATAATAATAATAATAATAACAATAACAACAATATGGTCTGGCATGTCACTAAACTCCAGTATCTGCTAGTGATACCCAGACACCTACGTCACCAGTTTGCCGTATGTCTTTCATATTACTGCTAAATACGTCGCTCGCTTAGTGCTGGAAAGTGAGTACTAAATTCTTAGTTAGTAATGAGTAAGGGGGATGTTTTCACCAAGATATACTACAAATGGAATGTAGATATCAAGGTAGATGGAATCCCTTCACAGTGAGTGACTATTATTAACTTCTTCAACAAGAAAGTCCATCTTCACATGAAAGAAAATCCCATTGGAAAAGCTTCTCAATTGCTTTAGAATCTGGAGTCTAAAGGTAATATACTAACAAATTCCACATGTAATATTTATTTTTTGTATGATATATGAATAAGAACTTCAAATTTTCATATTTTCTCTGCACTGATTTTTTAACATCAACCAAATGTTACAAAAAGGGAACTGATAAGGACCAACGTCAGTAATATGCCCGTATTTCCGAATATACAGGAGATACGGAGATCCGATATTTTTACAGGATAGTTATGCATTCTTTCTGGTGCTGCTTCTTTGATTAGATGATATAAATTCAATAAAATAAAAAATGTTATTTTCTAAATGAATCTCTAATTTAAAAAAATAAGACTTTTATTATTTTTTATATTACGCACTGCAGAAAAGTAAAAAAGAATTCATATAATCGCTGTATTTCTGAATTATATGACATACATTTTTTGCACATAGGCCTAGCATTATCTACACTAATTCAGATAAGTGAGATACGGATTGACGACATCCCTGTAATAAGAAGGGTATCATATTAAAAGAACTGACGGTGATGGGAAAGAGCGGATGACATAAGAAATCAGTATGTATGGTCAGCTAACAATAAATCAGACACCTTCAAGTAAGTTTTATAGAGTTGCGTATTTTTTTTAAATTGGTAAATGAGCACTTAGGTAAAAAATTGTTGTTGAGTAAGTTAGACGTCTAACAATTTATTTAAAATTATTTATTTTTGGGCTTTTAGCCGTTACCCAGACATTAGTTTGAATTTTTCAATGCTTTTGTCAAGTTTGAACTGTTGCCTTCATTCAGTTGTTTCTCGCAATATCATGTACGTAAAATAATATGGAAATTTAAAGCCAGACTGACTATCATTCTGGTCTTTTATATGTCCCTTCAGTCTTCACACCCATAGTAAAGCTAATTTTGGAACCTATATGGCATTTAATATCAATGAAATACAAAAAATAAAGTTTTATAAGAATAGGTGGCGAGAGAAAGGCATATCAATGCAACAAGTTTTCAACACTGTTCATGGTCTTTGCTTACCATAGCTAGATAACACATCTAGTGAGAGAAGGAGCAATACTCAGAAGACACACTGCAAAATATACAACGTATTCTCTCTTGAGATGTCAACATCTAATAGAGACGGAACACGCGCGCTGCCGACGCGACGCCTCGACATTACCACGTCCGGATACGCTGGAAGCTGATAACGCTAGGAAAACTGTTCCTATATGCCCCAGTCAGCTGATGTATGTGCGACGCTAAAAGTGTGACGCATTTGGTCTAGTATAGAGTTCTGCGCATGAAACAGTGGTTTTTACAAAAAGCGAGTGCGTTTTGCTATAGGTATATTGCACATGAACTTTACTGTGGAAAAGTAGACCACACACTATCTTAAATTGTGGACAAGTGAAGGCGAAAAGGATATTGATCCTTCACTACCTACAATGCCAGAAATTGGTCTTATTGAGATGGATGAACTAGAGAACATCTAAAAACAAAACCTTTCCTGGACCAGATGACATTAATATTGAGCTTCTAAGATATATGCCGGATAAAGCAAAGAGAACATTTTTAGAAATATTAAACATCTGCTTGAAAATCTGTAAAGTCCCAGAAGAATGGAAAAGAGGAAAAGCATACTCTATTTTTAACAAAAGAAATAGGAATGAATGTCAGAATTATAGAGGCATATGCTTGTTAAATACAGGCTATAAAATATTTGCAAAGGTTAAATATAAATGAATACATACAAGAACAAAATGGATTCCGTAAGGGTCGTTCTTATTTAGACTGTATATTTGTAACAAAACAGATAATCCAGAAAAGAAGAGACTTTAACCAGCCAACTTATAAAGGTGGAAGGGCACAAGAATGTGCAAAGATAACAGTTTATTACTTGTAAGATGCGTAGAGTAGCTTATTTCTGACATAACTTCGGTAGCAATTATGGGACATTACATAGGGTTCCGAAATAATTAATCACTTAAAGGACATGAAGGAATACTCTGAGCTGCTACTTCAGAGATGACGTAACTCGACAACGTTGCATTGAGGTTGGTTAGGGAATTGGCCTGGTTTGTGGCTGTAAACAGCTTTCGCTTTCGGTAATGTTTTGGAAGCCAGAGCTTGTAATTGGCCTACACTGCCACAGTAAACACGGAAGGACAAGGCAGGGTATGTGTTTGTTTTCAAAACGCACAGTTACGTTGTTTGTTTATGTAAGGAGGGAAACTGACCACACACACAATCTGCAGTGTTGCCAGGTTGTTTTCGGTAAAACTAAAATATCTCCATAGGAAATGGTCGGAGACAAAAACCTAAGATACAAAATGTGATCCAAATACCGAGATCTACCATTGGTTTAAATTAATGTAATGACTTCCATTCCACCCAGTATATTATTGAGAAAGCATTCGACAGTTTAATATAGAGGAAACTTTGGGAGATAATATATCAAAGAGGCTATCCAGAGCATCTAATAAGAGGTATTTGAAGCTTATATTATGCAACACACACGCACACACACAGACACACACACACACACACACACACATATACATATATGTATAGACGACGTCATTAGACAATGGCAAGAGAAGCTAACTGTAAATTTAAAAAAAAAATGAAAAGGCCAATACTTTAAACACCTTAAACACCACATTGTATGCATATAATCAAGTAATATTTAGTAAAACAGAAGACGAACTACAAATGGCAGTACATGAATTAAATGAAATAATAGTGTTTATAATATAAGCATTTCAGGGAAGTAAACAAAAGTGACGGCGTTCCAAGGGACAAACCACTTAAGATGTACGATAGTAATCTATAACGAAATAATAAAGGAAGTACATAATTAATTTTAATTATTTATCAAAAGAACGACATTAATATAAAATTAAACAGGTTTTATAGTATGTGTGGAACAATAACAAGAACACTGAGAAATAAAACATTAAGAACAACTCAATTAAAATTCTATAAAACAATGGCAGTTCCCATGTTGGCATATGCATGTAATAATTGGACACTTGTTAGATCAAGTAGAAGAAAGTTAGAGATAGCCGGAATGAAATTCTTTTAGATAAGAAACACAACACGGAAATCAGAAAAGAGTTCCAAATTTACAATATAAAAGACCAAACAAGCACAAACTAGCTGGAATATAGAAAGAATGCCAGAAAACACATTACCACAGATTTTACTTCAAAACCAACCAAAAGGTAGAAGAAGACTGGGACGTCCACTCACCAGATGGAGATATTCCATCCCATATGGGAAGAGCTCCAAGGCCTAAATCCATGAAGGCAGAAGAAGAAGAAGAAGAAGAAGAAGAAGAAGAAGAAGAAGAAGAAGAAGAAGAAGAAGAAGAAGACTACTGTAATCGCTCGCGCATGTATACAACTGCAGGTAGGTAGAGCCTGACCATGAAAACCGTGTCACTGCAGCATCATAAGAACACTAAAAAACACTACCACCCCACATCTGCAGCTCACTGCGAGAAGGAACAAAACAGTCGCGTTATACTACACCTTGAATGCACTTGCAAGGCAATGCTTCACTGGTTCGCAGAGTACTACGTTACGTTGTTTTCTCTCTTGCTTCTAGTGGCAGTTGTTTGCACGTTTGGTGGCCGTGCTGTACTTCTGACGTCATTCATACTCTGCGCCCAGTTAATCTATATTGCAAGGGAGCACACATCCCTCCGGCCCTTAGTAATAACTAATGACATGTGAGAATGAAAGGGAAGTTCTGATTACTGTTTCCGTGGCCAGATTAATTATATATGGCAAGCTATCCAAGGAAGGAAGAAGACTGTACATCTCCCGCCAAGAGCCACAGAATAATCTTTTCATAATACAAAATTCACCGTCCTGCCGCAACACACCAACCAATCGTATGGCCCTAAAACGCCTAAGTACGTGAAACCAAGTGTTGAAGACAAAATGATGTACAGAGAGTTGGTGACGCAAGATAAATTACTCCATCAGCCCGCCATGAGAAAAAATAATCAGAATATCCAACTCGGGATTTTCCAAAAGTGAGACTCACATGTTCTCCGAAGCCATCTCCCTCGGTTATCTCAAGAGCTAACCGTACGAGCATAATCTTCATCTATGCGTCTTTGCTATGGCTGGCTAGAAAACAAAAAAGTGAATATCTCCACTGTCTTCCATTCGGTACAGCATATGTCGTACTGTGTTTATATGATGCTATATTTTAAAACTAAATACAAGCGCATTTATTTTTAACTGCTTATGACTTATAAAATTGTATGTACGTTGTTAACACAGAACAATACTACGTAAAATTTAAACAGCATGTAAACAATTCCTATAACGTACATAAACATAACAAGCAGGGCTGCAGGGCAATTTATTCTGTGAAGTTTTGTAGTTTTGAACTTCAACTTTTAAATCTGCTTCAAAGTGCAAATAAAAATAGAATAACGTAAACGTATACAACTTTAAGAATTTCAAAAGAAAGTACTGGATGAAGATCAAGTCTACCTTTCTGGAGTAAATACTCAACATAAGTAAAATGGCTCATATCTTAACAGCTATGTTTTCGGACATATATCATATTTATACAAACGTTTATTTTAAGTTTGCCCAATCCCAACTCCCACTGCAGTATCACCTTGTAATATAACTTATATATTGATTTCTTTGTGTTTATATATTTGTATATCATCTGCATCTGTGAGCCCGTCCCTCCCCCCAACCCACCCGTCCGTCCGTCCCCCCGTCCGTCCGTCCGTCCGTCCGTCCGTCCGTCCGTCCGTCCGTCCCTCGCTCCCTCCGTCCCTCCGTCCCTCGCTCCCTCGCTCCCTCGCTCCCTCGCTCCCTCGCTCCCTCGCTCCCTCGCTCCCTCGCTCCCTCGCTCCCTCGCTCCCTCGCTCCCTCCCTCCCTCCCTCCCTCCATCCCTCCATCCCTCCATCCATCCATCCATCCATCCATCCATCCATCCATCCATCCATCCATCCATCCATCCATCCAATTTTTCAAAAAAAAATTTCTTGAAAATGGCTCTATTTCGATTAAAGTGACATGTTTAAGATATTTTATGACAAATGAAAAGTATATTTTGAATTTTTTGGCTTTAGCCTGTGTAGCCCTATTTACTCTGGATGACTTTTGTGTAACTCGTAAAACGTAAGAGGAGACAAAATCTCACATTATAAAAATGTAGATGTGGCTAAAATACACAATTTATACTCAAATAATTTTTTTGTAGAGTGATCCATTTCGGGGATATTCCTTGTTATTTGTGTGAGTATCGGAAAACAAACTTTCGTCAAATGCAATATCGTTGTTCATTTTGTTATATGTTAAGCGTGTAAGAAGAACAGAATCTCAAAGCTTTAAAAGATCAAGACTTTCTCAAAGCCTATTGTATTCCTATATTCGCCTTGCACCTACAAGGTAATAAGCAATAAGACAATCTGTACAAATGTTTATCTCAACTAACATGAAGAAGATACACGAATAAGAGTTTGTGAGAATGGTTAGTAAAAGAGTAGAGAAAGTCATGTGAGTGCAACACACCAGGTCTTTATTACTCCATGTTTAGATCTATATTATAAAACGTGCTGTGTTGTTCAGAAGGTAAACAGCACTCTAAACTTTTTCAATAAGCCATAGTTTTCTCTACCTTCTAGTTTCGTAAATTGCTTGTATTATTAGTATGTTAGGAGATGTCCAGGCACTTAAATTGGGTTTTATAATTTCTTACGTTGTTATCACCAAGTACACCCCTTGTACTGTTTATTGCCCAAGAGGGTGGTTCTCGTATGAATTCGATGAACTCCAAACAAGGAGGTTTCGAGTGCATTGGAATTAGAATATCACTATAATACATTAGATGAACTACCATGATTCCATGCACTTCAGTATGCATGATTTCAGTGTTTTTTCTCAGCAAAGCCGGATATGTAATACTTTTTGTATATTTTTCATGTGTAAAATCCAGCAAGAGGTCACAGAGGACATGAATATTTTCAGATGTTTACGAATTATATAAATACACAAATTATAGAGAAATTAATCTAATTAATGTTATATCCAATAATCATGAACACACAAGAAGTTGAAAATAATAGCAGAGACTTTCAGAAGGGAAGAAAGTTTTGAAACACATGCTCTACAACAGAAATATATTCATAGTTTTCTTTTTTTAGAAAAGGATTTCAATTAACGATAGCTACTCTCTCCTTTTATCGACTTCGGGGAAGCCTTTGACGGAGAAAAGAGAGGTAAATTATAGACCGCAGTGGAAAGTCAAGGCTACACACAGGATTATATAAAATTGTAATAAACACCGGAAAAAGAAGAACAGCGAAAATTCCAATAGACAAAGGCGCAAGACAAAGCTATCGCATTTCATAGAAATGACATGCAAAATTAAAGGAGAGCTTTTGATAAAGGGATTAAATTAAACAATAGGGACATGCAATGTATTTTACACACCGCCGATGTCATAGTTCAAATAATTTGTGTTGTCTAAAAAAACATCAAACTATACGATTTTAAAATGTCAAAGGAGGAAGGAATGGTGTTTATAGGAACATTAACTACTAGATAAAAATAATTCTAGAAGATAAAACAATAAAGAAGTTTCCAAATTCACACATCCAGGTTGCGAATCTATTACAGGATTTGAAAGACAGTGAGTGAGTGAGTTGGGTTTAAGGGCCCGTCGACAACTAGGTCACTAGGGCCCGGGGGTTTGAAAGACAAAAAATACAACTGTACAAGTTGTTCAAAATATTAAGTTCTATGAAAGAATGGATGTTTCTTTCCCCGTTTACTGCAGTGAAACCTGAGCGATCAATTAAAAAAGACTATTCGCAGAAGGAACCGCTTTCTTGAGGACCAAAGGCTGTAAAAGACTAAATCACATATGTGTAGCCTGCATTCGGGAGGTGGCAGGTTCGATTCCCGCGGTCGGCCTTCCTGATCTTGTGATTTTTCCCGGGTCCCTCAAGTCATTGTTGGGAAGGATATTTACCTTACATTCTTGGCATCACTGCTTTTCGTTTCATTCTCTCTCTCTCTCTCTCTCTCTCTCTCTCTCTCTCTCTCTCTCTCCATCCGGTCTTTCCAGATCGTATGAGTCAACAGGGTCACCCGTAGGACGCACATCGATGGAGCCCGCGCTGTGGAAACACGGTGTTCGATAGAGGGGATGCTCTGTAGTCGGCTGGCCGCGCGCCAGGGGAACTGATTGCTCGGCCGGATATGCTTGGTGGTGCGCTCTCTGTGGCGACCTGGAACTGAGTTGAAGCTCTGCGTACACCTGTTAGGGACCCACCGTAATAGTTCTGCCTCTGATGCGTTCTGGCAGCCTGTAGGGTGCTTCATATAATCCCCCCTCGTGAGATCTGACGCACAATAAGCTATTTTCTGACGTGCCAGAATCCCCATATCAACTCAATATAAAATGAAAGTATCAGAATGAAATTACAGATATATTCCACACCTGACAGAATTCGACACTATCTAAATAATTGGCAAATGTCATTTATATCGTATGAACCACAAAATATCTTCAAACTAGCACAGCAATACAGACCATCATGACTTGGAGACATAGAAGACTACGGTATCAACTTAAGCCGATTGATCAAAGCTTTCTAGGCTTAAATACCTTTGCATTAGACAAAATCAAGATTCTCATACAAAAGCTTATTTTCTGGAAGCTACTGACTCAGTAATCACAGATAAAACTTGTAATTGAAGAACAAAATTTACTGGTAAACAGTTCATGTTTTATTGCCTCGAGAGCGCCGTTATAAAGGAAAGATATTGCTCCCAGCAATGCGTTATGAAACCACGAACAATCCTAAAAGTTTAACAGCATTATACTAAAGATATAGTAAAGTTCTGCTTTATTAAGCCTGCAAGCGACCCATATGCTCCGGAAGGTTAGAGCCTCAGAAAGTTACGCATCTGGCATTTGCTGAAACAGGAGGATTCATCTCGACTCCCCGAACTTTCACTAAATGAACTTGAAGCCTTTCAACCTCCAGGTATAGGGATTTAGGTGCTTGACACGGGTGAATGGTTCTGTAGGTTTAAACCACTTCACTACACAGCGAAGTCCTCTTCACCTGACATACACCGTGTTTTTAGTACCTCTTCCACTAATAATGTTCCACGTCTATTGATTCTGCTTCTACTTGAAACCAATCAGATAAGAAAATCGTTGTATTTTGATATTGTGCTTGTTAGTAGAATTGCGTTAGAGATGGCAATTAACCTCAGTATTGCTCCTTAAATTTGGAAAAAATTCATAAAGGACCTTTTGTATGTTATTGTTTATAGAACCCTGTTGTTAATGGAAGAGGATTTTATTGCCTCAATAATGCCGGTATGAGTAATGCATATTTGTTGATTCTCAGAAAGTTTTAAATTAATTGCTACGTAACATTAATTACAGTTAATAGACCTGATGAACATCAATTAAAGGTCACATGAAAGTTACAAATTCTGCTGCTCAGCCGAGTGCATAAAATACTGCCGTTCTGATGCATATCACACCCAGCATTGCTTTCATTATAGTAGGTACAGCTTATTGAGATACCCCTAAAAACAACCTTGACATTTTCCCCCCATTATGGCGCAGTCTGGTTATATTTGGTGATATTCGATCCGTTAGGTTGCATTAGTGCCTCCAACTGTTCATAATATATAACCATGGTAAAGCCACAGTGATAGCTGGTGTTATTGCGTCTATAATGTTGCCCAGAAGCTCTTGTTTAGAACACGTTAAACAATGAGCAACCAATAGATTTTAAAACAAGATTCTGTTTATGCGCCGTATTAGTTAATTAATTTGCTCGTGTTTGCGTGATTTTATCTTGAATTCTTTTAGAGAAGTATAAGCAGTTACTGTTGTTATGTTTATGTTCGCTACACAGCAGTGCATTAAATATATATTACGATTTTTAGCACTGGGAAGTGATTTTATGCAAAAGTGTTATTGCAGAACAAGATTTGCCGAAGGTGAGTACGTTCTTTGTTGTGTGGTAACGATGTTCAAGCATTATTATTGTTTGAAAGCATGATACTTTAACCCTGTGATATTTGAGGTTAGAAATGGCTTAATACTTTCGTCTGTTGTTTAGTGTAATGTCGGCCATGTTGAACCCTTGGGAACTGCCGATAAACTGTGTCCACTTTACCTGACTCTTCCACTTCACTAGGTCTCATGTCTTATTTCCCCGTTATCCTTCGATTCTGAGGCTTAAACCAACCTTTGTTCGTTGGTTATATTTTGAAACTCAGCCTTTTTATTATTCCAAATGTTTAGTTCTTCCGGGCTTGTAGGCCGTGGTCTAGAAGGCATGGTAGATACCAACGTTTCGCCAAGTACTGCGCTTGGCATCATCAGGGTAACACGATCCTCCATCTGCACTGGTCAGAGTTAGAATGTGGAAGCAGAGAAGTAGTGGAAGAAATGACCGTTAATGTCCGTTACGTTTATTTATATGGGTGGGGGGCATTGTTGCGCCGTCTACGGTAGTGATTGGCCGGTTGTAGGTGGGGTTTTATTACAACTGTTGTGTGTGTCTGAAAGTATATCAAAACCGGTATCCATGCTTTATGTACACGTAGTATTTCTTCTTTGCGATTGAAGTTGTCTTTGTGTTTCTAGATTTCTATGGCCTCCCTTTGTAGTCGGGCATAGTAGTTAACTGTAGAAGACAGGACTCGGGTTTCTTTAAGGTTGACGTGCGTCTGTGGCAGAGCACGCCTTGTTATTCGGCCATGATGTCAACCTTAAAGAAACATATATCAGACTTTTGACTTCCGACCAATAGCACACCGATCAGTCTGGAGAACTGTACCTTCCAGCCACTGAGGAGAAATATGTCGTCATATTCCTGAAAGGTATTGAACCTATCTATAAAATTCCTCGGTGTTGGTAGAAATGCAGGTTATGGTTTCGTATTTTGCTAGAATATTTCATATCGCGAACATGTAGCATTACATTCCAACCATTTATTGTACAGCTTGTAGTTATACACGTAATTGACAATAATTCACCCTCATGAACTCCTGTATACGTATGTAGTTATATTATGTATCTAGTTGAAATAAAGGACTAAAGTGCTCAACATTGCCATTGTGAATATATAGAATTATATTGGCGTATTCGCTTATTGCAGAACTTGTAGTAATACAAGTGTAATTGACAATAATTCATCAAGATATGGTGGTTACTATTATATGTGTATGATTTTAAAAGTGAAGTCACTTAAAAGGGGCGTGGATGACTCCTATAATTTTAATGAGGCAACATTATGTTTTTAAATCACTACTTATTAACTCCGGATAGCTTTGCACCTACCCAGGATTCACTAAAATATGCTGCCAGCTCTGACGTTATAGTGACGTAAATGTGATAGCGAGTTGAGTAAACAAGGAGATAGTAGATATATAGAGGAAGCTCTTCATGTTATCGCATAGGGTACGGTAGCTTGTCGAAATTGGAAGCATGCCTAAGTATAAAAATACTGATAAAGAAGTATTTTGTGACGAAAGGGGGTTTTCAGTATATACGTGATCTTAAATGAAATGCACTCAAATATAATATAACCTCTTTTGTCAGACGAAGATTTTATATCGAAGAACGGAATAGAAACAGAAAACTTCCTGGCACAACATTATAATTCCATGCATACACCAATCGACAATAATGCAGACAGTAATAGCTTTTATTTACTTGTATCTGAGGATGTCATAATATGAAAAACATTAAGAGGAAACCATACCTGAAAACAATAACGACGACCATTCGCTAACTAATTATAAGTCCGAGATTCCATCTTTATTGATACTCGATTGAATAGCGTTGTAGATCGGTCTTGCAACTCATTTCAGAGGCACATGAACACTTTAGCGCTAAAGAAATTTAAGTGCGTTCTTGCAACTGTGCATTAGAGATACATGCTCGAACAAATGACAGGTCAGGTTGCCCCTTGTTAATACTTTTCTAAAACTCTATGCAAAGATCTACAGAGCAATTGTAGATGTTAGATTATTGTACCACCGCCACAGATGTCCACAAATGCCCATTTGCATCAGCTGATTTATTACCATAGCTCTCGCTTTGTAAAATATAATTTTACATTTCCTTTATCTGTATTTCCGACGTTCTGAAACATTTACTGTAAAGAATCTTGCTATTTCAAAAGAATGAAATTGGTATTCATTATTTCGCAATAACTTAAAATGTCAGCTTTCCATTGATTTTAATTTTCAGGGACAGTCTGGGACCACATGCTCCACGCCCTTGGCAGCAAACAAAGGCTCATTTGTCATTGTCATTGTTCACATTAAATGTATAATTTTAGTAGCGAAGGGAGATATATTAACTGGTAATATTTGTTTTAGGGGGCTCTAAGTCTTAATGTAGCTTTAAACTCCTAATGTTCCTATCTCCAATAGCATTTATTATTTTTGATGTATCGTCCGTTTTTCTTCAAGACTAAACCTAAAGGAAATATATGTTAGTGGCAAACATGATATACCTTTAAAACCGTGCAGTATGCAGTATTTGTGTGTAATTTCACATTACACACATTGTGACAGTCCGGTTAGTTTTCTAACACTTTACCTTCCTTCTAAACTCTTGCACAAAAGCTACTACTGACGCTAACACAGAGAGCTTACAACTCATAACGGTTTACTTATTGTAACCTTCACTTACTCCTTTTACTGTCTTTGTTCACTTTCTCGGCTTCTCATAGAATACAATAACTGGACGCTTGTTAAATCTTCGTGTATCTTTCACGACGACATTACCACACACAACTGCCTCGCCTCGCACTGACCAACGAATGCCTGTAACTAGCTCTTTCTGCAGTTTCCTCGCCGCCTTATATAACGAGGATGATGCAACATAAATCTTTCCCGATTTCCAAAAACACGCCTGTCGCCGAATGCCCCTCGAAGGCTCTGGAAATTCTTTCTGTTATCGCTTGACTGTTGTTAAACACGTGTTCGCTCGCGTGAGTGGTGTGGAAAAGCTTGAACTTGCACCTTTGTTTGCTCGCCGGCCTAGAATGTGGTGTGTAGTAGCTTGGTCGCGACCGCCCTTTGTTGTGCGCCGGACACGCCGTCACAGTATGTTCTTCATGGGTGGAGAAGGATATCCACAACTAAAACCATCCAAAGGCATTAAAATAATTTTACAATTCTTTTACAAAGGGTATTTGTATGAACTTTACATGGTTTGGACTTCAAAACTACTTTTTTTCTTTTATAAAACACAACGCACACATTGCGTTATGATTGTTAATGAAACTTCATAGACTTCAAAGCCAGTTTTAGAACCCTCGGCTCCCCTTGCATTATTGCGTTAACACACATTCTCTCTCTCCTTCTCTCTAGGTTTTCCTTTAGGTCAGTAGCTGCAAGGTTCTAATCCTAGCTGTATGTAGGTCATTACTTTCAAACATTAGATTAGGCCTGGGTCATTCGCGGATTACCTTATTCATTTCTTTACCTGCTAAACCTACAGCTATCAACAGAATTCCTTAAGAAAACTGCGCTCAGAAATCACGAATTGCCCAGCCCTGCATTAGATGGAGTTTAGCGTTCGAAAATAACACTTTTAGCTTAAAGCAATTGTAATATTGATCTTTAAAGACAAAAAACTGAACAAACAATTCATTAATCGCACTTACATGGGACAGCTGAACAGCCAAATAACTTCAAAACTTATTTCACCAATTATCCTGAGTACCATTAACAGGATCATCACGTTTGAGGAGAAAAAAATGAATGACGTATCATATACCAGTTATACAGAGGGAACTATGTAAAGTGCAATTCCGTTGCTTAAACACTATTGGTGCATTTTATATTTTACACTTCTGAGCATATTACTATTAAAACATATTACATATGTATACTTAGCTCTTGTTTTTAAGCACCAACTTAAGCTTATGTTTCAGTAACCACAACTTCTTTAAGTGTATATGTTAGTGGCATACTAAAAATGGACCTATTTGATAATATTGTTACAATTGTTGCATTTTAGACACTTTTATTTATAAACCTTTGCGACGGACACATTTTAGCATCTTTCTAAATTTGTACAATGCAAGTCATGTGTAGTATTAATTCACGAGCACAAAAAAGTACAAAAATCAAAAAGGTAAGGTTATGTTCAATATCTGCAATTCTAAGTTTTGTTTTATTAACGTTATATATTTGTAGTCATACTATTATAGGTTTACAAATATTTTAGAACATCACCGGGGAAGTGGGCATGCGGTTAATTTCCTTATAAGGCTAAGGAACATTATAATGCCATAATGAATCAGATATTTCTTTACAAATGTAACTCTACTTGTAAGCCTAGAATCTTATAATAATTGTAGATTGAGAACTACCAACACATTTGTGTTCACTCAAAGGAGCTGATTGCTACAAGAGCAAAGAATTTGTTTTAAAAGTACGCATAGTTGAAATGAGGTTAAAACTTTTAAAACATTCTAAAATTGGTTCTCATCACCAAAATACTTTGATAGTTTAGCTTGAATTATATATTATTGGTCTCAGAGCCCTTTAAAGTGGCAACAGATGAGCATTTAAATAAACCTAATTGTCTGTATTTACTTTCAATACTCTTAACTCAACTTTGATTTTTCTTACACTTTTACGCTACACATTCCATGTTGTGCAATTCGTAACCAATCTTGTTAAAATTTTTAGCAGAAACCCAGAAGAGACTTTAAATCTGGAATATGATTTGTGTTAAACTTCTAAATTTATCCAGATATGTCACATAATTAATTCAAGCAGTGAAAATGTAGTGTTTTTATTTGATCAAAATTATAATTTCTCTATCGCGTGCAACACAGGATTAAATAATGTAATAAAAGTAAACTTGTTTTTTAAAATTGTATTAGATGTCTGCATGAAATTTGAAACACACCTCTAAGCATTATATAGTAGCAAAATAAAAACAAATTTGGAATTAGACATTTCTTCTACGTATAGTCTTAAAATTGAACGTACACATGTATTTTAGGTTTCAATTAAATTAGTCGTTACATGAAGCACATTACTACAAAATACATTAAAGTGCATAGCTTAATATAATATGGTGTTTCTTTACAGGCCTAACGTGCTTCACATTTAAAACTGTGTGAATCGCAAGAGCAAAGCACAGCAGATTTATTCCCGTGAAACTGTTAACCAAATTAAGTAATCAACTAACGCGCCTTAAGCTATTTAATGCTTTCCACCGATGTGTTTACAAAACACGGCAACAGAAACAACCAACAGCAGAGGAAACCCTAATCGTGAATGATTAACAGTGTTTTAGGTAAAGGATTACTGTCTCACTTCTACAGGCATTTGCTCGATTCCATGTGTGTCGCAGAAGGTGCTAGAGGAAATGAAAACACTGCAAATTCGTTCTCTTGCAAGTATTTCAAGCGTTATATGGAAGAAGCTATGGAAATGTCGCCTTGAGTCTTACAGTTGATTGAGGAATCAAGTTCCGTATCAGGCTTCGATTTCGGCCCAGAATGATCTTTCCATTCCCCTAATGCCCTCCAATATGGGGCATTAATCATGCTCCTGCCAGGGCTGACGCACTCTTTTTATTTTGACTATATTTATCAATGGTAAAATAAATCAAGGTATCAATATTACTTTACAAGAGCAAGAAGCATAATGAACTAGGTATCTAGTTGTTTTGAAGTTGAAATACCAAATTGGTTTCGTAAATCTTAACGCACGCACTATTTTAATTGCACTATCCTTAGTAACTACGCGTCAAACTTTCAAGACGTTCTCCGTGATCTAGGGGTAACATGCTACTTTCAGGTTCCTGAGGTAGCGGGTTCAAACCCGGCGGAGGGAATCTGTTTTTTTTTTTTTTTTTGGGGGGGGGGTATGTGTGTAAACATCCTTAGCAATACCTCCTTCGGAATGGAAATAAAGCCGTGATTCCCTGTCATAGATGGGATGCTGAGAACCATAGAAAATAAATTATATCTATAAATTAAAAAACTCACACTAACTTTGATTACTGGAACCTTTGATTGCAGAGGCATCCATCAGTCCGTCCGTCAACCATTCATTCATCCATTCATTCAACTAACTTTCCGCCCATGCATATATCTCTTTCGGTTCTTATTCTGGGACCAGTAGCTGGTGGGGTAGCATATGTAAGTGCGAGAGATACCGAACTTTTTAAACGTTTTATGATGAGTTTCTAAGTCATTAAACGAAAAAGAAAGCGAGTTGGAAGATTTGGTGAGGAATTTGGCACCAAAACTTTGTAAAATTAGTTTTAATATACCTGGATATCAAAAGACTTTATCAGGAAAAGAGTCGAAAAGCCAAAGATACTTTATATCTGTCTCCAGACAAGTATTCTTTCACATTTGAGAAGAAATAGAACAGTTTTAAAGTATGACGTGAAGGAGGGGTCAGCTGCTGGGAATTCATTTCAAGTGGACGTATTTTTACTTTCTCTACTGGTAAGTAGAGGAAGTATTGTATTCCACCCAAAAATTTGATGTCGAGATTTCACTGGAAATATATGTTTTGAGACCCCCTGAATAAAAACAAAAGCATTCTTACTAAAAGGTTCGTGTGTGTGTGTGTGTGTGTGTGTGTGTGTGTGTGTGTTGTGTGTGTGTATCAGTCTTTGGACAGCATAACTCAAAAGCGAAAAGTCGATTAAAAATCAAAGTTGGTATAAAAGTTTAATGTCTTTCAAGGATGCGACACGAATATTTTGAAGAAAATAGCCCCACCCTAAACTACTTTTAGTGATCCATGGGTGTTTAGGGCGTTCCTCAGATCGCTAAGCGATGCTAGGAAGGTCATCATCTATGGCCGTGCAGCCCTTTTAGTTTAGTCTTGACCTCCTTAAGAATTGCCATCCAATCTTTCCTATTAAATACTCTCTCTCTCCATGTCTTAATTTCTGCTTTAACAAGGTCATCCTGGATTCTTCTTTTGCCACTTGGTTTTACATCTAGTAGTTGTTAGGAATTAGATTGTCCATTCTTATGATGTGGCCCAGTAACTCTAACCGTCTAATTTTTATATCAGTGGAAATATTTGTATCCTTATGTAATTCCTACAATTCAGAGCTCGTCCTGATTCTCCAGTATCCCTTATCGTAAACAGGACCATAAATTTTCCTTAAAATGTTTCTTTCCCAAGTGTTTAAAATAGTCATTGCCTATTCAGGTAAGGTTCAGGTTTCACTTCCAAAAGTTACCAAAGTACTAAAACGTTCTATTAAATATTATTGCTCCAGGATTGATGAGGATTCTCCTGATAATTCGATCCAAGCCACAGGGTTGTGAAGGAGTCACCTTGTCTAACCTCATTAGGTATAAGCTACAAACTTTTCTGATAGTATACTTTGTGTTTTAACTTTAATTTTGTGTATTCATTAAGATCATTTTTGTTAAGGTAATTAATCTTTTGAGGATTCCGAATTCTACCATAGCATCAAATATATAGGTCCTGTTAATGTGTCAAAGACCTGTCTAAAATCGATATGCAACTAGTTTAAGGTAAGTTAAATTTATAAAACCTTTCGAAAATCATGCGTAAAGAAGATGGTTTAATAATAACTTTATCTTCGGGTTCTTCTGATTTAGCGTTTTATTTTTTAAAAAAAATACCTTTAAATTTATTAAAGGTTTTCTCTTTGTTTTCCATAAATTGTTACATCCCCCAAATTTTCTCTCCCTTCATTTCACCTCCATTTTCATTTCACTGCAACCTTCGTCTACAGAGTTAATTCAGGATTAACTCGCATCAACAGATGTCTCGGGCGTTGCAAGGCTGGGAATTTGCTCTCTATGAACCTTCATTGCCCGAGGTTGCGATCTCCGGCTTCAAGCCCTGCGGAGACTGTGCCCGGCTCTAACGGGGGCAGCTGCCGGTTATAGTAGATGCCACCGGTGTGAACCCTGAGCTCTGCTAGGCTCTTGGATAGGCCCCCTCTCGCCTCGCCCCTTCCTCTCGGGGCCTTACCTTGCCGCGGTGCTTAAGTTTCCGTCCGTCCACTTTACGTTGCATTACTTCACCTTAACATTTAAAGACGTGCCTTTCATTTATGCTTGCATTCAGATCTGAACTATAATATTCCTGGTGACAAGTAGTTTACGCGAGAAAATACCTGATATGTAGAGTCCGAACCTTCATATAGGAAACAAAAGTTTGCGGGGTTTGGACTACAGCAAGTGGGAGGGGTCGATCTGTCACATGATCGTAACACAGAGAAGGCCAGGTACAGTCGACGTAGGAACGTTGTTGCATAACTTACATTCAATGCTGTCACCATTTGCAGTAAAATATTCACTCCCAAATTCTTGTACAAATTCAGCAGTACGTGAATATTTCGATTTTCATGCTGCAGGCATTTTATTGTGTGGAACTAGTGAACAAATCCGAGAAACACAATGCGCTGTGGCGGCGTGTTTTGTGCTGTAACTGTCCCCGTGCAATGAGCCACGCTTTGCCCTTGTGGATGTAACTTGCCAGCAACTCGTTTGGCGATACTGTATAAAGGTTCGGACCCTACTGATATGGTGTAAATAACTCTCTCTACTCATTAATATACCTACTTTGCACATTATAGTACCCATTAAAATCGATCCTTCTATCCAAGCGAAATTATTTAGGAAGTATTTTTGTTTAGAATGTATTTCAAACTACTACTTACATTCAGTGTGCGAAATAAGCGTTCAAATGTTTACCAGAACAAGCGGAACTAAATACGGAAATCGTAGTTACGGGGAAATAAGTTACACATTTATGGTCGTAGTAATAAGCTCTTGCGAATGAAAAGGTAAAAGGAGAACCGGAAGTGATCGGGTATCTTCCATCAGATCAGCTCTTACACTTGAGGAATCGTATTCATGGAGCGTCTCGGGGAAAAAATTGGCAATATTTTTAATCACCTCAACGTCTTTTACCCTGTGTATTTTTTGTCTGCTGGTCTCCTATTTACGTAAAATTATAAAACATTCCATCAGAAGAGGGTTATTTCATAATGTATACCAAGGAATTTCGCATATATCTTGTATTTTCAAATCAGTTTTTCAAATGTTTTATATTTTAATTGAAATCAAAACTAATTTGAGAATATAAGAATAACGAAATATCTATCACGCAAGAGCTAATTTAGAAAATTAGTTAGACAACTTTAGTTTATCTGAATAGTTATAGGTAACAGTGTATAATTTGAGTGGTTATGATAGAAGTACATGTTTAGCGCGTGAGCAAAGGCAATTATCCAGGTGTTCCATACAACGTCCTTTTTTAGAATTTTAACATTAAAGTTGGTAAAAATGTAATTAATAAATTTGCACAATGAAAAATTATGTGTCAGAGATTTAGAAATGTGCGGCGAAATATGGTTGCTCAGCAGATGTTGTTTAATTTGTTGAAAGTTAATGATAAAGCTATTGGGGTGAATTATATCCCTTTTGAACGAAGCCAAGACTGCTTAGAGATTATGAATTCCGGAAAAAAACTAAAGATGTTTATGAAAAAGAGTATGAAAAGTTTTGTGGATGGATAAACAAAAAATGCATTAGTTTGACTAATGAAACCGCATTAGTGGCATACTTTTCAGAGCTGTTTATTATGCAAGTTTTCTTACAGGCACATTGGAGAAAGTTATGTTGTGGCGGTGATGACATTGTTATCTTATTGCCATGGTCATTACGTCACTCATTTTCTGGCACTGTTGCCAGAGATAGGAACATTTCGCACGATTTATGCCGCCATAGTAAGCCATATTGATGGTATGATTGCATAAAATGTACTTTTTACCCATGGATAAACTGCTTAAGTTTTTTTCAGGTGTTAGGTTATGGTACTTCAACTACCTGATAAGATTTGGGAGTCTTACATAATCAGCGAGCAGAAAATGTTCAAAAGAATAACATTTATTGGAAACATGTAGAATTTTTATAAAAAGATTGAGAAATAAACGAGACATTGGTCATGGTCTCTCTAACACCCATTTGGAGAAGACAATTAAAATGCCTTATAGCCTAATTTCTAATTGTTACCTAAGGTATATTATATGTCTGGGCATTTTATGTGGAAAATGTGTAAAATAAATAAAATCTTTTTGGCTACCGGTTATCTCATTGCAGACGTCAGTGTCAATTCTTCGTAGACTATGCAACATTCGTAAAACATTTCTGCTATGTTTTTATTGATTTATGTGTTATGTATCTCTGTCTTCTTGCTCCAAAAGGCAAGGTTTCGGAACTAGCTCATGTGTGGTTGGTTGAGATAAGGTGCTCTTAGATCAAGCCGTCTAAAACTCACATTGGGACGCGAAAATCACCAGAATGTGCACCCTTCAGTATTAAGTGAAAGAGTATAAAAGGTTTTTTCTTTCTACAAATTTTCCTTTTATTTATGCCGAATTAAAAATCGCATCAAGAAGCTTTAACGTGTTCCTGTATTACGTTATATTATAATACACTTGTTGCTTTCGAATGAATGGTTTTCTTCAAATACCCGTGCAATAAGCCGCCTTTCATGGGTAACATTAAAATTTGATTACATTTCTGTGAATTTGCACAATTTCTGAAATTTGTCGAACTGTGTTACCAACTTGCCAACGAATAATAATCTGGCCACGTGTAGTTTCTGATATGTACAGAATTGGCTATACCTAGCATGTATCATGAATAGTGGTGCTCTTGGAGAGGGGTAAAGAGAGGGGTAACGATTTACCAAGCGACCAGAAAAAGTCAAACTTTCCTTTCAGGCCGACATGCCACTGAGGATCAGTCCAGCGTCGTATGTGCCGGAATTTTGTCCCGCAGGAGTTCTTTTACATGCCAATAAATCGACTGACACAGAGCTGTCGTTTTTAAGCACACTTAAAAACCATTGATCTGGGCCAGGTTGGAACCCAGGACCTTGGCCTTCTTAAACTATAACACCAATTCAGCACAAAATGTGTGAATTTTCAGGTTAAGAATGATACTTTTGGACGGGTTTCTGCTGTAATAAGCATTTGCTTTCACTACGTCTTGGCAGCATGTTAGATTCCAACCCTTAATTTGAATTTTGCTCTGAGTAGTTGTAAACATGGTCTACCTGTTACACCTGAGCTTATTCCAGAACGTTCTCCACATAGCTTGAGAAACAACAGTCATTCCGAGAATGTGGTATACATAACACAAGTGCTTGGAAACGGTGGCAGCAATGTCCTTTGGAAAAATAGGTCATGTGCTTTCCCTGCGTCAGAGCTGCCAGACAAGGCTAATCTTTGTGGTCCTGGCGCCTTTTATGTATATGTTTTTGTGAAGTGGCGAGCTCTCTAGCAATTTCCACTGAATTCTACACAAGTATTCCCAGCAAAGCTTTAGCAATGCGAGACGAAGAGTGAACTGCATAAAAAGGGTTTGTATAAAGTATTACAGCCAGATATTTAACTTTTCGCAAACATTACTAGCAATCATGGGAAGTATCGTATATATACAAGGTCTACATTCAAGCTTTCCTGTTTCAAATTCTATTTAAATTATACAAATATCTTTAGAAGTAAAATTATAACTCTCTACCAAACACAATCAGTTTTAAAAGCATGCTTCTCACCAACTCTAATATATTATACAATATAAATGTTTACATAATAATTAATGCCCTTTTTAAATGTATCATTCACTGTGATTATAGAATTATTTTAAGACAAGCACCTGGGGAAAAATAATTATCAACAGTGCACAATAACTCCTTCGCTTTCGGCTTTAAAGTACATCTTCACATTTGAAATAGCAACCTTTTTTTTTAATTTTATATTTTGTATTTACTTTTTTCACATAATCGCCCTGACCTTCTAGCTCTCAAAATGTATAGTTTACATGCTAATTGTTACCAGAAGCGTATCTAATTTAACAATTTACAGAACAGGTTACCTTGGGCACAAAACATTGTACAATTTTTGCAATGTTTCTCAAAATTCAACGTTTTTACCTTTTTCAACCTCAAGGTGTACTTTTTAAAATTATGCTACACACCTCATTCATACATCATTTTGAACCTTATTAAATATGAACTGATGTGGAAAAACAACTATGATCTTAATACAAGTCACAAAAGCTCTGTAGCCATTTAAAAAAAGGTTCAGTTGGTAAAAAGAGGAATTTTGCCTTTCAAAACTCATGACGTTTTGAACAGCTAGTTTGATATAATTGAGGTTCGAATCAATTGTACATGTTCAAAGAAATAAATTGGTGTATTAAAGTCTAAAATGTCTACATTTTAATACAAGCTACAGAATTAAAAAAAAAAAAAAGATATGAAAATTTTCAATTTTGAATTCTTTATGGTTACCCAAAAAATGTTTTTGAGTGTTGGTACTGTAAATACTTCTAGTTTACTATGCCAAACCTTAGCAAAGAATGCTTAAAGATTCTAGCTAGAAACACACCTTTTTTCCCATATTAAATGTCTTTTGCCTTCCAACTTCAAATCTCCGAGTCTACGTCTTTTGTTAGAACGCTATTTTTAACTTTAATTGCAGTAGTTAAGATAACCCCTAAATCAAGCATATTAATTAATGAAACTTCAAGTAACATTCACACTTTAATGAAATATTATCTGCAAATACAAACGGAATTTTTAAGTTATTATTGTGGGATATTGCATACAGTTTTCCATTATATAGTTATAGCAAAAGAAACGAATGAAAATTGCCTGTGTTGTCCCATTGAGGGCAAAGGCCTCCTACAAGTAAGGGTAGTTGCTTTTGAAGACTCACCAGGTGAGCTAGTCCACGTAAGAGGGTACCGCACTACACATTGAATTACACATAATCACTTAGTTGTAATTCTAGTTCTTTCCACCTCCATAAACACATACCTCTGCCGACACTTGGGACCCTGAAACAACCAAGCACATGAAAGGTGAAGTAAAATGAGGGTGAAGAAGTTGGGTAAGACGTAGTCGACCTTCGTAGCATTCGCCTAGCAACCCAAGAAACCCCTCGGGGGAAAAAACTGGGTCGGGAAGGTGGTATCGAACCCATGACCTCTCATTACGAACCTCAGACCTTACCGTGCAGCCATCTCACTCGGCGAAGTATCCTAACTTAGACCTGGAAATGTTTTCTTCCCAAAAACATCATCTTTCATTTACAATTTCACTGCATGTATCATCAGATCCACCGCCTGTGGCGCCGTATTAGTTAGAGCAGACGTTAAACACTACTGAAATAATAATGCAGCCTCCCAAATGATCATAGAGTACGCGTTCTTCCTCAGATTTGTGGTTCAGAGCAATTGACACTACAGTAATTGAAAGTGAGATACAATATTTGTGTGTGTATGTGTGTAAACAAAATACTCAAATTTAACGGAATTCTTTCGCCATTGAAAAATGTTGTTCTTTTAAAATGATGGTGGTGTTATAGTTTTAAAGGCGCTCAGTTTTTTAGTCATCAGTGCCCTTATAAAATGTATCACGGCAAAAGTTAGGTAAATTTCGATATAAAATAAGAATACTAGTGTAAAACAGGCATACGAAACAAAAAGGCAAAAGCCAGAATTCAAACAAAGTTGTAAAAAGGTTTACAATGTAGGAAATTTCGATATATGAAGTTCTAAATTCTTAGGTTTAAGTCCACCATTGCTGAACAGTTCGAGGCTCTTTCGACCGCTTGTGTGTCGTCCGCCAGGACCTCTGCAAGTCTCACAGGCCATCCAGAGTCTCGAAGGAGCACTTGGAAAACACTGTAGCAGCACGTGACGGGCATACAAATGGCTGTCGTATACGGTCGTTCCTTCAGAATTACGTAGATTGTGGAACATTTCCCAAGTGTGTGAAATTGCGGTTTCAATGAGGGCTCTTATATTAGGAGCTCATTTTAATTCCATTCTTTCAACAAGTATGTTGAAGATAATCTTTAATACTTTCTTGCGAACATGACTTATTTTAATGTCTTCCTTGCCTGAGAAGTACATTTTTGCACTACTTTGTTATTAATATCAAGGATTATTTTGGCATGATCTTGAAAAAATTTGCACAGTTGGATTTTAGAATCTAGAAATGATCATAGACAACAAAAAATATACCGGGTGTTTAAAAAAGACCCGATATTGCAACAGGAGTTGGGATTGGCCAAAAACTAGAATAAATGTTCCCACAAACATATTTCCACTGAAAGACATCCACATCGTTTGCGTTCCATGAGAAAAAGCTTTTCCAGCAAGTTGCAGAATCTTATTCCCATCAGAAGCTATCTCAGCAATATTTTCGACCTCTTATGTCATAATTATGCTGTAGTATCTGGCAACAATCGTAGAGAATGTTCCGCTTCCACTGTCCATATATTCAGTCATATAATATGTGACATGGTGCAACTTCTAACTGCGACTTCACAAAATTCTCATTGTCACTTTGCTGATGTAATTTTGTTCATTTATTCGTTACTTCACTAATTTGTACTTTGATTTCAATTTCTTCTGGCGGAGCTGCCTAATAATGCATGCACGATGTAGCTTCCAGTCGGTTCACTCAATGGGAACTCGAACACAACACTTATCTAATATTCTGCACATGCTGTCGCAGCAGAAATGCACTCGCTGACTAACCTGCTCTCTGACTGAGCAAACAACTTGCAAGAGCGTTCACTCATATAGAAGCTGGTTGGAGTTCTAGAACCGAAAACTTCCAGAAGATTCTGGTTATACGACGATAGCGCTTCCGATGTTCACCCGGAGCTCGCTCGCTGCGTGTCACTGTTTACCTCTCCACCACTCGACGCCGACCTCCCGTGGGTTGACCCATAGCAGTTGTGTCGCAAAATCTTGAACATTTTGAAAAATACACTTACTCATTTTTAACCATTATAGAGAAAATTATAAGGTATGTGAATCCAGGCACAAAGCTGTGTATTTGAGCTACAGGAGCACCCGTATCTTATTTTCAACCCTATACTGAGTAAAATTATTAGCTATTAATATTATATAAGAATAAATGAATTTTAAAGCACTGTGAAATGTGACGTAACAACCAGTAAAAGAGGTAACCATAGTCTCTGATGGTGAAATAAGCCTCATTTGATATACTACCTAGCGTTTATCACATACGAAAATTTCTGGAGGGCTCTAGCTAGACATTTTTAGCTCAGGTCAACATCTTCGTGTCCGGGAAAGGATGGTTGAAGTGCCAGAGGGAATAGCCAGCATTTATCACACAAACTCAGTCAAGTAACCTCGAGGAAAACTCTCGTGTAAACGAATCTGAAGTGCGTCGCCATATTACGGAACTAGGAAATTGAACGCGATTGAATTTTATGTTACGTCGCTCGGTGTAGCTGCAGCGAAAATGTTACTTGGGTCATAAAAACTTGTGCAACAAAATTACACTGAGGGCGCTCGCAACGGTAGTTCGCGAAATGAAGGCTGTAATAATATTAGCACGCGAGGTAAATTACCAGAAGCGCACGCAAAGGTGGAAACTTACAATTATCACCTCCGGTGCTGTTTTTGTTTCTATTATTGCACTTTCAGATGTTAGTTCATTTATTGGAGTTTGCACATTGTAAAGAGCAAAATTATTCTCAACGGTATACAGTGTGAAACTTTCCGATGTAGCAGAATAAACATTAATTTACTTTATTTTCTCTACTGCTTCGGTTTTATTTTCAATCTTCCTGTATTCATTATTTTTTTTTACTCTTTACCATCTACTTACGCATTGTAGGTAAGGGGAAATATTTACATCTGAAACTTTTGATCCCAAAATTTTACCATAAATAGGCGCCAAAAAGCATACGATAGAATTATTTGAGTGAATAGCATAACTAAAAACAGATAAGTAGGTTAAATACCAAAGCCGTTTAGTGGAGAATGCTTTATTAATTTCTAAAAAACAAAATGCTTTAATCATGTGTATTAATGCGGTATATTTAGTATATTGACGCGGAAGTTAAAATTAATATCTTAAATTTTGTGTTAATGTGCCATCAAATTCCTTTATTTTGATCAAATTTTGAATAATGTTATCAGAAGGAAATCCTAAAACACAGAGGAAAAATAGAGGCTATTTCAATGCACAATTTGGATGAAAAACTATTTTTCTCTGTTGTTAAATTTCGAAATAATTATTCCGTGTTACCAATTTAGACCTTTTGTGAGTGTTAACTAAGTTTGCTATTCTTGTTTATTTTTCTTTTACTTTTCCCCCTGTTCGTTTTGTTTATATAAAAAGAGCTTTTTACAACCACGTTAGAGCTTGCTTTTCTCTCAGCTTCGTTTTCACCATGACACATTCCTCTAAAATGTTTTGAATTACTTGAAACCCCGTTGGTGTTAGAAGAAAGCTGTTAACATACTAGTTTGCTACATATGCCCTCCTTTCTCTAATCCCTAAACCGATACTTGATTGAGCATCCATTCAACGTCCTGAGTTTGAATCTTAGCAACGGAATTCAAATGTGCTTATGATAAAGGACGGGGAGGTCCCAAGAAATTCAATCGGTGTAATGGCAGGCTTGGGTTCCGGGTTACATTTGACTTCAATTGTCTGGGTTCTTCTTTTCTTCCTTAAATATAGGAACAAATTATTATGATTAGTAGTTTTAATTAAAAAATCGCTGTAAATGTTTGTGCTCATAGTTGAAGCTTATTAACATATAAAGTTAATTAAAGTAACTTCTTAACAAAGCAAGTTTGTGTCAAATATGCTACACGAGGCACTAAAGGGTTAAAAACCCACGAAATAATGTCAAATGAGCACAGTGTCTAAGGCGATGCTCAGTTTGATGTGGTTTACGGCAATACCTTCCTCTGTTCTGTAATACAGCTGAATATCAGATAATAATCATACCGAGTTGACACTCCCAGCATACTAATACGTCGTAAGGAACAAGGAAAACAAAATTTGGTTGCGGATATGAGCGCTGTCGTAGCACTCGCGCCCCATTAACTGTCATAACAGGTTTAACACAGTGTTGCGATGTATGTATGTATTCCTGTATCAGAGTGCCCGATTTGTTACCAGAAGAGCAGTGCTGTGCATACACGTCACATCCAGCTCTTCCTATGAACAAGTGTAAACGGGTGTTTTAGGACCAACATTACACATGTTTGTAAGAATACCAACCGTGACAAAATCGACAAGTCTAGTACAATTACTTTTTACGTTCTCTACTATGTATGGTAAGTACGAGAAACATAATATTCGACCCAAAAATTCGATGTCGAGATTTCACGGGAAATACATGTTTTGAGGCCCCTGAAAAAAGCAGTTTTAGGAAAAGGTCCATTTCTACGTGTCTACATATCTGCCTGTGAACAGCATAATACAAAAATCGGATGTATTGCACCCACATGAATTTCTCTAATCTTGTACTAACCATTCTTACAAACTCTTATTTCTATATTTTCTTCGTGTTAGTTGAGATAAATATTTAGAGAAATTTGTTATTACTTATTTCCTTGTAGGTGACAGGGGAATATTAGAATACAGTAGGCTTTGTGCGATAGTCAAATCTTTTAAGATTCCGCTCTCTTTGCACACTTAATACACAAAAAAGTGAACAACGATGTTGCATTTCGTGAAAGTTTTTAAGTTTTCTGAAACTCACATACATAACAAGGAATATCTCCGAAATGATTAACTCTACAAAAAAAAAAATTTATTCGGACATAAATTGTGTATTTTGGCAAGATCTACGTTTTTGTATAGTATGATTTGGTCTATCTCTAACGGTTTGCCAGTTATGCAAAAGTCGTCCAGAGGAAATACGACTACAGGGGCTATAGCCAGAAAATTCAAAATATACATTTCATTTGACATAAAAATATCTCAAACATATGACATTTTAATCAAAATCGTTAGAGCCATTTTCAAGAAAATCAAAATTTTCAAAAAATTTTCCATGTAAAGGGTAGTTTAGGGTGGGGCTATTTTCTTCAAAATCTTCGTGTCGCATCCTTGAACGACATTAAACTTAAATACCAACCTTGGTTTTTAACCGACTTTTGTTTTTGAGTTATGCTGTCCACAGACTGACAGACAGACACACAGACTCGCACGCACGCACGCACATACACAGACCTTTTTCTAAAATTTTTTTTTTTTTTTTTTTTTTTTTTTTTTTTTTTTTTTTTGCGTGGTCTCAAAGCACATATTTCCGGTGAAATCTCGACTTACCAGTAGAGAAAGTAAAAATGATAAGTCGCTTGTAAACCAAAGTTGGTACTTAAGTTGGATATCCTTTAAGGATTTTCAAGAAAATGCGTCCATCCCAAGCTACCCTTTGCTTGCATGGAAATTTTATTGAAATTTTTGATTGTCCGAAAAATGGCTCTAATGACTCATTAAAATGCCATATGTTTAAGATATTTCATGACAAATGAAATGTAGATTATGAGCTTTCTGGCTACAGGCCATCTAATCCTGTTTACTGTTGACTTTTGCACAGTAAGAGACCAAATCTTACTACACAAAAATTTAGACCTCGTTAAAACCCACAAGTTTTGTCCAAATGTATTCTTTGGAATCAACCATTTTGGATATATTTCTTGGCATTTGTGTGAGTTTTGCATTACTTAAACTTTTATTAAATGGAAGGTGGTTATTAACTTTTTTGTCTCTTGGCTGCGCAAAGAGAACGGAACTTCAAAGCGTTCATATAGCGACCAGCTTTAAAAGATTTGACTATCACTCAAATCCATATAATCCTTGCCCTTACAATAAAATTAGCAGTAAGGTAATTTCTCCAAATGTTTACCTCGACTAACAGGAGACATGAAGTAGATAAAGGAATAAGAGTTTGTGAGAATTGTATAAGAGCAGGGAAAGTCCAGAGAAAGTTTCCTTCTAAACTGATGGACAAAGACACAGTTCTGTTTTTCTGTAACACAATCTGCAATTCTTCGTGACCTTGCAACTCACAGTTGTATGTACGTAACCTTGACACACACTTCTTTTTTATCTTTCAGTTCTGTCTCCAAACACTTCTCTCATGACGACTGTACTCTCAACAGTACAACAACCTTCAACACTCCCAAGTCCCTTTTCTCTCAAAAACTACCCCTGTCTTGCAAGATTTTCCTTTACGGGGAATGGCGTTTCCACGGAGTTTTATTGATTTTCACTTTTCTGGAACCTCTAAAAATACGCCAAGCTCCAAACGTGTCGTGAACAATCTCTAAAACCGTTTATTCCGCCGCGGTCATTGTTATCTGATCTCCTATTCAGAAGCAGTGGCTCGAGGCAGCCTGACCTTGAGCGCCTTTGATGCACGTAGCGCCTGCCATGTGGTGTAGGGCAACTTGACCCTGAACGTGCTTTGTTATGCAGCCATTGTCAGCGTCACATATTATTCGACAGCTTCTTAAAGCATGTGTATTTTCTAAGCTGAAACAGCCAATGTTTAGTACCGTTCTATTAGCTCATGGAGAAGCAAACGGATTGTCATATTAGAGCCAGTTGAAAAATCCAGTGCCTTAGCTGGGATTTGAACACAGATAGCACTGAGCTACTATGACAACTTGCCCGTAGTACATTAAATTTCTCAACTGACTTAAAGTTTATTTTTTCCCTGACCACCAAGCATCTTAGCAAGCAATCTCAATGGCACCTCCAAGTAAGCACTTTAATTCCCGGGCATACATCTGGAAAAATTAGCAAATGCTTATGAGCAACAGCATGGAAAATATTGCATTGATTGTTTAAATAACAATTCTTAATTACATTTCGGTGTCGTACACTCAATTCAGTTCATAATGTGCCAACCAAAGCCCACTAAATAGCGTTTTTGTGGAATGAGAATCGCTGAGGTGAGGAATCAAGAAACAAGATACCGCGCTCTCGATTAACTTTACTACTACGATGAGAAATTACTACTGAGAACGGAAACCTTTAACTGAAATTCAGCGTTTAAGAGTACTTAAGGGAGTTTTACCAAGGTCCGTACGCAGGTCATTGAAGGAATTTTGTGTAATTTCAGGTACTCTCCTAGCTGCAGAAATGGCCCCATAGACTCGGTAACAAGACATGATTATTAGAATATGCAGCAAACATTTGTTATCCCAGGATTGCAAAGACGTAACATTTTGAACTTTGAAACGCTTTCTTCCCCATTCTACTAGGAGCGTTGGTGATTTGCTTGATGAAGTGTTCCCTAATAGTGGATAGGTCGCGCGTGCCCATTTCCTGGCCTTAGCGATCTCTCGACCTAGCTGCCTTAGAGTTTTTACGATGAGGATTCACTAAGGACAGAGTGTATGCAACTAAACCAGGCACTATCTCTGGATTGATGGACAGAATTGTACCTACAATACACATGGTTGCCCCTCGTATACTGTCGGAGGTGCATGATGAGATGAAGCCTCGCCTGCATCTGTACATTGTTCAGGGTGCCAGACATATTGAAAATTGTGGAAATTGATTGCAATGTTGTTACCTATGTGGTTTATGTTACAGTATGTTACTTTAAACTGAAATTTATGCAATGCACTTAGTACATCGATAAATGCTTTTTAATAAACATGTAGGTGTCCCAAAATTAGACCAACAAATTTTGGGTGCTGATAGATAACATTACACTTTTTGTTAAAGAAAGTTTCTCGAAGCGGTGCTTCTTTAAAACGCTAGACGAGTTAAATGTCATAGATTACTGTATCCCACCCAGTTTAAGTATTTACGGCAAAATCAACAATGCAAATTAGTATTGCATTTATCTTAGTAAGGCACACAACCTTAATCCAAGAAACAAACACAGAACACATAAACAAAACACAAACATCTCACTGTTTACAGTTAATCACAGCTTTACCATTCAAAATTAGACCGAAAACTTTTGAACCAGAGAAATGGCTGGTGTCTTTGCGAGAGTACGGCAGAATAAGGCATGCCGATGTACTCTGTGTTACTCGTAATGGGCGTGCGTTCCAACATTTGCTTTGAATAGTAAAGCTGTGATTAACTGTAAACAACAAGATATTTGTGTTTTGTTTATGTGTTCTGTGTCTGTTTCTTGGATTAAGATTGCGTGCTTTACTAAGATAAATGCAATACTAATTTGCATTGTGGATTTTGCCATAGTTTGTCGGTCTAACCTTCGTGGTTAGTTGTTCGACTGTCCAGTTACTTATGAAATACCCAATATAGGAAACTGACGATCACAGAAGGGTAAACTTCTAGCGACAGAAGTCCATGATTTGTTGAAAGGCATTATTTCGTTCTGTTTTATTGGACTATATACCAAGAGCGTAATAAAAGTAATAAAAGTTCAGTACGGCAAAGGTAATACCCAACAGCAATTTCTTTTGCCTTTGTACTTCATCAGATACACGATAGAGTTTATAAAATACCTTTACGACACGAAGTTTTTTTTCGAACTTCTCCTTCATGTTGTTATAGTTCAAAGTTGATTTTCTCGCATTCCCTGCTGGTACGCCAACGTACCTGTGTGTTTTGTCTGTTTCACAGTACGTACAGTAAAATATAGGTACCTACTATACATTAAACCTTTTATATATGGAAATATTTGACAGCTGAATTTCACTGTGGAAATCTAATCTGTTCTTTACTTCCTTTTTGTTAGTCATGCAGATGAGTTGCAATTTTTCGATTTATTTAAGGTAAAATACCAAGCGTGGGTTCATCACCAATGTTTCTGCTGGAGACCTTGCCGTTGGAATCACCATGTTCATCAGCTTGCAGTAATTAATTTTGTTTCAGCGTAAGTACACTGATTCAGCGCGGAAAAAATAGTCGTCAATATACATGCATTAAGTAAACCAAAGGATCTCTGGGCTGAAAATACTGTGATATTGCGTCGTTCAACGACTTACGAGAGGCGACCGGGTGACCTTGGATACGGCGAGCGACTGTGTGTGCGTGACAATAAATAATGCTGCCGGCAAAATATAAACGAGGTCCGAGGCTACAGAGGAACTAGAGACTGTGTGTGTGAGATCGAACAGCGTGATAACATCGTAATGTCCAGCAGCTTCTTTGCTGAGTCATTACACACGTGCACCTGGAAAGAACTCGAAGGAGAAATCCCGTATAAATAGGACAGACAGTGACCAATTCAGTCAGTTTTAGATTTAGAGTCAGTTTTTGGTGTTAGAGTATTGTTAAGTCGTCGTACACAGTTAGTTTTAATTACGAGAGTGCATCGGCCAGCCTGTCAGCGAGTGTGTGTCGTCGAGTGATTGTATCGTAATATTAAAGATATAAGAGACAATGAAACTGGAGAAAGACACTGAAAGACTGAGAAAGATTATCGGAAAAACAATTGTGAGCTGTAATAGTACAGAACACTATAAACGGTGTTAGCAACGAGAAGGAAACTGCATTTGTAGTAAACTTTAGAGGAAAATGAAGTGTTAATGGACTTCGCATTTTGCCGACTTTGTTACAATACCTTTCCTAGTTCTGCAATTACAGATATTAGTACAGTAACTTAGTTTCAGAAATTTTGATTCTGAAAAGTAATCTTTCTTATAAAAGACCCAGAAAAAAGACTATAACTAGGGAAGGGTAGAATGAGACTAAAAAATTAAATGTCGTAATCGAGGTTTGAATCACAGTTCTTCCGGTCTCTCTCCGGTTGCTCTAACCACTGAGCTACCATGGCAAAGTGCCGACGCGACATTAAATTCTACAACTCACGCGCAGTTTCCCGGTATTTCGGGTGAAATATCGACATCGAAGTTTTGATGGAATACAATACTTCCTCTATTTATTTTCTGTTGACAACTGTTACAGTCTGATCATTATCATTGTGTTTATAGATTTGGTTTCTTTTGTTTTATATTTATGTATTATATTTATGTCGTAACTTTTAGCTCGGTGATATCCATAGCCTTTTCTTTTGGAACATGGTGTGAACTCGTAGGTATATTTTGAGTCCCATTAGACGACACACACATTCACACTCTCATTACACTTTCGACTCTAGGGGGAATAGAGGATAACGTTGGCCACAGAAAAATTTCCATTCCCATCTGGCAATAGAACCGGGACCCCTCGCACAACAGGCAACTGTTATACCGAGTGAGGTCCGGGGACCAGTCCTGGTTACTTTTTTGCTATATGTACCAGTTATTCGATTAAGTGAATAAAAACACTGTTTTAACACTTTAGCCTTGGATTGCCTCGGAATGCTGCAATGTAAATTTGTGTGGTACTATTCCCAATAGCCTTGTGTTTCTTTGGAGGTATTTTAACATATTACTTGATATAGTTTAACAACATTTTAATTAAAAATCTTAGGACACTACAATGAACAAGATATAAGTAAACTAAATTAAAAAATAAACTTGGTGACAACATTATGCAAAATCACTGTTGAACCATCACAAATATGCAAAGGAACAAAAGCGAGTAGACAAAACCATGTGAATACCTTGTATTTGTATTTCAATGACATAGAAAATTATATTAATTTTTTGTAGAAGAGAGAGAGACATGTGAGTGTATTATGTGTATGAAGAGCGAGTAGAGAATATTATGTGAGTGTATATAGCTTAAAATCCTTTTCCATCACAAGGCGCTTAGATGTGTCAAATTTTACGGTACTCGGTCAACTGCTGTTGTAGTTCATCCATTCCAACCTGCATTTTTATATATAACAGAATAAATTATCTCACTAGCTTAGAAATGATCCAGTTTGTTCTACAAAGGAACCTTTTGAGTCTACAGTTGCTTACAATTGTAGTTTTTTTTTTAAATTACACCTTATGCTATAATTTTTATTTGCATAGTATTTAATGAATAATATCTACCTCAAAGACACGTTGACACAACTAAATAAAGAACTGAGTTGAAATGAGTTACACATTTTTTACGAAAGTGTGTTTTCTTTTTTTGGATTGGGGGTGGGGGAGGAAATATTCTGTCTTCAAGGAGAATTTATCTATAAACGTGACATACGAGTATATCTTGATTAATAAAGTTTTTAAATTGGGTAAGTCATATCAAATGAACAAAAATTGTACTCAAATGAACTCAGGGTCTCAATTAGTTTTCTCAGAATAAGGGAAAACGCAATAAAAAGCCTTATTCAGAACTGACTTTTAATCAATTAGGATGTAAAGGTAATCCAGTAAATAAAGGACATCAGTGAACAAATGCTGCTATAAAAGCAGAAACTGCCCCAATTGCGAATACATAATGGAAGTGCATAATAGAAATTCCAGCTCTAAGCAAGGCGTGCCTGATTTTATCTTCTGACATAACATCAAATGTTTATTCGTGGTAATCAATGTAAAGAAATGAAAAGGTAGAAAATCTGATATGATACATAGAAATGCCTTTTGCCACACACAGTCGTTTGTTTTACCATAGCGTTTACAAATCATTTTTGAATACGTGTTCTACTAAACATGTTGTTTGGTAACTACGCTGTCAATTGCCATCGGTGTGCCGAATTTCTTCGCGCAGCAGAACTTATTTATGCCAATAAATCTGCAGATATTGGGCTGCCGCTTTTAGGCATAGTTTGGGCGGTGTTTGAGCCCGCCAGCACCTAACCTGCTGAGTCACCCAAACCAACGTGTTCTTCTACCTACTTTAAATTACTAGTTAATACAAACATTATCGAAGTTGTTTTGTTACACATTTTGTCAGGTACAAAAGGAATAGCCTTAGCCGGGTGTTTAAAAAACGGTCGCTATATTACTGACCTTGAAATTCCTTGCTCTTTCCACGACATTGAGAGACACAAATATGACTGTCAATACTTAAAAATACCAATGTGCTACATTATAAAGGATATTTACCCATAATTACTACCAAACTATTCCTACAAATCGTGTTCTTTTGCCTTTTTCATCTTAACTGTGATAAGCATTTCTAGAAATTACTTCATTACACATTTCCTTGTGTATATAAAGAGGTTACAAAAGGCTTTAGTATTTCTCAAGGCTTTCAAAAGCCGGCAACTATTTGACGGATTTGAAATTCTGTTCTCTTTCCATCATTACGAGAAAAAAGCGAGTAGGTATGTCTCTGATGGTTTTGAGGTTGATACTGTTTGCAAGACTACTATGAGCGAAGAATAGGAACGTACTACTTCAAAAAGTATTTGTGCTCCAAGCATTAACAGGAAATATCTCGGAAATGCTTAATTCTACAAAAACTGTTATTAGTTATGATTTGTGTGAGTTAATATGTGCATATTTAGTGTAGTAAGATTTTTCTATCTCTTATATCTTGCCAATTATGTCTTCAGAATAAAAATACTTCCTTATCTCTTCCCAGAATATTGATCAAATGCCTTCTTATGAAAATATCTCTATAAACAGCATTTTAATTAAAATCATCAAAGCCTTTTTACGGAAAATCAAAGTATCGAACATTTTTGCATTTGAAGTTAGATTGGGGACATGAATTTACTTGAAAATTTTCATGTCATATTTTTAGAAGCTATTAAAGTTAAATGTCATGTCATGTACTGGACATTATGTTTTAAAGTTTCCTACGATTTTCACAGACACAAACAAAGTGATTTTTTTTCTAAAAATAATGTTTTATTCAAGAGGCCGCAACACAGGTATTTCCAATAAAATTTGCACATTAATCCTGGGTGGAATGCAATACGCCCTCTTACATGTAGATAACGGAGAAAGTAAAACATAAAACAAAGTATTGCAAAATTCACACTATAACAGGCATGCTGAAGAGGGATGATAGGAATGAAATAGAGTATTTACCCCTTCCACATACATACCCCATCACCAAATGCAGCCCACCTCACTTTTCCGGTTCCGTGTTTACGTATACACATGCATTTACAAACAGGTACATTACATTTCAAGCCGAAACCGAATAAAAACATAATGTATTAGTTTTGTTATACTCTTCCACTGCACATTTGCCTTGTCTCTGTGATATATTGTGTTACTACCTCCTTTGTAAGACGTTACTGTAATTATGTTCAAGGAGCTACACTGATGTAGCCAACCTCAACGCCTATAAGTGTTCTTAGCTTTATATATGTTCTCCCAGATCTGTAAAGCATTGTTGCTGATCGATCTTAAATTAAAAAAATAAAAAATAAAAAATAAAAAAAATAAAAAGTTTTGTTATTACGTGTTTGTGATTACGTTACACATATTTTCCTTTGGCATAACAAAAGCAGTGCTTCATTTTTCTAGGACAATTAAATGGCATTCATAGCCCAATTTTAAAACAATTGCTTGGAGGAAGCCAAAGAGTTCAGTTGTTAAAAATCTCAGGTGGACATGCAAACAGGGGATAAAAGAACAGTGCATGTGTATTATTATTATTTGGATTTATTAACCTAACTTTACAAAGGATTAGTACTGATTTAAAAAAAAAAGGAAGTTGTACGTGCTACGTGAGGATATGTGATTGGAACTAAAACAGTTTAACCATGTTTGCTCGCCGTCAACATGCCTTCACCCACACAAAAATCCTGAGATAATTAAACCTAGATAGCTGCCAAGATAGCTGAGGAAATATTTCTTCAAGAAAGCCACAAGAAACACAACGAAGAGGCAAACGGAACGAGATTCCCGCTACAGTTTGAAGAAACCTGCAAATGGGCACCAAAAAGCAATGTTGGGTGCTTCATCCACAAAATGTCTTACAAATCCAATGTTAAACGATAGAAGTTCAGATCAGTCTTGTTATAGTGTCCAAGTAGCATGTGGTGGAATCGGAGCTAAACTCATTTTGAGATTTATTCAAAATAAGATTTAGAAATCATCATATCCAATAATAATGGCATAATTTTCCCATAGCTTTCTCATCCTAAGAAAACGTAGTTCGGGTAAATGTAAGCTGCATGAACTTTGGGCTCATTTGAGCATTGACTTGATCAAAAGACCTGAAACTTTAAAAAAAAAAAAAAAATAAATAAATAAAAAATAAAAAAAAAATAAAAAATAAAATAAAAGTATTAGAACATAAAGCCTTGCACAACGGTCTTAAAATATGTTTACTAGTAAACGTAATCCAGTCCTCGACGTATTTTCTCGCGCATTTCCTTTAAAGAGGGTATGTCCATAATCAGCGATGTCCATCCTTGTCTCTTATATACTCATGATTCACCTTGTCGTTCTGCCCCACCTCCATTGTTTTGTGCATGAAGTACTTCCGTTTTATTTCAGGTAGCCAAACACTAGAGAGGTTTGTTTTTGAGGGCTGTGAATGCGTCATAGCTCGGCGAAAACTAGGTGGAGGGCAAATTCACACTCCCTTCTTTCGCATAAGTTTGGGCATCGCTGTTCATAACCTTAATATCCCTGCTTTGTAAATTCGTTGTGTATTATAGCAACATAAAAGTTGAAATCAGAAGAGTAAGCCTTATCTTTACTAACTTATTTCATACTAACGACTTCAATACTTTGGCATGTATAACGCAAGGAGAAAATTAAAGACACAAACTTGGTGGTTTTCATTAGTTTAAGCAAATTAATAATTGTATTATATTAAACATGTACAACTGATTTTGCAGGTCTTATAGGCGTAATAAACCTATGACAAAATGGGTTTTTAACTAAAGATACAACTATAAATTGATACAAGCTAAAATTCTAGATACTATGTCAATTTTGTGATACATTACTCAGAAATCAATGCTTTCTCATTAAATTAAAACTATTAGAGTAAATGACACGGTTTATTCTGCATCTGTTATACTATAAATGTCCATAGTTTATAATTTCGTCTTCAGCGATAATTACTGTCTTCAACATAACGTAGGTTTTTATGTAATGAATAACATTTAAAACTATCTTTGTTATGAGCAATATAATAATAGTTGTAATAATATTACGCTTTGATTCTGTGTCCTTATTAAAAGGACAGATACCATTGGTTCCAAAAATATTGGACATTTAAAATGGAATAACGTCTGTCAACCTTTAGGGGGACAAATACTTCTGTGTGTTTGGGAGAGAGAGAGAGGGAAAGAGAGGAAGAGAGAAAGACTGAGAAAGAGAGACATTGACGTCTGTCAACCCCTATGAAATAAATATTTCTATGTTCTATGAGAGAGACAGAGAGAGAGAGAGAGAGAAATAGAAAGAGAGAGAAGGAGAAAGAGAGAGAGAAAGAGATATTTTAAGGTTGCCAAATTATTATTTGGAAGGTATACCACCATACAACCACTGTGGCGAAAATGTCTCCCTTCCTCAAAACCCAGGAACAGGCAACCTGGATGACAGAATCAAGTCATGTTAAATACTACAGGAACGCGAGGGGTCTGGTACCCCAGGGGAAGGGGTGAACGCAGCAGAAATATCAACGCAAACACATTTTTTACATATCTGATTTATCTTAAAAGTGCTTATTGATTTTTTTTTTTTTAATGGTCCTGTCTAACAAATGTTTGTCTTAACGTTTCTACAACCTAAAAGTTTGCCTTTATTCGTGATTCAGTATAAATAATATGAACAAAACCTGCCATAATGATATTCCATGTCTGGTTAAAATACGCCATTTACGTAGAAATTTTATATTGATCATTTACAAAACAGTTGCCTTTTTCGTTAGCTACTCCCCAAGGGAGTACAAAATAAATGCAATAATTGACTGGTTGACAGTGTTACCACTCGAAGTGCATTATTCTACCCATTCCTAGATGTAAATTGCTTTACTCATGGTGTATGATATTACTGAAAGCCAGACTGATTTAGAAGATTATGAAATGAAAGAGCTACCCTTTGAAGGGCATTAGTACTGAGCCAAAAATTCTCTCTCAACTGACGCAGTTTTAAATCATCGAACTTGTTTATCGAGTAACTAACGCTTTGATTTTTCAGCTAGAACGGACATAAAAATGAAATACAATGCAATCTACAACTATACTAGCAGAAACAATGGAAATTATCCGATGTAACTATAAGCAAAACAGGAAGATAAAAATGGAAGTACCGCTTTTGTTTATATTACAGCTATATCCATTTATTTTGTCAATATTTCATCCAAATATTACAGATGCTTTGAGTCAGATATACCTATATTATCTAACATTAAACAACTCAGAATAATATATACATTTCTACGTTTCAGAAACTTTTAGAAAGGTTTAAGTAGTGCTACTGAAATTTGGATTTCATTATATGAATACGTATTTTAAAAGAATAAGTGACTTAATGAGGTAGGTTCAATAAGTAATTTATTTATAGAGAACAACTGGGAAATTTTAGGGACCACCTGTTCTGTTGTAACAATGTTCCGGCAGCCCTTAGGATCCATTCACCTCATCCTTCCTCTCATCAGGGATATAGGAACAAAAGATCGCCTTTCGGTCGAGCTGTTAATTCCCCCTCCACAATTTTTCATTGAGTCAAAACAATGAATATCTCGGAAATGATTAATGCCACGAAAAGGAAAGAATTATTAAATATTAACTGTGTATTTTAATGACGTCTTAATATTTCGTCGAGTATTTTTGTGTCTGTCACTTATACTCTACACAAATGTACACCAAATTCGTTAAAAATTAATCAAAATTGTTACTATTAATTGATACAGTTAATAATAATTGCCCAAATTAATTGCTCAAAAACTATATCACTTTTTTGGTTAGACTCTGATCTGCATAAACATGTTGTATACAATAGCAATCATGGCAATCAGATCACTTCTCTTTGTAAGAAATCCTAATATTCATTCTGATAATATTTACGAGTAGCAAATATATTAAAATCGCTGTGTAATATTTTATTAATTGTATCTAGTTTTTAGCTGTTACTTGAATTTCACTATGAAGATATTAAAAATTATTATTTACAATTGTATTTCATTGAACTTCGTTTTTGTTAATTTGATAGACTTTCTATGCATAATATCGCATTAATTCTAAATTGTGCACTTATAATACTTATATGTTTAATTAAATTTTAGCTACGGGTTAGCCCTTAATAAGGATAGTGCTTAAATAAATGAACTAATTTATTTTGTAGTGCTTAACGCCCGCTTCTTCTACACCTGACACCGCAGGCGGTGACTTTGATGATACATGGAATGAAGATGGAGCACCGATGGAATGAGATGGCGGAGGATACCGCAGAACCCGGAAGAAATCCACTCTAGAGCCGCTTCCTCCACCACGAATCCCACATACGGTTACCTGGTATCAAACCCGGGCCGCTTGGTGAGAAGCAAATGGTTTGACCACTCAGCTACGGCGGGACTTCTAAATGAAGTAAGATGAACCATTACCTTCGTTGCACGTTTGAAGTATCGAAACCGCCTTGCTACATACTATCTTAGGAACATCGCACTATTTCTGTGACATAAGAAACTGAAAGAAACCACTGCTTTATTGATAGCTCCAAAAGTGTGATATTAGAGTAAAAGTTACTTGAAATAAATTCTGTGATTTATAAAAGCTGAATTTTTGTGTAATAAGCTTTAGTCTATCTCTTATGGTTTACGAGAATAACAAAATTATACATCTTCCCAATGAAAATAATTTATAAGTACTGTTAGAAAGTTTAAAATATAACTTTTATCATTATGTAAATATCCTTAATATGCGGTATTTCAATCAACATTCTTGATATAGTTTTAAGAAATCCAATTTTCGAAACCTCCTCTATATTATATTTAGTGTGGGATAAAGGGATTTTGTTGAAAATATCTGTGGGTAATTATTTATAAAATCGGCCGCTGGAGAAAACGAATAAATCTTAGTGCAATGGATGCACTTTTTGTTGCTGATTACAATTTTTAAAGTTTTATTTGGCGGTCAAGCGTCGTTTTCGTTTTGACTGTGTTAGGTTAGGTTTAGTGTATGTATATGAGTGTGCTAACAAGGTGCTGTGTTAGGTTAGGTTTGGTTAGGTTAGTGTATTACATGAGTGGGGTGACAGGGTCCTGTGTTATCGAAATATTTACAACTTGGGCAGTGTTTATGCAACAATTTCAAAGTAAATATATCAATCAATCATTCCAACATATATTATACTCGTTTATACGCATTTATTTGCTAAATATCCGCCGCATAAGCGAAATGAAACCGCTGCATCACACGTACGAAATATGCTCATTAATAAAAAACGAAGCTTGAACGCCAAATAAAACTTTCAAAAGCGTAATCAGCAATAAAATCTGCATCCACTGCACTATGTTTCATTCGTTTTTTCGAGCGGCCGATTTTGTAAACATTTGCCTATTGTTACATCTTTGGAAGATGCAGAGTCTAAATACCAATTTTGATATTTATCGGGCATTTCATCCACATCCACACTCATACACAGACACACAAAGCGACTTTTTGAAAAGCGTTTAGAGAAGTCAGAGAATCAGAGGGCCAAGGTTTCTAATACAGTCCGATATCGAACTTTTGGCAGCAATGCTATATGTATATGCAATGCTGTGTGTGTACGAGTTAGAGATAGAAAACAAAGAAAATAAATTACTTTCGTTATTCCGTTAACCAGCGAATGTCATTACAGATTGAAAATCCTTCCAAGGTCCAAGCCACCTATATTACAGGTGTTAAAGACAGCAATAAGAAGAGGTCTAAAATTTAATTTACATTCAAAAACTTTAAACATTTTAAAAAACAATTTTGTTTCAATGCCTTGAATAGGTTTAATTTTGGCTCTTCAATTTTAGCAGTGATTTATTTTAATCACTATGACTAATATTACGAGAACACAGAAAATCGGTGCTATTATTAGTAATTTTAAGTTTGTGTAATGACTACAGTCACCTTTTACTGAAATTTGGATTCACAATAGTTATTTCATAATAATCTACTGACATAAAACTTAATTTAAGTACGTCAAAATTTTATAATATATACTGGGATTGAACCGCGTCTTAGAGCATCCAAATATATCGTTCATAATGCGTCACGCCGACCCACACTTACTGGGAACTAGCCAAGGATGAGCATTGTTGCATTTTCTGAAACACACCTATGCCAGAGAAAGTTTTGTATTCCATCCAAAAATATAATAGTTATTTAATTAGAAATACAGGTGTTGGTTACCCCCCAAAAGATGTACTTTATGTGCGTAAAACGCCAAGTTTGAATTTAAATTCAGCATCTTCCAAAAATGGAACAGAAGATTTCAAATAAGACCACCCCAGTACCATTTACACAGAAAATGTATTCCTCTTTTTTATTTAACGTAAAATTTAAAATATCAAATGTTTAACATATTTGTATGACCAAATAATACGTTTATCTTAAATTTTTTGAGTAAAGCCTACGAAGTCCCTTTCATTTAGAATGAATTTGGCGTACCTAATTTTGTGCACTGGTAATCAATAAAATTAAGCAACAACATACCTCACCCAAACTTTCAATTTGGTTAAAATGAACAATTTGAGAAAAATGCATTTTATTTTTGCAATCAGTTCCGAAATATTGGATGCACTTGACTTGAATCTGCAAGCATTTTATCATACATTAATTCATTTGTTTCTCACAATGTCATGTAAAAGCTATGAAATTTCAGAGTAAACATATAGCCTCTTTTCTCACGAAGATTTGACTGCACATTCAAACTTGTGTATAGCCTTTATTTTACACAAAAATGAGTAATGAAATCATTGGTGTAAACGATATCTCTGATAATTATTTGTTCGTTCGCACATGCTATATATAGACTAAGCTAAGCTTGAATAAGTGGAATCAAACTAAAACATTAAATGCCATTACCAGGATTTGAACCACGGATCTTCACTTTCTTTGCAATGAGTTGGTTAGAGCAGCCAAGCTGCACTAGTTTTAAATCTGTAGTTCAGATCCCGTCTGTGACAACGAATTTTGAGGTATTTTCCTTGTCTAACATTGATAGAAAAATATGTTTGAGTTAAAACAGTTTATAATTAATGTACAAAAGTAGACAAGGTGATGCTAATATAACGCATTATGTGTTTTCTTTACAGATGCTGAGGGAATTCCTTAAGAAACAGTAAAAATAACAATATCGGACAATTAGGTGTATTCTATGAGCCACTTGTTAATATCCACGTGTTATGAATGCAATTTCAAAGTGTTTATCGGTATAAAATGTACCAAAATATCAATATTAAAACATTAATATAATTCATCACCTAACCTACAAATTCCCGAGTGGAATAGAAAATTTATTTGTGAAGGTAAGACCTCCAAATGGTATTTATCTGGACTTTCTCATAAACAAACTATGAATTTAAATACTACAACGCAAAATCTGACCAAAAAATGTTAAGTTCTGTAAAAAAATAATATATAATTTCGGTCAGTGTAACTGGACTTCCTCAGCACTACTAACTGAGCAAAACGAAACCCAAAGTTACACGCATTTCGATCTTCTCTTGTTATAAAAGAAAACCAGTTTATTATCTCAAATAAATTTCTCAGGTTTAACATTAAAATAACTTTTCTTCTGAAAAAATACATTAATCATTGAAACAGAAATTGTTAAAATCCCAGTTGTCAAGTTGAAATGGGGTGTCATTTTGATTTTTAATCAATTGTAAATTGTATTATGGTAATTATTGTGTTATAGGATGCAGTTGGCGCAATGAATAAATAAATGAAAGATCTGGTGATAATTTGTGCAGAACAAAAGAATGTCCAATGATAAACAGTATATGATAATTTAACACCTCTATGAACGAAATAATCAGTGTGTTATACTTATTGCAACACATTGTTACTGTTAACAAGTGCACCTTCGCTGGGTATTCTTCACGCTTTATACTGATCTATTAACAGTTTCTAAACGGAGTAAAATGTGCGTGTAATTATTTTAGTATGCTACAGGAGCATAACAAGACGCTCATCAAGAACGTCTAATTTAAGCAGTATTAAGTATGTATCTGGAAGAGATTAAAGAAAATAGCGTGGAGTCGATCCTTCTCAACACGGAATAATGAAGTGAATTTATAATCGTCTGCCTTTCTTAGAAGCTTGAAATACGAATAATCAATTCAAGGACACTAACCACACACCGTCACGAGGTAGGTCACTGACACCTCAACAACGGCTGGGTCTGTGGCTGATACCTATATTAGCCCCAAATAATGCACTATTGAAATTAGTAAAAATCACGCAAAGGTGAGAACTTTAAAATTACCTATGGACTACGAATGCAAAATAGTTTTGACTTTATATGTTTAAATACCTATGTTAAAAATCTACAATAAATATGGGTTTAACTCTGAAGGTATTTTTTTCATCACATTCACTGTTTTGAAAAATTTTCACACGTTACAGTTTTCAACCAATTCCTCTGAAATTTGTCATGTAGATTCCCCAAAACGGAAGCAAGTAAACTGGTCATATAACATTTTCTCTTTCGAAAGAGTTTTGAATTATTACTTTTTAAATCGGTACAAGTATTTAAAATACTAGAAATATCTAATGACAGAATTTAAAACTATTTGCTTTTAAACTAAGGCTATGAAAACATTTAGACAGATTTCTGTGCTATAATCACATAAATGAAACAGAATTTTAAAAACGTGTTTTTTAAAATGTCATTTGTGGAGATGTGACAGATTTAAAGTTTAATAACTGAGTCGTATTCCCTCTGATTCGCAACAGTAGTATCAGAGCATTAATCTGAACTTAATTCATGTAATATTAACCAGCAAGATAGCTCCACTATAACGTGTGAGGCTCGCTTTCGGGAGGTCTTGGGTTCGATTGCATGACCGGCCACTCCGCCCTAAGTTTTTTTGTGATTTGCCGTGGTCCGTAGCGAATACTGGAGTGTTCTCTTATCTATCACAAAGTTCTTGCTTTCAGTTCACTTTCATTACGTCTCTTTCTCGTCTTTAAAGTGTGCTTCTAGGTTTCGTGGCGTGTGGTGGTGCCGGATAGATAGCGCGGGTGTTTGATCAAAGGAAAGGAGCAGTTTGTTGACGGGTCGCCATATTTATATAAAATTCAGCAGTTTGACGGGGCTTCCGTGCGTTCCTATGGTCTGACTCTTGCAGCCTGTAGCTTTCTATGATTCATTCACTTCATTCCTTTCTTGTGGAGGTGAACGCTGGAGACATGGTCTTCCTTTTACAACCATAACCTAAATATGTTACAGTATGCTCCTTTTATTACGAGAATCTCATGCTTAGAGACCTGAAATTATCATATACCTATTCATTCTTTTGTTTTGTGCAAATTATCACCTGGTATTCTTCTGTTTACTTGGAGTCACCAACTGTATCCCATGAATCGCTGAAAAATGCGCATTTCAATCCATTAAGAATCAAAATAATATTCCGTTTAAATTTGACTACTGTATTTTAACAATTATTCCTTTAATAATTAATGTAGTTGTCCAACAGAAAGGTTCTTTCGTAATGTTAAAAATAAAGTGAGATTTATTTGAGATTATAAATTAGTATTCTGTCATAACAACAAGGGAAGATGAAATGCATATAATACTTGGATTTCGTTTTTCTCAGTTGGGAGTGCTGAGTAAGTCAAACTACACTAATGGAAATGAATATGTTCATTTTTTAACATTTTCTGGTGAAATCTGCGGTTTATATAGTATATAAATTCACATTTTGTTTATGAAACAGTCCAAATAAACTACGTTCGTGGTTTCGCCCTCACAGATAAATTCCCTTACCCTGCTCGAGAATTTGTTGGTTAGGTTAGGCATTTTATGATAAATTAGCAACCAGTCACCTGAAAATTTGACTATATTTTAATTTTTGGCTTTAAGGTTTTTGAACTAATCTCCATCATCAATAATAATTAATCATTCCAGTCTATTACATTTATTGAAGGCGTTACACACATAAAACATAAAAATGTACAAAATTAAACAAATAAAATAGAAGGGTAGCATTTCACAGTAATTGTTAGACGCAGGGGTACTTTTTAATTTGAGAATAGGCATGTATTATTATTATTATTATTATTATTATTATTATTATTATTATTATTATTATTATTATTATTATTATTATTATTATTATTATTATTATTATTATTATTATTATTATTATTATTATTATTATTATTATTATTATTATTATTATTATTATTATTATTATTATTATTATTATTATTATTATTATTATTATTATTATTATTATTATTATTATTATTATTATTATTATTATTATTATTATTATTATTATTATTATTATTATTATTATTATTATTATTATTATTATTATTATTATTATTATTATTATTATTATTATTATTATTATTATTATTATTATTATTATTATTATTATTATTATTATTATTATTATTATTATTATTATTATTATTATTATTATTTGCTTTTTTAACGATAACGTAAGTTACAAAATGTGAAACGGTTGAATTTGTGGTCAAGTGTTCCTCTCTTCATTCCTGGAATAGATTCTGGCTGGGACGATGGAATTTATCCTTAATGAAAATAAATAATTTGCTTCCTCCGTATAGTCTGAACGTATGAATAAGGCACTGAGTCGGAACAGATTTCGTTAGACGACAAATGGTTAACTAAATAGAACGCTAAAAAGGAAAGCAAAGAGAAAATCTGAAGGAAAATTATTAGCACCGTCAGTTATTTCCATAATTAAAATCCTGATGCGGTTATTCGGAGGTAAAAGAATATGCAAATGAAAAAATAATTAAAAATAAGAAAAAATAGTAAATTGCCTCTGCTCATTTCCTAAATATTCTATTTAAGAAATGTAAGCGCTTCACATAAGTATTCTTTCCCGAAAGCAGCCAAATTAGCGCAAATAAATTTCTCATTTTTAGTACGTAGAAAGAACAGAGGATTTAAAGAATTATACGTCTTAAGTTGTTTTACTTTATATCTGTTTTTAAAATAGCAACGAGCATTAGCGATGAGCATTGTTTACAAACTTATGTATTTTTCATGCTGCGCAGATATGTATTTTATTTAATGCATAACAATTTAGCCCATACATAGGGAAAAATAAACTTGCGAAATCGTTAATTTTGCTGTACTAATATTAAATCTTAGCTCAGATATCAATAAAACAGTTAAATTACACTTTTCTCTTAGTTATACTACATTTGATGTTGATAAACCTGCAAATAATTTCAATATTGTTGTTGATCTGCTTAGTCATATTGATTCTCTATCTACTAAAATTAGAAAAGAGGCTTTTAAACCAAAAATCTTAAAGAAAATCTAGACATCTAGGCAACTTTTGCTACCACGCTCTTTAAACAGGCAGTTGCTTTTTATGTCAACTTAAAAGCTGTTTATATTTTTTCCTGGCATTTCTGTACATTTTAATATTGACAGCAATTAATTATCGTCGTATACTAGCTAGATAATTAATAGTTTACCACTTTGATATATTTTTCTTCGTTTACAAAACTTCAAATAATATACCAAACAATTTGATAGTCCAAATTTCCCTCAAATAAGTTTGTAAGCATCACACATAAATTTAAAAAGTATATAGTTATATTCAAATTACCAAACTGACGAAAACAGGTACAAAAGCTTTAGAACACGTAAACCCTAATGTCGTTTATTCTTTGTGTATATTAAAAATCTGAATTTACTCTGCGTTAATTTGGTTCCTGGATTTTCTAAATTCTCTGAGCGACTCGCGGGATACCTTGAGCGACCTTCCTTTTTTACCTGCTAAAGCTACAGTTATAAGTGCAAGGCCGTGAGCAATCTGCGCTCATTAAGCGCCAGTTGCTCAACCCTGACGAATACCAACTCTTTGTGGAATCACTGTGCCTTAATTGAATCTCCAGACTTTATGTGACGCTGGATATGTGAACATTATGTGCAGCACTTTTTAACACTTAGGCACTGTTGACTCGTCATTGGGAAACTCCACAGATTGCAACACAAAGGATGCAGATTTAAATAGAACTGCACTGAATTAATTTTTCTCAAAGTTTATCCTTCACTTTTTAATTCACCTGATTAATGAAAATAGTATATTACAGGTTCAGGAAGCGTTTGAATAAGGACACTGTTGGCTTATCAGAACTGCAATTTAAGTATTTCAGAGAAAAAGAAACCATTTTTGAGCCATCAAAATAAACTATCAATTCTGATATCAAGCTTGATATCTTAAAGCATATCCTTTATCTGTACATTAGAATGAAAATAATTATGAAGTTCAATTTATATTAAATTCTGCAACCTGTCCAAAATTCATATCACGTCAGTAATCAAACCGATGTATTGCGTGCTTGGTTGATATTTATGGCTTTTGTGAGGAATAAATTCAACCCTTATGATACCAATACCATATGCGGAAACAAAACATTTTTTTTCGCAGTATAATTTAGTAGTGACTGACAAGAGGTTTTTATGAAGCCTGAAAACATTTTAACATGTTGTTTGTTACGATATGGAATAAACAGAGTAAATACTATGTAATTAAATAATTCGTCCCATCCATATATACGCTTTCAAATATAGCTTGTATCTCTATTAAACTTTGCATAAACTACTGGTGGTATTAATAATTCAATTAATACTGATATCAACAATATTCAATATGTTATTGCACGCATTATGGAACATATATTAAATATTTTGCATTAAAGGTAATTTCAAAGTGGCTTATTATAAAAACATGCATGTATTACGTTTTCCTTTAGCGAAATTATCGCAAAATTCTGTTATATCACTAACACGAAAACGCCAGTTTTTAAATTGTTGGTACTGAAACACTCGTACTATTATTTACCTTGAATTTGAAGAGCCGGTAAGCTATCTTGAATTTTAAGAATCTTTCACGTCATGATGCGATCATACTCCTCTAATATTCAAATACGTATGCAAAATACAATTTGAATTTATTCAGAAAAGCAAAAGCTGAGTCTTAAAGTATGAGTGAGTACTGCAAAATTCATGATATAAGTAGTACTTGAAATATAAAAATGCTTCATAAGTTAGAACGAAATGCTAAAGCAATGCGGGGACCATGTGGGGTATAGCTATGGCTCAAACGTGGTTCGAAATTTAATAAAAGTATGAAGAGTTAATAAAAGATTAAAATATTAAACACCAAATGTCCATTACTGCTATGGATTTACAGTTAGCTTAATTTCCTTAGTGTTTATAAAGTTATAGTCAAACGTAAGTTTATTCCAATTTTGTGTTATTGATTTACTCTGAACTTATTAATTTAGTGCTTCGTATTCCACGTTTTAAAGAAAACTATCTTACATTAACTAGCAGTATGGTGATCAATTCATCCAACCAGACGGGATCTTAAATTTCATATACCTATAAAGAAAATGTTGATCTTAAATCCATGATTGGGTCTGTGGCAGGATTGCCAACATTTAAAAGTAAAATTATCGTACCGGCCACTCAAAATTATAGATTTGGATTCAAAACTATCGTACATCATAAAGCAAACGCTACAACAATGAAAATATCAGTATAATACTTATGAAAATATAAGAGTAATGATGTTTATTATATACACTTATAAGATTGATGACCTCAACAAATATTACAACTTTAGCACTTATGTTTCTCGCACTATTCATCTGAAAGTTCAGCTTCGTCAACCGTTGCAGCATTGTACAAATTTGTTGTTGAGATAAACCTTAACATCTTCTTGGTGACTTGCAGATTTTAAGATCTACCACGTTCTTTCATAAGTTGAGACGGCAAAATGAGTTCATTTACCGTAACTAGAACCAATCTGTTCTAACTTTGGTTTTTCTTAAACCCAGTTTAGAAAAAAGTCTCTTTCACAAGAAGTTTTTTCTGTGGGGCAAGGAAACCACTGACAATGCAAAGGTCGCTAGTTCTTTGAAATCAGTATTTCCACCAAGGTGACATATGTTTAATAGCATTCCAGAAACTTGTCAGGTTCAGGCATGTTCTTTATTTCACACGGAATATCACGTATTCCGAGTTTTCTACATTGACCGTCAATTTTTTGGACAGTGCCTTCTTTATTGAGATTATCAGACCTGGGCACACCGGCAATAAGAGAATGAAGGGTAGTAGGTTTGGTAGGGTTGGAAATAGTTGCTATGGGGTGGAGACAATGAGGACAAAAGTGGTGTCGTTATTTGTAATTAGTTTCACTTCGCTGGAGTGACAAACCAGTGAAAATGATATTTAGCTGATATCGAACTATCATACATTCAAATTATCGTACACCCCCATAGTTATCGTACAGGTTGACAACCATCGTACAAACATTAAAATTATCGTATGCCCCCATAATTATCGTACGAGTTGGCAACCCTGGTCTGTGGCTATAATAATCAGTAAAACTAACACACATCGAAGTTTTCATTCAAAAACGTATTTGTATTTGTAACCAATATAAAGCATTTGATGCACCTAATTTGTGTATCATCTATAATTTACTTTTATATAGCATCTAAAGATCAATCTTGCAAAAATTTATTTTTCTGTTTCAAACTGAGACATACTTTTTTCAAAAATGGCTTTATTATACACCGATATAGCTACAAACGGAATTCCATAGGGTTCCCATGACATCATGAAAAACATCTGAATGGGGGCAGGACTTTAAAATGATTCAAGAACTCAACCAATGATAAAGTTATATTGGGAATACTTGATGGCGTATTTGAAACAAACTATGTGTTTCAAAGAGAATTTTGGGTAGTGTAGTTTGGTCAGTCTCTTGTTGTTTTCTATTCTATAAGATTATATACAATTCAAAAAGTCACTTCCGAATGAATAGAACTTCAAAAACTATTCTCAGAAAATTCAAGATACAAATTTAATTTGCCATATAAATGCATACATATAAATTAATATGTTTGCCATATTATATTCTAATCAAACTCCTTATAACCATTTTATAGTGAGTGAGTGGGTGGACGAGGTCAATTTGGATTGAAGTCAAATCTTAAAAACTAAAACACAAAATCATGTGGTTAAAACGTGGAAAGCTAATAGATGGTTAAAATTATGAAACAATAAAATACTAAAAAGTAAGCCAGTGGTTAAAATATCATAAAACAAATCTTAAAATGCTAAAATTTTGGAAAATATAATATTTGGAAATATATTAACTTTAGCAATGCTAAGCCTTGTTTCAGAGCTTATACTACCAGAGGGGGATACTTCGTGAACCCCACTGGTAACATTTCCGAGCAATTTTTAGAACAAATTTTCTTTAAAAGATACAAGCCGTTCAAATCCCGGCTATGGCATTGAGTTTTTCAGTCCTGAATCTACCTCTGAAATATCTTGTTATGTTTATAACATTGATTACTATTTCTTTTTTACCTTTTTATGAGAATCACATTACACCGACGGGCAGTATTTTATGGCCACTTCGACATTTCCTTGTTTCCGAAAAGACAAACAATGAAAACTTCGAAACAATTATGCAATTCAGTAGTAGAAAGAGTGATTGACAGTAGCTTAATAGATATTAACTGTATGATTTTAATCAAAAAATTAAAAGACAGAATTTAAGAAATTACAGAACGTGGGCATAAAATACTCCTGCCCCCTTTGTTAAATCTAAAGGCTGTGAGTTTTCTAGAAAATCTGGTGAAATATTTTTTAAAGTATAACTTTGTATGTGGGGATCGGAGAATGTTCAACGGCCCTCGCACCTCCACTTAAAGATGTTTTGTGCTGCCCCTATCTCGTACTAAGAGTTCAGTGAATGGAATGTGGAAGTATACCCGGGCTTCAAAGCCCCACACCTATGGGTTCGAACCCGAACATAGCGTGGGTAGGAACCAGACATCCCACGCTCTAGCACACAGCACCAACTTCAGTTCTTATTCATTTTATTTGGGGGGAGGTGGTTGCTATTCAAACACACTGACATCCTTAAAATGCTTCTAATTGAATTCAAAAGAGCTCAAAATAAGTATATTCAGCAAATGACAATATCAATTTTTTGGACGTGGAATGCACTATTTGCTCTCCCTGCCGGTAGGTACGGGGTAGAGTAAGTTAAAATACACGCCATTTTGCACTCAAAGGTGTTTACAGCCTAGCACATAGAGAAGGAATATGTAATTCCTCAAAGTGTAATAAAATAAAGAAAAATAAGGAAACTAAACCTTATGAATGAATATGATTTTCAAATGTTTCATGTAGGTGGCAAATTCAATATGAATTTACATTATAAAGTTGGACAATAATCTTAAAAAAAGCTTTCTGTACTCTTCTACTATTCCTAGAAACTCTTATTCCTCTAACTTCAAGTTAGTCGAGATAAATATTTGTGCAAATTATCGTATTGCCAATTTCCTTTTAGGTGCAAGGGAAATATCGGAATACAGTAGGCTTTGAGCGATAGTCAAATGTTTCAAAGATGGTCGCTGTATAAAGACTTTGAAATTCCGCTCTATTTGCACGGCTAAATAGAGTGAACAATAATCTTCCGTTTGAGAAAAGCATAACTATTGCAGAATTGACACAAATAACAAGGAATATCTCCGAAATGGTTTACTGCAGAAAAAAATCGCATTTAGACATAAATTGTGTGTTTTAGCAACATACATTTTTGCATAGTAAGATTTGGTTTACCTCCCATGGTTTGCAGTTATGCAAGCCATCCAGAGTAAGCAGGACCACATGGACTATAGCCAAAAATTCAAAATATGCATTTCATTTGCCGTAAAATATCTCAAACATTTCGCATTTCTATCAAACTCGCTTTGATAGAAAAAAAAATTTGAAACATTTCCCATGCAAAGGGATTTTAGGGCAGAAAAATGTTATTTAAAATCTTTGTGTCCCATACTTGAAAGATGTTAAAGTTAAATACTCACTTTGGTTTCTAACCGACTTCTCGTTTTTGAGTTGTGCTGATGACAGCCATTACGCGGACCTTTTTCTAAAAGGTCCCCAAAATGCCTCAAGACATATATTTTTGGTCAAATATTGACATAGAATTTTTGGGTGGAACATAATCCTTCCCCTATTTACTATTATGTGCTAGAAAAAGTAATAAAGAAAGAAACATAAAAGAAAGCTTATCAATGAATATGATTTTCAAATGTTTCACATAGAGAAATTCTAAGTGGCATAATTTAGTTATATAAATTTGGACAATAATCTCAAAAAGCCTCAACCGATTTTAATAATAGCTTCGTTATTGAAAAGCCTTATTTTTCCAAACGTTCTGAGGCTGGTAACATTCCAAAGAAATTGAACTTGTGATAGAGTTTTCTTAATCATATTCATTCAGTCAATTTCTGTCTGATGTCACTGAATATAAATATTACAGGATATTTGTAACACTTTCTTTCAAATGTGAACTAATTTTAATAACGTCAAGTGCTGTACTGATATTTTTATGCAGGCTTTATTTCTTATACGGTTTTGAAGAAAAAAAGTGGAGAATTGGGCATTTAGAATTCAGCAGAAATAATAGGTTATTTCTACAAATCATAAACCTTTTACTACCCTTACAATAAATCCCTATTTCACACCCTTATTAAAAATTATCCTTTGGCCTATCTGAATGATTACACTGTGGAATGCAACAGGAATCCTAACCCATTTTTTCAAACCTTGTGTGTAAATATGCACACCAAGTTAAAATAAAGGTCAATTATATAATACGAGTTGGCAAGTTTAATAGCTTAATTACAGCTTCCAAAACGCTTTACTTTATTTTCAACGTGTTATAGAAACATTACACCGTTTGATAAATGTGGTGATAGTACATAACAATACGTACAGAATTTGCACATGGCTTAAGTATTTAGGGAAGATGTAATATTTTGATACGTATGCAACAATTTGATGCAGTTGGAGAACATTAGGGGATACCACACATGTTCGTAACGCAACACATATTTAAAATACCTCAGGTGCCAACTGGTCCCATTTGACCAATGTGGGCAAAACTATGGACACTTGCACTTTCGGCGCCGCGGTTTTACAGGAGCTTCATTAGCCTTTCCTTTGCACAGTTGAACTCCTTATTTACATAGTGTGCAAATGCAAAGCAGGGTAAAACAGTTAAATAAATGCAATATTTTGTATGTCAACATACCAGAAATTGGAGTGATCCTCGGCGAAATCCAGAAGGCAAGAAGCAGAAGTGACAGTAGGTTCTCCATCTCGGTCCTCTTCCTAAAGTTGCAGTAAGAAAATGTGGACTAATTTCACTGCACGTAACATTCAATATTGCTTTACAAACCAGTTGACCACATTAACTTGGTAAATGGTTAAACAAATCAACAAACACATGCACTCAACACTTTCACTTGGCACTTTGTATTCTTACTGTGATCACTGCTTAGAATTCTCAGCAATACTGCCCTCTCAACGTCTGTGAATCACCGAAATGTCCTATGTCTTCAGTTACACAGATATAACACTCACCATTAATGTTTCCAGCCGATAGCGCTAATGTGCTAGCCGGTACAAAATGAAACAGCACTTAAATCAAACAGTAGTGACGTAATAACGACAGATTGCCGAATGATAGCACTCTATGGTTTCCCGATAGCTATTAACAGCAATAAATGCACAGGACCATGTCTGCAAAAATACCAACGTCATGCCGCCAGCATTGACTGGCCATTTAGTAAAATGTTTATTGCAATAATAGCTCTTATGTAAATGTACATGGTCTGTTAATGATTATCGATATGCGAGTTGAGTGACAACAGCTGTAAACTCTGTTTCACTTCTAGTATTACTTAACTACGAAGCTCAACATACTCGTGAAGTTCACCGAAACCGAATAAAAGCACAAAAAGAAGTGACTTTCCTGTCAGAGAGTGTGGAGTGTTGCTATATACACACTATTTTCTATGACGTAATGTACCGCACGCACTACGAAGGTCTGTCATTTTGCACTTTGGCGCGCTAGCGAACTCAGAGGGGTGGTAGAGCCGAGCGTCCGCTACGTCTAAACGCCACGCCGCCGTCTGCTGACTGACTCCTGCTCCCAGCTTCCATTTACCGGCGTCAGAGGCGCTGCAGTCGGACGCTCGATCGTTCCACTGTAGTTGCGATAATATGCTTCCGCGGGCATGTACGATTTAAACGTGGAAATAGGGAAGAAAGGTGTGTGTTTGTGTGCAACACAAATGCACAGGATAACAAATTTTCTTTTTTTTAACTCTATTACTTCCATACCGTTAGGGAAGGAATTGCTTAGCAAAACTACAAACCAAAAGAGAATGCAAACCTGATTTTACAGAGAGTTACAGGCGGTAACAAAAAATAAATATTTTATTTTGATTTGTAAAACTTACAATGAAAATGTTGCAGATAATTCAAAATTAATTTAATGTAATTTGTTTCCGGATTTTGCCTTTACCCACATTTGATTAAATCCTAAATATGTTTCAGATGGATAACATCGTATAGTACAGCCAGCTCCAAATGTTTTCGGAGTCGCATGCTCATAGCCGCGAGGGGAAGCCAGGATTATGCATTAGTTATGCCAGGTGGTGTCAAAGGTCGACTTGCCAGCTCATACCTGTCTACAAGGGTGAGGGGCTGATGTGTTTTTAAGTTCAAAGAAAAATCAGTCCAACATTTTCCTTACAATTGATCGTAAGAAAGTAATCTCAATGTAAAGAAAACAACACTAACGTTATAAATCCAGAACGAACTAAATATTCGGTATTAGAGACGTCATGTCACTCTGTAATGAAATTAAACTTTAAACGCTTAAATACCACGGTTTTAAAAGCTATTCATTAAGATACACGCATGCGCGCTGCAAAATTTGCAATTTTTTTTATTCAGCGAACGTGAAATCGTGTACTTGACCTGAAATCTCACATCAAAGTTTAAAACATTGAATGGTGTTTGTCGGGAATAACAAGAAAACAGAACTTTAAAGAAAAATGAAAGTTTAGTATAATACAAGTAACAGAACTACTGCAAATCGCAAAGGAGCATGTTTCAAAAACTAAGGCATCAACCCCTATAGATTACAACGTAGCTTCTCCCCCTAATCGGAATCGGTTTATCTATTGTTGTTGTTGTTGTTCTTATTATTAATATTATTACTATTATTATTATCATCATAATTATTATTATATTTATGATTATTAATAACGAGGAATACATCATATACATTATCTTTCTTTAAGGAATTGTTGTAACATATTTCTAAAGAATGTAGCGATTTTTTTTTAATAGAGTAAAATTGATTATTTACTTTCTTATTTGCTCCCCGCTCACCACACATCAGAGGAACAGACACAAAAGTAAATAACTTTGGTGAAGCCATCGCTGGGCCGGGCAAATTGTTCGCCTCTTTCCCCTACACCCTCTCGTCCATCGGAAAACATTTGGAGTCAGCTGTACAGGCTGGGCAGCTGGTGCTCTCCAAGGCAGCCCACTCACGGCCTTGTGCCGATAAGTATCAATCTATGTGCGTGGGTGTATATGAGCGTAGCTGTTACTATGTTTCCATGGGGAATTCAAATCGATTTGAGTTCTCATTTCGGATTGAATACACGAGCTCAGAACGAACTGAGTCCTTGGATCCGATCCTTTTAGAAGTAGAATCGGATCGAAATTGGTTGCATGGAAACTACTACAGGAATCAAATCGAAAGATGCTAATTTCTACTGTAACACACTGTATGCTCGCCAATTTGTTTTTTTAGCGAAAGTGGTGTAACAAAACACAAACAAAGTCACTTTTATTGGTTCTGTAATCCCGCAATATATTCTTCTCAAAAACCATCACTAATCTCAAAAGCTACTTAAAATACGCAGAAGACATGTTTTTTACAAGTTCGTCAACACAAACCAAAATACCAACATAAAAGCTTGAATTAATTATTTATGCTTACGTATTCAAGTCGATCTCTTTCCGGAAAGAATTCAATGTGGAAAGTGGGATTGGACTCAAATCTATTTAAATTCCCTATGGAAACGCGGTGTTTTTTTTTTTCTTTCATTTACTCATACTGCATGCTGCGTTACATATTAATACTACATGCAATTCTATAAATTACACAGTAGTGTGTGTATGCGTGTATGTGCGCGTTTGTGTGGTGTAGAATTTATTTTCACAGTAAGTTAAAAGATTTCCTTAAGGAAACTGTTATGTCTTTGAGGCTGCCAAGCATCTCATTCAAGAAATTTTAGTTTCCTAATTGGATGAAAAATAAAAGGTTTTAAATATCTTCTGAATATATATAACTGAAATGATTTGACATTCCTGGCACTGCCGACGCACCAAAAGGCTTTTAGACTACAAAGAGCACCGAATGTATTATAATGCCAGTTGAACTGCAACTGTTTTGCAGCCCTATGTTGCTATAATACTTATAATGGTGGCACAACCAAAGAATGCCTCTTTATGACCAGGACATATGACGAGAAATTCCAAAAACTAAATAAATGTGATTCAAGGTAACAAACAGCGAGTAAATCGGATTTATAACGTTAATAGTTTCTTTTTTCAGTTAAGGCTGTTTTAAAGAATGTGTAAATAAAATACTCACAGCGTGATCGCTCGCGGTTTAATTTTCAAGCCATGTGCAAAATGTTAACAGTAAACCCAAGCCCGATAGCCCACAAATATTAGACGTGGGACATAGTCTTACTATTCTGCCTACAGCGCTATAGACACCTACATTCAACCAAAGCCGTATCGCTAACCTGAGCGCACTGCATTCCACCCTATCGGTCCTGAAGTTTACACGCATGGTGATTATTAGCAGTATAGAGTAAGGTATTCGTCATTCGTCGAAGTGTTTTCTGACTGTGTCTAACTGTTACTTTCACTTAATTAGGGTGGTTGAAACCTGAAACTTAATATATGCAAATGGTGAAAAATGAGCTTTATACATTTCCTGAAATATCTTGATTGCGACAATAGTTTTCATCAGGGCTGTGCTTAGTGAATAGTACAACTTTTATATATGTTTCGTTTGTAAAGTGCTGTGATAACAGTGATGGTGCATATGAAATCGAGTGTGATTCTGTATTGCATTTTAGTACTGTATTCCAAACAGCAGATAGTAGTGGTAAAATGGATGTGCGTATTGTGATTTTTAGACGGATGAGAGATATACAAGGCAAAGTTAATACAATCAAGGATCAAACGTGTGTATTGATAAATGTAATAGTACTTTACTAACGCCGTTTGTGAATATCTCAGCTACACGCGTAAGTAATAAACCTAATATTGAGAATATCAATCAGACTTAATGTGTTGACAGACATTCCTTACAGTGTTAAATTAGCCATATTCAATGTAGTTTTTCTCTTAATCTATTAGGAATACAATGTTGAAACGTTTACAATAGTAAAACTATGCTTTTAGCTATACGTTAACACCGTGGTTTGGAAATATTATGTGTTTCTAATTAAACTTTATTTGTTTTCTTTTTGTTGAAATGTAATTTTGTTTCTTTATTTTTAAGGTGTGTTTTGTTGGAACTCACAAAATAGTTTGTTTTTATTAAAATCGTGTGTTAACGTATACAATAAAGATGTCCTGAATGTTTCAAATCCACATCTCCTCGGGAAGTTGAGATAAACTACATTATATGTTTAAAAATTATAACTTAGGGAGAAAGGCCTCGAAAGTTTCGGTGCATTCCTGATCCACATGCTGGGTCATCCGTCATTTCACCCTTCAGTTTCTCTTGCATCTTCTGTGCTGCTTTGCCCTCTGCTACACTGCTCTAAAAGCTTTATTGGAGGTCCTAATCCTTTCTTTGTCTAATTTGGGCATTGCTTTTATTGTTTTATTTATGTATACCGCCATCCGTCTACTTGCCCCATTATAGTTTGCCTTGCAGCTTGTTCTATGTTGTGTATACTTTCCTTTCTGCATAAACAGTGGTTTGAAAACATAACAACATCTATAATATGTGCGTTTCCACTATCAACACTGGTTGTTGTTATAGCACCATTTAGTGACATACAACTGATAAGTCACGACTATTGTCATTTACAGTTGAATCAGTCATTTACAAAAGGATATATCTCCACTTTTATTCCAAAAGCAGTTTTTGTTACGACTGAGCAACTCAACGCATTGATCCATGTGAAAAAGATACTGAACAAATGTTTAGCTACGAGCACGGGAAGCGAGACTTTGTTCATACGTTTCGAGGTCACATATTATCATCCTAACAGCATACCCTTTTCAAATGGATTCTCTTAGCTTGCGCATCGAGTGGGCAATTTAAAAAAAAATCAATATTACTTTCCTATTAGAGGACCTCCATTTAATTATTGTGATAGGTATTTTGCCATTGTGAAATGTGGGTTAAGGAAGGAAGACAGAATTTACACTCCGAACAATATATTAGTCTCATTGAATTGTCTTCAAACATCAATAAATTTCCTATGAAACGTATCAGCACCTCAGACATTCTAGATTAGAAAAAATTGTGGCCTATGTACGTATTATAAAAAATCTTCATTATCAACTACTACTTTTGGAAAGAACATCGCTAGAAATGTTAAAATATGTGTTCAAATTTCAGAATGTAGTGAATTCCAGCATGACTCTGCATCGCCTGATATATTAAGTGTCCAAGTGGATCACCAATCTCCCGAGAATGTCACACAAGTTTGCTCTTTCAAAACCTGGTGGTCTTCGTACCGGTTTACCTACTTGTAATGACTTCAGACCTGATGGTGGAAAAAATAACAAAAATATTAACAACATAAGAACATTGCTACAGTATACGTATAAGTGCCCTTCAGGGTTGGAATCTGAAAATCTAAATTTTGTGAACAAAAGTCCCTTTACTTAGTACAGGTACAGCTTTGAGAGGTTCATTCATTTTCTGTCTTTGTCTCTCCTGTTACATTTGCTTTTCAGGATGTGCCCTTTTCCAAATGACCGATTCAGTTATGGTTTCTTCAACTGCAGTCTCGTAGTGTTCCAACAACAGCCTCTACCTTACGTCTTATATATTGGTTGTTAACACTGAATTTAGTAACAGGTAGAGGTATATTCATAATTCCGCACAGTTTGTCCCCCAGAAGCGCCCTTACCAATGACTTGTGAGCCATCTGCTAGACATGCAACGAGCACTTATTAGTTTCAAAACTATGTTACATAGTTTGAAATTTGAGTAAACCACTAAATTATATATATTTTGAAAGCTAACATACGATAGATTACATTAAAAAGAACTCCACAAATGATAGCAGTTTTTACCTTTCCGAGGTGCCTTAAAACACAATACTCAACTGTTGTTCAGGATATGAACCTATGGATCAAATGCAGCGTTAGCTTACATGTAACAAATGCATTGATTTCTAATAGTAAAGTAAATGAAGTTGGTGAATTATGTAGCGGATGATCACGTAAAGAAACATGATTGATAGAATTTTGAAAAAAGTAACATTTTACAAATGCTCAGCGAAGACTGAAAAACTGTAGTATATAATTGCAATTGTTTCCCTTTTCATCCTTTAAGTATACATGTGTGTGTCGAATGGCACTTTCTCATAAATTTTTGTTGCATATTTTCCGGCTTAAAATGTTTCGCATTACGCTATGTTTGTTCAGCTTATTTGACCTTTTCTTAACACGGAATTTTAATGACTGCTTTGATTACTCCACCATCCAAAACAATGAATGAAATATGGTGAAATCCATAGATTTCTTTATTCCTAATTACAATTTTGCACGTTTTATTTCGTAGTCAAGCTTCATTTTGTATTGATGAGCAAATTCCGCATTTATTCTGCAACGCTTTGTTCTGCTTATGCGACGGAAATTTAGTAAATAACTATAAACGAGTATATTATGCGCTAAAATGACTTATAAATGTATTTACCATGAAATTACTGCATAAATAAATAATTTTGAATCATATAATACTCGTTTATAGATATTTATTTGCTAAAAATCCCCCGTATAGCCCACCTCTGTAGCGTGGTGGTGGCGTGTCTGCCTTATGTCCAAGAGGTTGCGAGTTCGAATCTCGCTTAGGGTGAGTTATCCGGATAAAGCTTTTATCAAGGTTTTCCCTTATCCTGAGATAACGACTGTCGAGTAACTTAAAGTTCTATGAACCTCGGGATCATTTGAGCATAATTTCGCCCATTTAATTTATATGACACTACGTTGGAGGACGTTAATAAAAACATTTAAAACAATAATGATGATACTGCTGATGATAACCATAATCCGCCACTTAAGCGAAATAAAACCATTGCAGCACCCATATCGAATTTGCTCGTTAAAAAAAAAAGAAAAAAAAAACAAACAAACAAAGCTTGACTGCGAAATAAAACTTTCAAAATCAGAATCAGGAATAGGTATAAAATCCATCAATTGGCACTATATTTCATGCATGATCTCAAGCGGCGCATTTTATTTTATTTTTCCTGTTTTTCCTGGAAAGGTTCCCTAAACACAAAATGTTTAAAAATTGCCACAGTAATATTAAAAATGTAAATATTAGTTTTCAAATTTTAATCGTGTATGATATTTTATATATAATAATTTGCCACTGTTTGAATTTTTTTGGTAGTTGTAATACATAGGACCATGAAGAAGAATTTCTTAATCTGTGATAAATAACTCGTAAGTGTCGGTGAAATTAAATTGGCTTAAGTTTGTAAAAGCAATTTAAGTAGCAAATGTGCTTAAACCTAAACACTGACAATAAAAGACATAATAAATGACTTAAGCTAAAGAATCAACATTAACGGGTATCCGAAAAGTTTAGGGACAACGAATGTTAAAAATCCAGAAGCTAAGTATGATCAATTTGAGGGCTATACAACCTAATGTGAGATATTAAATTTATGCAGGTAAGAATCCAAAATTGGTCTAAAAACGCGAGAATCCGTCACTGTTTGCGCACTTGATGAGAACCGTCAGTCGGATGGCTTTAATAACTGTTAGTATTGGAAGTTTAGTCATAGCCAGCGATGCTCAACCTTGTCTCATGTGCTCATTATATCCCGTTATCACCCTAGCTTAGCCCCTTCGTTTTGTGCACGAAGCAGTTCTCTTATCACTTGGATAACCATGCATTACAGAATTCTTTTTCAGATAGCTCGGGGAAAAGTAGGTGGAGGCAAATCCAACCTCCGCTCTTTCGCATAAGTTTAGGCATAGCATTCGTAAAATAGGTGTATTACTAACATTAATATGAATTATTTTAGTAAATGTTGGACTCATACAATTTAATCTTAGGTGTCTTTAGAAAACCCTACGCTATCATTACAGTTCTAGCCCTGAGTGACAGCTTCCCTATTACATTTCTTATTTTATATTTTTCAGCCACTGGTAAACTCTGGTAAAAAATGTTTATTAACTTTCACCGGGGTTTCGACAGTGCACCCTTGTATAATACGAACTGACGACATTAGGGATTAAGAGAGTACCATGATTATGAAAAAAAAATGGTGGCTAAGGATCTTCTTAATGAAGAAAACAGAAAGTGTCTTGGAAATACTACTATTGTTTTTCAACGTACGAGATATTTCTGCTAACTTATGATATCAGTATGATTTTTTGGGGCTACCATTGGTTGAATTTAAAAACAGATAGAATTTCCAAAAACTTATAGTGTAACAGAAAGCTATGAAAGCTACTAAAGTAACGTTTACAACAAAACATATATTTGAATGCAAACATTTATAACCTGAGAAGCAAAAACACAAGGTTCGTTCACAGTAACAGGATGCACAGAACGACTCAACAGCTGTTTCTAATACTGTCAAATTTATACATGTCACTAAATTACCATGTCATTGTGACTCTTGTAATGTATCAATTTTTTTTAGGTTTTCAAGGTCAAGATGCCCTTCTCAACTGCCTTTATGTAATATCATTTCTTGTGAAACCATTGTTTCTTTTTTAAATTGTAAAGTTTCTACCCAATCTTCATTATGTGTTATGTTCATTGAGGTTTTTTTTTTTTTTTTTTTTTTTTTTTTTTTTTTTTTTTTTTTTTTTTTTTTTCCTGTTTTAACCACTGTTCTTAATTATATTGTAATACAATAAATTATATTAATATTATTGTTCATTTCTATTATTTCCAATATTTATGTTTTTTAAGAAACTTTGTTCACATTGTTGCTCATGACCTAAGATGTTCACGCGATCTAGATAAATAATTTTAAAACAGTTTAAGAGTTTGCCTAATACATATTTTCAATTATGTACCCATGTTTGTTTTTGTTCTTGAATAAGTCTAATATAAAACTTAGTGTTTCAATTAACATCTACTTATTCTTAAAAAAATCAATTAAAATATTTGAAAAAAAAGAACACTTTTGCGCAGATTTATCACATTTGAGTGAGTATAGATTAAAAGCGGCGACCAAATTTGAAACCTAAATGCCGACGCAAAATGTCGTGGTCGTTGGTCCAAACGCATCGATTCCGGTAGAGTGAACAACGGTGATTAGTTTGCGTGCAGTTTTATACCTGTTCAGTGCGGCTGGTTCATTTGCTTGGGATTTGTGAATGAATAACAGTTTAAGAGCTACGTGTAGAGGGAAGCTTAGAGGAAACACCTCCCCAGGGATCCAGCAGCCTAATAAATTGGAAAAAGCAATTAGTAAAGGATTAAGGTACGCAAAGCGCCGCAATAATCTTATTGTGATCTAAAGTACTTGTTGATGGAGCTGTTAACGAACGATAAGGCCCAGGAAAACAGTTTATATTAAACTTAGATGATTCTACACGCCTACATAAGTAGCCTCAAATTGAGTTAAAGTATTAAAGCCCTATCTACTGTGGAACTTTAAGCATATGAATTAAATTAAGAGACGTAATCACTTTTATTCCTTTAGTAGTTCCTTTGTCTTTGTGGATTAAGTTTCTAGCTGCGTATTCAGGATAACAGAGTAATGGCAACTCGCAGGGACTGGTTTTGGTATTTCATTACAATTGAATTTTGCTTAGAAAGAGGGGCAATCATTATAGCATTATTGCATGTTAAATATTTCTATTCTTGAATTCCAATTTTAGTTTTGATGCATACTTACACAAGTTTTCCCACAAGCTTTCCCACAAGTTTTCCCAACCTGATAGTTCCCATCATTCGGTAGTCTAGGTTTACAAATGAAAATATTTACAGATGTTTAATTTCGTGTCAAATCTTTTCCTACTGAGATACGTGGTTTATTGGCATATTGTGACAAATGACCAAGTCCGGTTACTTTTTTGCCACCTTATTCTTCTAAAATTGAAGCACAGAAACGCACCTCTGTTTTATCATTAATACAAACAGCAATTCGTCATTGCATTGCATCTCGTAGTTTATCTGTCTTGTCGTAACCTTCACGTCTTTCCCAGTCTCACAAACCTACTTCCGTACTCACTAAAACTGTTTCACACAACAAAAAGACTCCGACATGTCGACTCAATGTCTACAACTGTTTCGACTCGCTTATATAAGCAAGAATGACGTAGCACGAATTTTTCACGAAATTTCCCTTTTCGTGAAGTCCAGAAACTCGTTGTTCTACAGACGAATGTTTCTAGTTGTAGGGTAGTATTGTAATCTCGTGAACCTGTAGCTGTATGGATGTAAAAATTAAGATTACAGTAGGTGTAACTATGTCTATTGTTTTCTTTCTAATGTAGGTGCAATACACCTGTGTGATTATGCTTTCAGGTGCATACTTAGTTTTCTTTCTTCACATTTGAGTTTACATTGTTGACTATTTTAAGCCGAGGTTGATTTTATAAAGAAACGAAATTTGCCCGTCGTACCGTTAAAGAAAGGTCTATGGTTAAGTTGCTGTATATCCCTTTTTGGCTAGTTTTCATGATGTAATTGCAAGTCCAAGAAAAATCAAAGGTATGTATAGGATTATAAATACCTATCGTAAAAATCAACAAATGATTTTCGAACTTAAACATTCATGCACACAGGTGTCATAGAATTCCATGAATGAACTTTCAAGGATCGAAAAAGATGTTAGGAGATTCATTCGATCTTTGTCAATTATGAGTTTATACCTGCATATAAGGAACCTAAAAAATGTAATCAACAAATAGTACATTGTCTTAATTTTTTCTCATTACCTGCTCTAGGCTAGGTTCTAACTTATTGAGCTTCAGAATGTATTTTTAAATCTTGCATTGCCTTACAGTGTTCCCGACGATTAAATGAAATTGTAATTCTAATATTCATGATATTCTTCTGACCATAGCTTAGAGTTTTATAATATGACATTTTATAGTTCTTACGGTTAAAGGAAATACACTGCAATATTATGGTTATACATTTCAATTAATCCAAACACTTTTGTTTAAAATTTTCAACGTAAAAAACCGTCGTAACCCAAATTATTTAATATATTTAATTATTTGATATTTTAAAAAATGCATAAATCCTCCAGATAAATTTAACAAGTATATCGAGTGGAAAAGAGTTGAGTGCAGAGAAAGCCTAATTTATTTTTTAATTTTAAAATTAAACAGTTTTAATTCTGTGTTGTTCCGTTGTTGCACAGAAAGCCAAGTATCTACAATATATAACGAGAAAATACATTTTGAGAACATGCCTTGCAAATGTTTTGAGGAGGCCAATTCCTAAATTAAATCTTCCCGACATTTACACATATTTCAGTGCAGGATTCATTTAACAGCCGTTACACTATTGATGGAGTTTCTTTAACGGGATTTACATTCAAGTACATTTGAAACTAAATAAACTGTGATTTTGTTACTGGTTGGAGGGTGAAAGTGTTACGAGAATCAACACATCTTTCATGAACGAAATTGTAGAAAATGTAGGTTGTTATATGCGTTCAATTGAAGTTGAAATTGCTACGCCTCGCTTTGACCCTGTTTCACCTCAGTGCAAAGTTCAATTGCTTGTTATCCACTGAAACCTCAAATGCAGTGTGATGCAGGTCAGGGTTGAGTAACGTGTGTCAGGTATCTCTCTTCAGATATAGTACAATGCCGATATAATGCGCAATGGTTTATGTTGGCAATGAAACACTAAACCAGCGATACCCAGGGGAGGTTGGATTTACCTCATTCCACTTTGTGCAGTCTACGCCACTCACTCAGATGTGCATTGTGTTGCAGTGACGGTTTGGTTACACATACGTTACGTTTAATTTACGAAAGGATTTTAAATCTTATGCGATAAACATTCTTCATTAGTGCGTAGCCTTAGAAGATACACTGATCGTCACGTAATCTAGTACATACCGACTTTTAACACAGTTCGATTTGGAGAAACTGTTCGCAAATATATGTAGAGCTGTACTGTGCTATACACTAGTCTTGCAAACGCTTATTTCTCTATCTACTTCAGTTTAATCAACCCTACATTTTCAAGAAGTATCTTAAAGATAATTTTTGTTGGTGCGAGGGAAATATGGAATACAGTAGGCTTTAAGCAATGGTGAAGTGTTTTAACAACTAGTTGCTATGCGATGCTTTTGAAATTCAGTTCTCTTTGAGAGGTCAAGAGTTAAGAAAACGAATATTTGAGAATAGTATAGGTATTGGCAAATTCAAACATTTAATGAAGAATATCTCGGAAGCGGTTCGTTTAAAAGAAAATGTATTTGACATAAACTGTGTGGTTTAATAAGATCAACAGTTTTTGTTTAGTACGCTTTTGTCTGTCTTCGTTTACCATTTGAGTAAAAATCATCTAGAATGAAGAGGTCTTCTGAGGACATTTCCAGAAAATTGAAGGTATGACTTGGAAACTGCCATGGAACCGCCTGTTTGTGTGGGTCACTGGATTCTGCCTGTCTAAGGAGGCTACGCGCCATAGGCTGATTCACCCTCCTACTGAAAGAGGGGCTGGGGGTAACAGCTAATTACGTATCTCCAAAGACGAGGTTGGATATTGCTGTACTAAACGGTTTCTGTCACCCTCAACCCCGCCCCTTGCTGGTTCTCGGTTCTCGCACACCACTGAGTTTTTGTCCTACTGCACCCTCTTCGGTCATTCCTGGGCCTCTAACACACCTACGTCACGCATTTGACGTCAAACCAACACGAAACAAATTCATTCAAGAGCTTGTGTGGACAGTCCTGAAGAAGAACTTCTTCCGAAAACCTAGTTGTCAATGTCTCAACGCACCTAAAGGTCACACCTTTGTTCGTTGGCCAATGAATGTGTTTCGGACTTGAATTCAAACCAATAGCTCACCTAAGGATGATGTGAAATACATGATGAGAACTATGTGTCAACATTAAATAAGGAAATCATCATTAGAAGCTCAAAGCACTAGTACTGTTTTCTGCATTTAGCTATATACAAAAAATTATGATTCTCACAAAATTCCAGTGGCAAATTGTTCAATAATAATAATAATAATAATAATAATAATAATAATAATAATAATAATAATAATAATAATAATAATAATAATAATAATAATAATAATAATAATAATAATAATAATAATAATAATAATAATAATAATAATAATAATAATAATAATAATAATAATAATAATAATAATAAATAATAGAAAAATGCAGTTCTAAAGAAAAAACACAAATTATTATGTTTTATAGTTAACATTTTGAATGCAAATGAATATTTAATATTGTTATGCAATCGTTTAGAACTTGGATTTAAATCAAATTGTTTGATGTGCGCATCTAGCAGATTTAGGTAGTAGCTGGTAAATGTATAACATCATCCTTAAGCCCCAAAAATAAGACTTTTCACCTTCAGTCCATTTGCAGATATATGTTCTTTCTCGGTCTGTCTGTGTCTCGCTCTCTCTCTCTCTCTCTCTCTCTCTCTCTCTCTCTCTCTCTCTCTCTGAGGTGAAGAATGTATGATTTCTAAACTCTCTCCTCATTGTTCATCACTATTGCCAAATGAATATTATTTTCTATAGGAACTGTGGGACACAGTGCAAATAACCATTTCTGCGTCTCTATCGTGCCCATAATGTCCCCTCTATGATTTGTTCCATTCCCGGATATACAATGAACCTGCTCATGAAATTCACACTTGGTCTAAGGGAGGTATGTGGATATTAGCGAGTGAACCCGGTGATGAAAGTATTTCTTACAGTCTGCGAGGTTCAGCTTTTCAGGTTCACAAAATAAACAGAAGTACTTCCTCTTGTCTTTCTCTTTACGCAACGGGTATTCGCAAAGTTGCAAAGTTCATATAGACACCTAACAGAAAATACAGGGCTGGGAGGGGTGTGCACTTTCCAAGAATTTAGACAGGGTAGCTAGAGCACCCTAAAGACATGGCCAGAACCAAATCACACAGGTTAAATATCATAGACCATAGCAAATCTTATTTAGTGTACGATCCTAAAGTATGACTAACAGTTTCAACTTCTGTGCATCCATAATGTCGTTTTTCTATCACATAGTACATCACAGATGTAGAAGGCATGGCATCCCGCTCGAGATTTTCCCGAAATGCACGTTTTGAGACTTCCTGAATTTAAAAAATAGAAAGCGTTGCGTTGATGAGAAATAGTCGGTATTGGTGCCAATTTGGCATTTAAGTTCAGCTATTTTGAATAAGATCTCGTATCTGTAAGACATTTTCATGCCAAATGAAATGTATATCTTGAATTCTTTTGGGAATAGCCACTGAAGCCCTCTTCATTCTGGATGACTTTTGCATAACAACTGGTAAACTGTAACAGCTGCACAAAAAAGAAAAAACTTCAAAGCCTTCACACTCTTAAAATATTTATTTATCGGTTAAATCTATGTATTGTGTTTCAGTTAGTGTAGTATAATTATTAGTATAGTACAGATACAGAGGGGACACCTCGCTCACTTCGACCTACACAGATCTACTGTAGCTACCACCTTCCACGAGACAGGGATGAAATGAGGGAACCGAAGGTGTCATACAGGGTCGTAGCTAGACAGTACACGGAAGTCCCTAAGAAGTGGTGGGATCTGTTCATCCTGGCGCCAGGCCCCTCCAAGCAGCCATCACATCGCGATTCCGGTGTTGTACTGAGGTCCCTTCCCGACGGAGGACAAGGCTGGCCAAACGTCCCCTTGCGCCGAGAACAGCAGTTACGATGCACAATCATCCGCTCCATCTGCCCGGCACTGACAACACTACACGCTTGGAAGTACACCTGAAAGATGAAAATGAAACTCAGTGACATGGGGAAACCACGGAAAACCCCATGTCAGAGTGCGCGGCCACGGGGATCGAAACCGGGATCTCCCAAATGCGGGTCAAGTTACCTCCTGAGTTATCCAGCTCGGTCAATTTCGACAACAAAAAATGTCTCCCACAGAAGGTGGTTTAAAATAGGAATTTCCTTATTCAAGCAGTTACATCCTCAACACATATTCTTTAATCCTCCTAAACAGAAATACTCATGAAATATTTTATCTCACCAAAACAATAAATAATGACTCGTCTAACGTAAAGTAAGGTGTATTTGGGGAGCAACGTTATAAGGAAGCTTTGCCGAACCATGAGCTGAGTATTCCAAGCTCAGCAGTAGGCTACTTTCTTTCATTGTTACAACTAATGAATGTCCGAGTGCACGTGTCCATTAATTTTCTTTGATGAAGGAAGGAAGACCAATTACTTAATGGTGCAATTACTCCGCAACAAATATTGATTTTTCTTGTTTGTCTGAGGTGCACATCTGGTGAAATGAGGTCTTTCCGCATCCCCAACACGTATTGGTACCAATAATCATTCCTCGTATTTGCCTGTTGTAACCAATCTTTCCTTATTATCCATGCTTCCTTTTCTTATAGTTCCTACAGAAAAATTTAAATATCCCTAATTTTAACAAAAGTTCTCAACGGAATATTGCCTTTGGAATATTATAATGTTAGCATATCACAAATTTAATCAAAAGTTAAACTGATTCACCTTTTCCAGCTTTAGATTTTAGTTGTTGCTTTCATGGTTTACTAAGTCTGCCAACTCGTGTGATACTTTTTGGGTCATATTTCCGACATTGTAGTGGCAATAGGGCAATTCAACGCGTATGCACTAAAAGCTGCCAGATCGTCGTCGTAGAAATGGAGGCCACCTGTTTTGTTTCTGCCTCATCGATTTTTAACGGCCACATACACAGCAGTCACGCGAGGCAGCCCAGCATAGCACGTGAAGTGAAGTAAGTTGTCACCGTCCGTCCTTTGTTGAGCGCCGAGCCTGAGGTCGAAATATTTTAATTTAATACTTTAGAAATTGACCTCTTTGAGTCATCCAGTATATTCCATATTCGTCATAAAAATCTGAAACATACAATATTATACTGTACTTAAATTCTGCGGCCAGTTATGAAAAAATAATTGGAATATTTTAACATATATCTAAGTTTGGTGTTTTTGCTTCAATGGTGTCTGGCATAAACATTAAAGTTGGTGTATGTCTAAATTTTGATTTTTGAGTTACACAGCCTGGTATACATGGGCATATATAAAAAGATGTTTCTTCTTTTATTTATTTACGTTATGTGTTTAGCGCGAAATCTGAGTATCACATATGGTCTATTCCCAAACTTCTGTCTTTGTTAATTATCACACCGGCATGGAGAGTGAGAAATAAAAGAAAAAAGAAAGGAATAAAGAAAAGAACAGGCAATAAATATTGTATATTTCCTTATATCTTCATGTTAAAGAATGGGCCATTTCTCAACGCTGTTTTGATATAACAGCACATTCGCTGTAGTTTGGTGAAGGAAATATAATTAGTTTTTTGGTTAGAGCACGTAATTCAGAAGCTACATTGGCAGCACTAAGGAATGGCGACCTTTCCTTCTAGACGTTTTCTTGTTGGATTTTGAGTTGGCTGTGGGGGCACCGTCGCTTTTATGCGGTTGTAAACGCTTGATGTAAGACGTGCAGAATTGTTTTGTGCAAAGACAAACTCTTCAACTTGCCGTAAACACATTCTGCGGAAAGGCACATCTTCGAGAAATAAAATACTCGCTGAAACGTGAGTGTTGCGCTAAAATCAACCCAAAACAATACTCTGGACATAAACATAAAACAGATCTATATGGAATAATTCTACCTGTACACATAGTGTATATTGATATAACATTTACTTCAATAATTTTGAAATTTTGAAACCAGGTAAATTATTTAATATTTCCCCAGCCGTTTTGAAAATACTACTTTTTAAACTAGTGTTTCACAAAAGAGGGGAACGGGAGTTCATAGAGGACGTCAGAGACATCTAGAGAACCAAACGATTACTCTAAAGGAAACAAGATTATCAATAATTAACGCCGCCGCCACCACCGCCGCCGCCACCACCGCCGCCGCCACCACCGCCGCCGCCGCCGCCGCCACCGCCACCACCACCACCATCACCACCACCACCACCACCACCACCACCACCACCACCACCACCACCACCACCACCACCACGCCAGTAATGACGACTTATCCACCATCTGCAATATGTAAATCACCTAAAACTACGTTAGTAACCATTATTAAACCTAGTTACTATGCAACTATCTGTAAAACACAGAATTATCTGTAGTAATACCACGAGATGGTTTCATATAACGATAATTTTGTGAGCGAGAAGTGTGAGAAGAATTATCCCAAATATGAAAATCTACAGTGGTATTTGTTTAGAGCATTTCACGAAGCAATGCATAATTAATTTATTTAATACTATTTAATATTAATAGTGATTTAAAGGTAAGCAACATTATAACGTTCATACATTTTAATTAAGAATTACTTTTACAGTTGATTCTAATTGTAGCGTTTAATCCAGGGAAATGAGGAATTATACATATTATGAATATAAATGAACGACTTTGCGTTAGCATGATTACATTAAAGATAGGTGTGCCGTTTTCCGTATTTTTTTTTAATTCGCCTCTTCAATTATAATACCAATATCTTCACTAGAGCCCTAGCAAACTAGTTATCGACGGGTCCTTAAACTCTACTCACTCACTCCACTCACTCACTCACTCACTCACTCACTCACTCACTCACTCACTCACTCACTCACTCACTTACTCACTCACTCATTTATTCACTCATCCACTCACTCATCCACTCACTCGCACCCACCCACTCAATCACGCACCCACCAACCCACCAACCCACCCACTCCTCACTCGCTTACTCACTCACCCACCCACTCAATCACGCACCCACCAACCTACCCACTCCTCACTCACTCACCCACTCATTCACCCACCCACTCAATCACGCACCCACCAACCCACCCACTCCTCACTCACTCACTCACTCACTCACTCACCCACCCACTCAATCACGCACCCACCAACCCACCCACTCCTCACTCGCTCACCGACCCACTCAATCACGCACCCACCAACCCACCCATTCCTCACTCGCTCACCGACCCACTCAATCACGCACCCACCAACCCACCCACCCACTCCTCACTCGCTCACCGACCCACTCAATCACGCACCCACCAACCCGCCCATTCCTCACTCGTTCACCCACTCACCCACACACTCACCCACCCACTCAATCACGCACCCACCAACCCACCCACTCCTCACTCGCTCACCCACTCACCTACACACTCACCGACCCACTCAATCACGCACCCACCCACCAACCCACCCACTCCTCACTCGTTCACCCACTCACCGACCCACTCAATCACGCACCCACCAACCCACCCATTCCTCACTCGTTCACCCACTCACCTACCCACACACGCACTCATTCACCCCCTCACTCATTCACTCACTCTCGTTCACTCACTCATCCACCCACCTACTCACTCTATAACTGGAAAGTGTTCTTTACACGCTGAAACTGATCACGTAAACACACCTACAATGCAGGAAAAGTCAAAGAAAAAGACGCAAATTTTAGAAATACACGCTCTTTATTAACTTAAGACCACCTGCATGAGAAGCGCTTACTGTGCGACTAGTTCAATTCAAGGATTTTGGTCGCATTCGAATTTTCAGAATTCTATTATGTCGTTAGTAACGTCTGTAATATCTGAATACAATGAATTCCAGGAACATTTTGAGCTAATGATATTCTCTTGACTGAGTTACGTTGAAATCTTAAGTAGCTAGCCACACTAGCATAATTAATTGGCTTTAACTGGCCTCCTAAATTGCATTACTAATGAGTGCAAGTCGAGTGTACTACATTGTGCATTAATTTTAGCACACGTCTATTACTTATTGTATTTATGTATTTCTCTATCATTTCCTTACAAAATCATAAATATTACCTCCAATTATGCCGGTATTATCCTGAATCACATACCTTGCATGTGCTTCTGTCGTCCGTGTAGGTATCTATGTAGTAGAGAAATTATATTAAACAAACGGCGGAATAAGCTAAATATACAAAATTGAGTTTTGGAAATTGATACCAATAATATGAAACATAATTGGCGCAGAATGCGTTTTAATGCCATTTATACATTTGTTTAACTAATTCTGTTTGTTCCTTCTTTTCGTTTGTTTTTTATGGTGTTCAGCTGTCTAAGATTGGATGTAAATGAGGAAGAATACAACATACTTTATTCACCATGCCATTTTAATAAACTGTTAAAATAACATTTAAGGAAATGTTTTTCATACAAGTGGAGCTGAACTGGTTTACTATATTTATGGTTGTTAAACTGTAATATTTATTATTAAGGAGCCGGAAGGATAGACGTGTATTTCTGGTGAAATTTCGCTATGGAATTTTTGGTTTGGAATACAAACCTCTTTTGCTTACCAAAGGTGAGAGGTAGAAAAAGTAAAAGCTCTTCCCAAATAAAGAAAATACACAAAGAAGAACAAACTGAAAAAGAAAAAGTCGCACGGAAACAAGATATAGATCCAGCGGTCAGGTTCGAGGGCATGAAAGTCACCCACTGGAAAGGGAAACTATTTGCAGACCAGCGTTAGAATTCTTCAAAAATAAAGTCTGTCTTAAGTCTATCAATATAAGGGAAGTAATAATTGGAGCTTGAGCTTACATCCAAAATTGCAAATGATATTTTAATATTCATTATTATCACTGCTCTGTTTATAGAATCTCTTCATACGCCATATGTCATTTTCTCGTTGTCGTTATTCTTATTCTTCTTATTTTATTATTGAAATTGCTATCATTATGTTTTACACTCTTGTTTTTGTTGTTACTTGTGTTAGTCTTTATAGTATTCTCTACCTTTTAATTTTATTTCATTTTTCGTTTTGAGAACCCTTTGTCTCTGGCAAAATTCTAGAGATAGAACATGTTGCATCAACATCAGCATTAACCGAGAAAGATTGCTCCGGTCTAATGCATTCGGAGGTACTACGTTCGATTCCCGTTCCACCCATTCTGACTTTGAGTTTTTCACGGATTTCCCTGTTCTCTATGAGAACGCTGGGGTTGTCTACTCTCCACCACTATTTCCTTCGCATCATTATCCTTTCCCTTTCCTTCTCATCTTCTAGATTTTCTTCTAGGCCTCATGGCATATAGTGCACCGAATGGTTTACAAGGTTACTTGTCCAAAGGAAAAAGTACTACCCACGGGAACTAGAGGGTTTCCTTGTCATCGGTTTGTTCATTGCCTTCTAGATGATTACGGCAGTAGGCTGGACATATAATCTAATGTAATTCCCTCGTATTTACAGATAATTATAATATAATTAATTATTTATTCTCCCCTTAGTAGCATGATTAATGGTGTCATCAATTTTTAAAATGTTCCGAGTAACTATTTCCCCTGAACTTAAATTAATTTCTGCTGGCAGTTGATCTATATATTGTTAATGGCACCACCATAGTTCTTTAAATGTTACATGGATTCCTTCGTGGTTCCTATTTTTTAAATTCGTAATATCCCTTCCAAGATTTACTTAGATTTAATTATTTTATTTTGTACATTTATCCTTTATAACATGATTTTAGCAGCTTCAAAGTAAGTGTTGTATTATATATTCGACCGAGACATTTGTTTTTTAGTTTATATTCTATGTTTCTTTAAACTCCACACTTTTCCCTGCATTTATAGAGTCATTTTCCTGTCTTGTTATTTTGTGTAGAATACCTCATTTCAGCGTGCTTTCTAGCTAAAATTAATAGGTCACATTGAAAAAAGGAAAAAGGAAAAAACTTTCCATTTTAACTACTGAGTCTCACTACGTCAAATAGACGTAGACCAGTAATGGGGAGAACCGATACATTGTGTCACTTCCCCTATATTGTAGATGTAACCCCTTCTACTGCTCAGAGCGATTAACTACCAAGCCACGCTCTCGCTCTTGCCTGTCTACCTCAGAAAATCGGTCAGTCCTTCAAATTGTGTCAGTAAGTGGAACGGGTAAATAATTGATTGCGCTGCTATCACCCCTCTTACCCATGCCTGGAATAGACAATACGCTGCGCTTACCTTGTTCCTATATTTGTTAATTATTTCAACTGATATTGTGACATCTCGTTCACTAGAACGGTTTTCAACAGTTTTCTCTTCTTACTTTACCAACTATGCTTTCTAAGTCAAATATTGTTACGCCGATGGCAGCGGCAACACAACAAAGGTTCTGGGCTGGGATGCCTTACGCCACAGGTGGTACGTGCATCAAAGACGCTGAATGTGAGGCTGCCTCATGTGACTGTATGTGAACACACAGCAATGCAATAGGTGTTTGAGACCGTTCGAGAAGTGTCCGATGGCGGCGTATTTGTAGAAGTTCGAGAAGGTCCGTGTTACTTCATCCTCGGTGTATAAGAAAGCGAGGAAACGAGAGCAGGGAGTCAGATTTTAGTTTTATTATGTACGTGGGTGTGTATGGGCGTCGTAAGAGAACCGTTACGTCGAAAGAAGAATAGCGAAGCACTTAATGAGTATTGAGTGATTTTATGGTCAAGTCAGCTGGTTTCAGAGACAGAGAAAGTCAAGCAAGACAGAAAGAAGCAAGTCAAGGTTACGAGAAGAAAACAGTTGTGCGTTTTAACATCAGGAAGGACTGAAGGCTGTTAATGAAAGTCTATTTGTGCAACAGTTTTGGAAGAGAGTAAAGTGAGACAAAATAATTGGGTTTTTTGATACTGGTGTCAGAAGTGGGATTTGTCTAATTGTAATTTATTTACGATGTAAGTTTTAATTACTCATTTAACTTGGAAGCTCAAAGGTAGTTCAATTAACACAAAATGGAAAGTTTAATGTGGTTATTAAAGATCTATCTTTAGACTTCTGTTAACACAGAGAACAAATTTTAAATATTTCGCCCATCGCTAGAAAAGAAATTAAACACCAAAGTAATGGAAGTGAAAACATTGACAGATAAGTTTGAATAAGAAGAAACTCTCGACATTCCCATGCGTTGTCGTAGGTCTGGAACTAATAGCTCTTAGCTGCTGGAAAATGCGAGGCCTATTTCTTTTCAGAGGCAAAATCGCTGCCAGCGGACAAACGGAACAGTATTTCCTGTGTGACAACTATGATTTATGAATCTTTGCTATGCAATCTGAGCAAGAAATTGCCAAGGGAGTAAAAGGAAAGTTTTCTTTTTGTTAGAAGCTGTCCTCTCTCCAAAAAATCACGGAGGAAATAAACGTCTTCCATGCAGTGTGCTTGTCGCTGAAGTTGATCCAAAAACAGATAGCGTGTGATTTGCAATGTTTACAGGAGTGGGTGTCTTGAGCAAACGGGGAATTCTGTTGAACCCCTTAGTACTTTTTTGTGTACTGTGAGCCTTTCTTTCAAGAGATTCTGATTTCAAATCTCGATTAGCTTGAGTTACCTGAATATGGTTTTTTTGTTATTTGTTTCCTTTTCAAGAAGACGTTAAATTTCTTTTGCTACTGAAAAAAACTGATATGTTGCACTCATATAGCTTTCTGTACTCACTCTGGTACAAAGTATCATCACAAACGTTTATTCCTCTGTCTACTCCTTGTTAATCGAGATAAACATTTACAGAAATAGTTCTTATTACTAATTTTCTTATAGGTGCAAGGGGAATGTGGGAATACAGTAGGTTTTAAGCGATAGTCAAATGTTTTAAAACTAGCCGCGAGGCTAGGGCTTTGAAATTCCATTCTGTTTGCATGCTCAAGCGATACAAAAATGAATAATGGCCTCCCATTCGAGAAAAGTATAAGTAATGGAAAATTGAGACAAACAACAAGGAATATCTCCGGAATGGTTCACTCCACTAAAATCACATCATCAGATGTAACTTGTGTGTTTTAACGAGATCTACATTTTTGTTGTAGTAAGATGTGTATCTCTTCCGGTTCACCAGTTATGTAAAAGTCATTAAGAGTAACCAGGACTTTAGACAGAAAATTCAAAATATAGATATCATTTGCCATACAAATATCTTAAACATGTGACATTTTATTAAAAAGCGCTAGAGCCATTTTTCAGAAAATCAAAGTTTTCCAAATATTGTCCGTGTAAAGGGTAGCTGAAGGTGGAGAAGTTTTCTTCAGAATCTTCGTGTAGCATTCTTGAAAGATGTTACTCTCAATTATCAACCGACTTTTCATGTTTGAGTTATATACAGGTGCGCGCGCCTACACACACACACACACACACACACACAAACACACACACACACACACACACACACACATGCACAAACACTGGAACCTTTTTTCTAAAAATGCTGTTTTTGGATTCAGGAGTTCTCAAAACACATATTTGCGGGGAAACCTTGATGTAATGTGTAACAATTGTTTTTCAGTAATTTATGGCACACAGTTGGCGACACTGCTAAACTAAATAATGAGCAAGTGCTAATTTGTAGAAAACAAAAGATTGGCCATATGATATTTTAATGCCTTAGATAATACACCACATTTCTTATCACTTTCATCACTTCCTTATTTTTTACCGCCATATCCGGCACATGGTTGCTCATGTTGGATATTTACTAGCCCTTTGACCGGCTACTGACCAATGTTTGTGGGTGTAAGTCCTATAAAGAAGAGGGTAATTCGTTGAAGAACAACAAGAAGAATTCGGAGTGCGGAGAATCTTTTTATAATCCTTCCCTTGCAGCTTTAAACAAGTTATGGCTTATGAGCAGACGCACACACGCTGCTTTTTCTGAAAAATGTGCCTTTACTTTAAGTGTTCAGGTGCGCGTATTATACAGTATAAAACGCTTGCTTTTACATTTCTTGGCGTGGTTTAAAAATACTAGATGGAAAGCCAACGTAATATAGGAAAATTGTGGTTTTATTTCATGAAACCGAACCATTGACAACCGTTACCCCCATGAAACGTTATCATTGCATCTCGAGCACAAAGCTTTCAAAGCTTTAACGTTATTCTCTTTCATCACTAGATTTATCGGTAAATGTCCAAAACAAAGCAGATCGTTTAACAAAAAGATAAAAAGGATTTTAATGTTTAACTCAATGTGAGTGCGAAAAATAAAAAATCAACACATACCCATTTTACGGTAGAGAGGTTTTAAATACCATATACCAGGCACAAACAATTCGATTATAGCCTGAATTAGTTCCAGAATAATTGGCGAAGTGCTATGTTGTTATAAAATACCCTAGGAAGGCATGTTACATATTCATATTTCTAAAAATAAATGTTTTGTACATATTAGTGTACAATGTTTTCTTATCTTAAGAGCATTTTACAATATTGTAACAAAACGACAATATCCAGTTTCCATCACTTTAGTGTCTTCCAAATATTTTACCACAAATACAGTTTTCCTCTCGTTGGTAACATAGTCTGGTCATCACAACTCACAACTAGTCTTCTCATAACCTTGCTCAGTCCTTTCGCTGTCCTTCACTTTGTTTCTTATAGCTTAATTACGAGGTTACAATCATCTGTGATCCTCATTGAATCTTGTCGCGACGACACATACGCGCACAGCTGTCTCACACTCACTGACACAATGACGGACTCATGTTCGTAAATCAATTGTAACACTCACTATGTGCTCCTTATACACTGGGGATGACTTCTACACACAGGTACCGGAAATTACTCAACTAGAAGTCTCGAGGACCTTCTCAACATCCCCTTTGTTTCTGCCGCCTCGATTGTTAACAGTCAGATATACATAATATTTCCGCGAGAGAACTTCTTTGCCCCCTCGCCATTAGTGTGAAGTAGCTCGGCCTGGTCCGTCCTTTGTTGCGCGCCAAGCCCGACGCCACAATATTTAAATCTTTAAACTGCCTGGATTTTTTTTCTATTGAAGTACTTCTTGGGAACGTTGAGAATAAACCTTTGGTAGAATTTTAGCATTGTAGACAATATTTACGCGTGTATAAAACTTTAAACTTTATCTGCCAGCAACAAACTATCTGCTTTCACGGGTCTTTGCGTAAACAAAGCCTTTAGCGACGGTGTTTGGCACAACACAGTCTTTCAAGTGTAGACTTTAAATCCTTTATGATTTTGGTTTTCAGAAGCTTTACATTTACGAATGAGATCTTGCCTTAAGTGATCGCTTTCCTCTGACAGCAATCGCTGCTCTAAGCGATGTATTTTGTAACTACACGAGAGTTAAAAAAGCGTGATTTATAAAGTTATAAAGATTTAGTATTCAGAATATGTATTGTAAAATCTAAACGTGGAGAAAAATGAATTACATGTGGAGTTTTCAAGTGAACTACGTGAATATGTTCCTTAATGTCCTTAACGAGATCTACATTTTTTGTATTACCTAGGATTTGTCAATTTTGCAAAAGTGATTCAGAATGCAGAGAACGTCAGAGGCAATCCCATAAAATTCAAGCTTGTTTTATTCTTCATGAAACCGTTTTAAAATAAAGCATTTTTCACCAAATTGTTGGACCTAATGTTGAACAAATGAAACGTGTCCATATAAGGCTATTTTTTGGGTGGGGAGATTTTTCTCGAAAATCGTTCAGGTCCTTTGAAGATGCTGAAGGTAAATACCTAATTTCCTACTTCTTTTTAAGTTGTGCTGATCATAGACGCACACGCACACGCAGACGCATAGACATGACACAACACACACACACAGACACACACACACACACACACACACACACACACACACGGACCTTTCTTTAATTATTTATTTTTTATTCCCGGAATCACAAAAGGCATATTTCGAATGAAATCTTGATATTGAAAGTTTTGAATGGAATGGACTACTTCCTCTATTGAAGCCCGTCCCATATCCCATATGGAGTTGTTCGGATTGGGTTGGACTCGGCGGGGCAGTGGTTTCCGATACTAACTGCAGGTGGCGCGACCGAGGTGTTCGGTAGTTTTCCAGGAGTGGTTCACGCGTGTAGATGGCATATTCAGTTCTGTAGCTGTGTAACAAGAGGGAGGCCGCTTTTTGGGCTCAAGGAAATATGGACTATTAATGGAAAGACCACGGAAGGACAGGCACTCACTTTCCTGTGTTAATAGAGGAGGAGTGGACCCTCGTGTCAATGTATAGACAATGTATGAAGGCGTGTAAATGTGTATAGATCTGGGTTTCTTTAAACGTGCTGTATGTTTTCCCCATCTTAAAACAACTAGAATATAGTTACTATAGTTACCATAGCATTCGCCTTTTGTCATTATGAACCAACAATGTGGTGTAAAATGTGTTTTCATAAACTTAGCCTATTCCCCAAAGACGAGAGCAACAATTTAGGTTCTAACGGATTTTGATTATTGGAGTACAGTTTGGCACAGGTTTCTGTTTAGTCATACTAGAGTGGCTTATTAAGGTAAGGGCCGAAATTATAAACAGTAAGTGCTTAAACTTGAATGGTAGTTAAGTGCTGTTTCCAATTCATTAACGGCACTTATCTCAAACGAGAGTCCCATTTAGGCTCTCCTGGAAACGCTCATTTAAGTGGCACTTATCATAAAGCACAATATAGGTTATCACTGAACGACTCATTAGAATTCATCAAAACAAGGCTCTGTAGCATATATTTGCTGCGATTCTAGGTTATTTTTCAGAGGTCAAGGCATAAGAGCAGTAGAACATAAATTATATATAGGTCACTGTCGATTGAGCCAAACGTTGGCGTCATTACAGTTTATTCTTTGTTTAACAATTGGCTTTTATAATCCTTTGTTCGAGAGTAAGTCGGTGACGGAATATTTATGTGAAAGTCTTAATGTAGTTCTCTTCTCGCGGCCTAACATCAGTCGGAGAACTTGAAGATTCTGTTTATATTATCACAGAGGTAGTGCAGGTCTACTATATTGATGAAACAACCAATATTACTTTCAAGAATGCCTTAAACATTTTGTTAGCATTAAAAATCTATACTTTCTATGAATCACTTTTACAAATTTTCCGGACAATTTTCGACGCTAACGAAAAACTCTTATGTTTTGCACTCACATGACTTTCTCTACTCTTGTACTAATCATTCTTACAAACTCGTATTCCTATATCTTCTTCTTGTTAGTTGAGATAAACATTTGCAAAAAGTATCTTATTACTTATTTCCTTGTAGGTGCTAGGGAAATCTGGTTACACAGTAGGCTTTGAGCGATAGTCAAATCTTTAAAAGCTTCTAAATTACGTTCTCTTTGCACGGTTAACATATAAAAAGTGAATAACATGTTCCATTTGATAGAAGTTTAAGTTCTCCAAAACTCACACAAATAACAAGGTATATCTCCGAAATGGTCCACTTTACAACAACAAAAGATATATAGACATAAATTGTGTATCTTGGCAAAATCTACATTTTTTGTAGTCTGTCTGTTACGGTTTACCAGTTATGCAAAAGTCATCCAGAGTAAATACGACTATAGCCATAAAATTCAAGATAAACATTTCATTTGTCATAACAATATATCAAACATGTGGCATTTTAATCAAAATCGTTAGAGCCATTTGCAAGAAAATCAAAATATTTGATAAATTTGCCATATAAAGGATAGTTTAGGATGGAGGAATTTTCTTCAAAATCTTCGTGTCGCATCCCTGAAAGACATACCAACTTTGGTTTTTAACCGACTTTTCGTTTTTGAGTTATGCTGTCCAACGACTGGCAAACAGACCTCTTTCTTAAATGTCTCTTTTTTTACTCAAGTGCCTCAAAGCATATATTTCCGGTGAAATCTCTACATTGAATTTTTGGGTTGAATATAATACTGTGTTTACTTGGTATACATAGTACAGAAAGTAAACAACAGCTAGCTACAGGCAACAATTGTAAGAAGTCACTATTCCTTGCGAAACTGCAATTAGTTGATGTCAATTATCGTCACTTGCAATACAGTTTCTTTTATGGGAATCGCATCAAATTCACAATTATTTTTTACTTTATAATATATAATCCATATTTTTCGTCTTTATATTATCGATCTGAGTCTATTCTTCCTTGGTTGTAGAAGAAGGAGCAAAAGAAGTCAGCCTACGCTGCCTATATTCAAACATAACTGTTTCAGGAGATTTCTGTTAACTGTATATTTACATGTGTAATTAATTCAGGGGTCTTACACAAAATACTGTCTCAGTAGTAAAGTTATTTGTATATATTCATTTATGTATTTACGGAAAAAATATTCCTTTAAAGGCAACACTACCGATCAGTCGAGAAGGAAAGTATGGGAAAGTGATGTACCTATAAAATTATGTAGACTGTATGTCATCCACGTTGCTCAATATCTTCTTGCAGAAGTTAATAAAGAATTACTTCCGAAACAAGACACGGGAAGACAAGCTGCAATATGCACTGGATTTCTGAAACAAAATACGTGAAAAATAAAATTTTAATATTTCATTTGAAGAAGCAAACACCCTGATTTTTAAGGGTAAACACCCAGCCAGAAGGTAAATAATAATACGAGGCAGATTTCGACTTTAAACTTGGTACATTTTTAAGTATGTGAGAAATTTTAAAGAAAACCCTGAAAAAACAAACTAGGAAAGAAACATAAATTAGATTTTATAATGTGATGGCACTGCTCGTTTTATTATATACTAAAGGCGCTATCGACAGGCAATGAGAAACTTCTGGAAACTTTCATTTTCCCCAGTCCCAGAATATATTACTATGTTATATTAGATTATTTCAGCAGAAATGAGCCAACGGGTTCGCGAGTGAACAAGTGAGTTACTGAGTTAATAAATCCGTTTCTAATGCGACATCAAGGGTGATTTTACGTGTAAATTTGGATGACTACTGTGGCGTACAGCATTTTCTGCTACTGCGAGAAATTAGGGGTGCCTTGTGTTCGACTACCCAGTTAGTGAAACCCAAAGACGAAACTGCTTCGTAAATATTCCATTACACCACTACGTTGCGAAAATGTGTAATGAAAGAGAAAACTAATTTACATTTACATTGGCGAGGTGACACAGAACTTGTTAAAATGGTAATAAAACATGCGCACAGCATGTTTAGTTCACTAAGCCGACATTTTGGCTGAAGGTACAATATGTTGTCAGAAAATGTTTTAGTGGAAATTGCTCTACTTTCTGCAACCCGAAATACTTTTAAATTGAATAAACTAATAAGCTTCAATTAGAGATTAGTCCAGGAAATTCCATATTTAAAACTAGAAAGAATGCTAACACGCAGTTATGAGCTTTTTGTTTCTCGCTTCTCGTCGCAGTCGTTTCTTTTTATCGGCTTTAAGTTTTTCTTAGTGTTTAAAGTTATTCGCTACAAATCTACCACTGAGTAGATGGTTTCAGATCCAATTCTCGTAAAGGCCTTAAGGATATGCATCTGTGAAAATAGCCCAAAATCTGTCAAAAATCACAAAAACTGATTTTGGTGTTATTAAATACTATGATTCTTCTAGTTTTGTTTTCTGTGCTTTTTATACCCCTACGGCCCTTTAAACCATGTCACGTGGTCATTTAAATGGCTCCCTGCAGGTGGGCGTACCCACTAAAATCGAAGATTTTAAGCGTGACTTAGTGCTTTTCATTTTTCTTATTTGAATTTCGCGGAATAATGTAAGGCAGGGTTGTTTGTTTATCATAACGTGTGTTGGCTGCACTTCAAAACATTTGACGGTAGGTTTGCACTCTGTTTCCCTCCTAAATGTTTGTTTTGATGTTATAGATCTAGATGAAGGAAACAAAAGTGTTGAGAGGCGAAGTTCTTGTTGTATTTTTGTGAAGAGCAGTGTCTAACACTAAACTCTCAATGTTTACAAGAGATGAAACTTGTATTTCAGAATCCTCCCATGACTTCACCTTGGTACACTCAAGCTTATGGCAGAATATTTTCAGGGGCACCAAATGTGGTGAATGTGACCATGCTAGTCTAGATGTAAAACTTACAAGTTTTTTGGGATTTGCATCTAAAATAGTTGTTAAATGCAATGATTGTGACACAGTTTTAAGTCAAAACTATACAAGTCCTAGAGTACACACAGCTGAGTCTACCAGGGCACCTTTTTAAAAAGCTAAAAGGTCAGAAACCTGCTATTTTTTGTGATGCAATTTTAAAACCTCTTTTTATCGTATTTCAGTTTTTCAGCATTTCTTCAGATTTAATTTGCTCTGCACGATGCAGTTTTTCTTATAAATGTATGAAATTTTGTGTACCTCCTCATAATTAACTAAAAAAGATAATGCTAAGATGATTTTTTGATAAACTTAATATTTTGTATGTAATGAAATTAATAAGGTTTGTGTAATGAAAAATTTTAAGAAAAATAATTATTTCTCATGTTCAACAATTTTTTACACCCAAACTAGCAGTAAAAATAAAAATTCATCTTAGCAATTTATTAATACACTATTAATGTACTTAATTACAAAATTACAATTTTTTTAAAAAATAAGTGCATCGTATGGAATGATTTTTCAAAACAGTTTAAAAGTTGAATAAAAAAATTAATATCTAAGGAACTAAGATAGATATATGCATGAAACTTAGTATAAATACTATGCAATATGCTCTGATTACTTCATAAAATTTTCAAATAAATTGAACCAAAACTGTGGATTTTCAAAATTTCACAGATGCATATCCTTAAGAAAGTATTTCATCAACTGCTACTAAGCTCTTTGATACAGAATGAGACCCTGAATTCTCTCCAGATAATTGAATGCTGTTATGAACAAAGGAATAGCTAACCCAGACCTGTTTCCTGATGCGGAACTAGTTAAAGTAAGAGGTAAAGTCTTCAGTGTACGTTTTGTGCACGTTTTCTGAGAAAGCCATTCAACTGCGCAGTCTGAAACCCAGGAAAAGAGAACAAGAAGTGTATGTTTCTTGCGATGTTTGCATTTTATTCATTATACGAGCAACTAAGTCCATGCAAGTGATGAATGATGAATGGGTAGGACTGTATAAATTTCAAATAACAATGTCATTTGTATTGCGCATCCAATTTGTGTATATTTTCAGACACCCAAAAAGAGTTAATGTTACGTTGATATCGCAGATTGAACTGGAAGTATTTATATGAAAATACATCGACAACTAATCTGCCTGTTACAATACATAAAACGTAATCCTGTCAGAGACTACAAGTGCGCAAGACCGCACTAAAGATAACACGACCAAGATTGCAGGTAACGAGAAGAAAACTGACAGCAGTTAATGTTTGTCCCAGAGATAGGTGTCCCAGAAAGAAAAAAAGGTAAAAGTACGAAAGATATAAACATACTATACCTTTGTAGGCTCTCTCATTTAATACTAAACACCGATAAACTTATTCAAGGAATTAGACATCATTAGTGGATCATTCTAATTTATGAATAGTTTTGTCAAACTTGGGCCTATAGTAGGGACAGCCAACACATGTATTTTGATGTTCGATCCACCTTAAAAGAAAGTCCCACCTTGATCAGTAACATTCACTTGTGCAATAAAGAAGTGCACTAATATAATTCGACATATTTTCAGTAAGCCATGTTGAATGCTGTCACCAATATGCAATTTAGGCGGTGCTTTATTTTTAGTATATAGATCTCTAATTGCAGATGCTGCTTATAGTACAACTACCATATCCTGAGGATGAGTTATTGTCAGTTACGTGTATTCATGCAAGTTGTGCAATAAATGGGAGCAACATATGGGCGCAATGTAAATCTACATGTGCGCGAAATGAATACGAAGTGTTTAAAGAAATACGCAAACTATCTACATTTCTACGGACACCGTGGAATATTAGATAGAAGTCCAATCCTTTTCAGGAATATGACAGCATAACATTTAAAGCTAGACTTAGACTCTCCAAACAAACATTCATGGATATCTTCCACGTGGTAGAGTTGCAGATTAAAAATATGATTGCAAAAAGTAGATGTCCTCACAAAATCTTATATTAGTTACACAGAACACCAACCTTCTGTTGACCACCATTCGTTTTTACATAACAGGAGCCGTTCAGAACGTGATAGATCATATTCATGTTTAAAATTCAAGGCCTGGCGGAAAGTGAAGTATTCAGAAACACCACAGGTTATTTTTTGTTAATTAATTTTCTATTGCAATCCAAGCAATCTGCACTCTGAGAACATAGTGGCAACTTGCCAAAATTCTTACTTCTATTTGTACCTGCGTCCGTGACTAGAAACCGAAATTATGTCTATATATTTGATAATAGAAAGAAACAAAAGGAGATTCTAGTCAATAGTTAAGGGGAGGACGTAATAAAGCTGAATAGATTAAAGTCTCAAGAATGGAAGCCTAGGTAGATTTAAATGAGTGATAAGGTTACAGTTGTTGTTTGTACGAAGCCATAGTGATTCCGCGGGCTGATTCCTATCTTACCATGACGTGCTCTAAAGTTAGCCAATGGAAATCGCTTCCTTCGTGTTGCTCGCGCAAAAACAAACGCAACGCAACACACACTCGTCTTGAATCGAGTCGAGATAACGCACGTGCAACTTGGGAGTTGTACGTAAGCTAGCGCGTATACATAATTCGGCGGTTGCTAAAGGTGCCAAATTTAAAGTGTTATAACGTTGTAGTTGAAGTTACAAAGTTACATTCTATTTAAATATCGTCGGCAATTCTCTACAAATCTGGAAATTTACAAATAAAGTGATATGTTGGTTGATTCTTCGTTTGGTTCCATTCCTACCATAACTCGCGCATACCCTGTATATTAGGACCTCTGGCTAGAGCTAGTCCGGACACCAAACACGAGATCTTATAGGTCTTAAAGGCGACGTCTTCGATGGAGAGGAACGTTTGCGTCAGACTTTATTTTATACTATTCTTATTTATTGAAATTAATGCTGACAATAATATGCTGTTCCTTTCAGGGAAAATTAACCTCTATTCCTTTTGTTCTACATTTTGACTTCCAGAAAATGCGAAACAAAATTAAAGCTACAATCCTGGACGTATGGCAGTTTATTGCAGTCACACATAGTCTGACAAGATAAATATTTATGCCGATTACATCGGCTCAGCCGTTTTCCTTCTTGAAGAAAGGAATGCTTAACGGATTATATAATGTCGTTCTGGCAACTGCCTAAAGTTTAGAGTCTTGAATAGTTTATTGATCCATTAACATCTCGTGTACAGAATTTAATCATTAATCACTTCAGTCACTTAAAAATTCTCCTGTTTACCCCTTGATTTTTCCTTGCAAATTTGATGAGTTTAGCACAAATGCAAAGGTTGTATTTAGTTACATTTTGGTTGAATATGTTACTGTTCCTTTGCTTCTCTTGGTTACAATAAGGTTCTTTTTAACCTTGCATCGAAGAAGTCTGCAGAATCGGGGAAACTTCCAGATATTCCAGGGGATTTCAGAGATTTCGCATATATCTTGGTAATACAAAGGCTATGTAAATATTTGCGTAATTATTACCAGTGATTAACATGTTATACAAAAGGCAGGAGTTGATTGGAACAGACACTTCCTGGTTCCACCGCTCCATTCACCTTGGCACCACGCCTGTATCAGAAGATGGTGCAAGCTGATCGTCGCATTGTAAGGATAATACCAAAGGGGTAGCAGATGCAGGACTATAGCTAGTAGTTACATCTTGCTAACAGCGCAGGGATTTTAGATGAAACCAAAACACGGGTTAAATGATTTTACCCTCTTGCCCTTTGAATGTGTGAAGACCCAGCTGCTAGCAAGTATTGCTACAATGTCTTTGAGGTTAATGCCTTAAAAGAACATTTTGTCCAGTCCTTGGCGGGCGAGCATGAGTGCTCCCAGACTACTTCCAACATACACAGAAACATAACATAGCGCAACGATGGAAACGATTTTGAAAAGCCTTTTTATTCTTCCTTAACACACATTAGCCCTTTAGACCTGTTCTGAGGCTAATGAAACTGACCCTCATTCGAAGTCCGATGTTTCTTAGTCCTAATGGATTACAAAATAGTGCTTTCCATGGTTTGCTTAACATGATGGCTCCACTTGCTCTGATATCCATTATTTTTCTTTCACAACGTTTTCTTCCTCTATTTCTTCCTTTAAATCTATATTCGGAATTGACCTTTTCTAGTAGCACCCAATAAGAAACTAAAAATCTCAATTGAGAAGGCTCCAGTCTTGATTTTTCCTTGGGTTTAATTACTCATGTCAAACATGCATATTTTACGACAGTTTGTATACCATTCTATACAATCTTAATTAGAAATCCTTCCGCATATTCCTGCCGAAATGTCTTTTTACACAAGCATTGATTTTTTATATGCTCTGATATTTTGTTCCATTTCTTTCTATTAATTACTGCAGACAGCTTCTCAATCTTTTGTACGACTAATACGATTTTTACCCGAAACTGTTCTTTTCCTAATATAGTTATTGCTTTCTTTTTCTCCAGAAATTTTCATATGATATTCTTTGATTATCTCATTCAAAATAAATATTATCTTCTTCATTCTCTGCCAATAACAACTGATCATCTGTAAATACAACTGTATCAAGTTTAGCATTAGTCAATGTGAGTCGTTTGGGTTTACAGTTGGTTCTCCATTCCTCCGTTATTTTATTCACATATAAATCAAATAAAATGGGTTACAACCACAGCCTTGCCTCAATCCCATATTAACTTCAAGTTCTTATTATTTATTTATGCCAATAAACTTACTGTTTGTGTTTTTAAACACACACTGGAGGTATGTCCAGTGTCTAACATTCAGAGGTACATTTTCCAGCAGTTCTGGAAATACATGCATTAGCTCTTTCTGTTGAGGTGGAATGGAAGAATTTATTGTCTGATCAAGCTATCACCGAAAATGCCGGCCCAGACATTAACATCGAATCCAAGCAGACCTCGTAGCCAACCATTCACACAATCACACACACACACACACACACACACGCACGCACGCACACACACACACACTGGAACAACTGGCAGTATTAAAAACACTTAAAAAACTAGATGAGCTTGGATATGGAGAATGCGATGAAAAACGAGCTGCATTATTCACAGACAGTAAGATAACTCTAGATCTGCTCAGGAACAACATAAAACATAACCAGCTGATAGAAGCAATCAAAACCAAAATCCTTGAACTTTCAAAATCAAAGTGGACACTACATTTCGGCTGGGTGAAAGGACATGCGGGAATACACGGAAATGAACTTGTGGACAGACTAGCAAAAGAAGCTGCCGCGGAAGACACTGAAATAATATATGACAAAGTATCAAAAGAAGCAATAGTAACTAGAGAGAAAGAAACTGGACTCGAAGATTGGCAACAACAATGGACAGCATCAAGGAAAGGAGCAGTAACCAAAGAATATTTCCCATCCGTGAGAAGAAGATTAAAGCAACGGTTACCAATATCTCCGGAGTTCACAGCAATGATAACAGGACATGGAAAGCTAAGATCATATCGCCACAGGTTTGGATTTATAGATAACCCAATGTGCAGATGTGAAGAAGAGGACCAAACAGTAAACCACATTATATTTCGATGCAAAATTCTAAACAACCAGAGAAACGCCATGATTGGGAAAATACAAAGTAAAGGTGCTACTTGGTCCATAAACAAAGAAGAACTTGGAAGCAATTTCATACAACCTTTCGTTAACTTCATTAATGCTATAAAATTCACAGAAATAGAATGAATTAAGTCCAAATATATATATAAATTCTACTCCTTATCAAAATTGCAATCATTATCATTGTCCAAACACATTTCAATACTCTACTGCTGTTATGAGTATAATAATATTTGCCTTTCACTATATGATAAGTACTAGATTTATGATTTGTAAAATAGCATTAGGTTAAAGAAATCAAGTCAAACAAAATAAAATAGCATTAAACAAGAAACATCAAATAAAAAAACCTGTAAATATCACAATAGAGAGGTATTCAATTAGACTAAGGTAGATAAAAAATTAGAGGTAAATAAAAATGTAAATGTTCAAATAGAACATCACCAACAATATAATATACATGTATATAAAATGTAAATTGTATGTAAATAAATAAATGCAAGCATGTAGTATTCATACGGAATGGGGCATGCTATTATTTAAAAAAACACACACACACACACACACACAGTAGGTTTGAAGGTCAGTGACACTAACGTAACAGCTTATGTAAACACCACTCACAAACTGTTCCCTAACATTACAAATTGACTTCATGGACCAATGTTTCTTATCAAAATATACTTGTTTGATGTCCCTTACGATGTGTATGAATTTAAATGACTAGTTTTGGTGAATACGTATATGCAGGTTGAAATATTCCAAGAATGTGGCACAACAATCAATAAAGATATGTAACCACAAACTTCCTAAAATTTCGTTGAAACAATTTCGTTGAAGAAAATATGATTTCGTACTCACAAAGCAGTTTATTGTAAATCAACATAATTGACGGGGGAAAAGATGTAGGTACCTTAATTCTTATAGAAGGAGAAATGTGGCTGTAATATTCAAATATACCTACTGGAACTTGATAATTCAAAGCTGAAGAGACAAGAAAAAAGTCTGATGTGTTGCACTCACATGACTTTCTCTACTCTTTTACTAACCATTCACACAAAGCTTATTCCTATATCTTCCTCGTGTTAGTTGAGATAAACATTTGCATAAATTATCTTATTGCTCGTTTTCGTGCAATCTGAATATAGGTACACAAATGGCTTTGAACGATAGCAACATACTTTAAAACCTTCAAATCCCGTTCTCTTTGCACGTCTAACAAATAAAAAAATGAATAGCCATGTTCCATTTCACAGAATTATATTCTCCAAAACTTATAAGAAAAACAAAGATTAACTCCGAAATGGCTCTCTCTAAAAATTTATTTAGACATGAACTGTGTGTTTTAGCAAGATCTACATTTTTTGGATAGTAAGATATTGCCTTTCTGTTACGGTTTACCAGTTATGCAAAAGTATTCTAGAGCAAACAGGACTACATAGGCTATATCCAAAAAATTCAAGATATACATTTCATTTGTCATAAAAATATCTCAAACATATGGCATTTTAATCACAATCGTCAGAGCCATTTTCAAGAAAATCAACATTTTCGAAGAATTTTACATGTAAAGGGTAATTTACGCTGGAGCAATCTTCTTCAAAATCTTTTTGTTGCATCCTTGGAAGACATTAAACTTAAATACTAACTTTGGTTTTCAACCGACATTTCCTTTTTGAGTTATGCTGTCCACAGACAGACACACACACGGATATTTTTGTAAAATTGCTTTTTCATTTGGATTCAGGGAGCCTCAAAAAATATGTAATTCCAGTGAAATCTCGACATCGAATTTTTGGGTGGGATACAATACTTCCTCTACTTACTAGTAGAGAAAGTAAAAATTGAAAATATCCAGAATTTTGAATTACAGAAATTACGTTCAATATTGACATTTTAGCAATTATATCCATCACGATTTTTCGGTCTCTCATTCCTTTTTGACTCTTTCCATTTTCACTCAAGGCAGTGCTTAAAATGTTTTTCGCGATTCTTCAGGTAAATTGACAAGGTGTTCGGTGGTGTCCGGTATTCTTTCAGTGATTTCAGACTTTTTCCTCAAACTCTTTTCAAGTACTGGAACGACAACTTCTCCCGTGCTGCACACGCGGTTTGCTAAGAGACAGTGGCATAGATTTGTAGTAACACGCTGAACAGTAGGAATCTCAAGGGACAACTAAGGGCGCACATATGGAACCAGGTATGGGAGCTCAAGACCGGCAGCTAGAAAAGCTATTCCACCCCCAAACAGCATTCTAACTGGATTCCGGGAAAGAAAAAAAAAAAAAAAAAAAAAAAAAAAAACCGGAGCGATGATCTGTTTGCAGAAACATATGGACCGATGATCTGTTTTCAGAAACATATGGACGACGTTATATTAAAATTTCGCATTTATATTAATTTTCGACTGATATTTCTGAACAAAAACTTCAAATTAAGGAAAATAAAATTTGAATTACATGTGGCTATGATACAAGTTGCTTTGATACAAATCCCCGGAACAAAGAAAATCTTCAAATTATCAACAAAATTATTGGAGTTCCATTGTATTTAACATACAATTCCGATGAATCCATTGGAATGAAGCATATGGCTTAAAACAGAAATTTGTTTGGCAGGTTCCATAACTGTTGGACAGTTCTATAACTTTTGAAGCCCTTCAAAATTAGATAAGGACACGCACGCAGAACTGTGACATATGAAGAACTATTCTTCAAATTAAGATTATTAATATGTTTCATTAATAGGGGTATGACAACATGCGTGGATCAAAAATGTTAGAACACAGAGTATAAAATACGACAAAGAATCACTTTCTAAAGGGAATGCTGCTAGATACTTGTTCTCCAAAGAAAAAACTTTCCAGCAAAATGCTGCTAGTGATAGAAGCCTTTTCTCGTGTTTACTTTTCTGTTAAGCAAAGGCTGTATGCAGTATTGAATATCGGTTATCGGTATCCACCCGGCTTCAATGTACAGTATCGATTATCGAGAAACATCCGTAACACTCTCTGTTATATTTACAATCAAGACTATCATTTCGTGGCTCAGAACTTTTCATTATTAAAAATAGAAATGCTATAATGCATTTTTCAGGTTACGTTTTTGTTTTTCTGCATATGAAGGCACTGAAGAAGAGAAGGGAGAGGGAAGGGAGAGAAAGAAGAAGAGAGAGGGAGGGGCGTGTATCTTAGTATTGGGAGACCAGCTTCTTAAAATTTGTATGAAATTGAGGAGCAAAGTAAACCGAGTGAGATGGATCCGTGATAATGTGTGAGGTTCGCATTCGGGAGGTTGTGGGGTCGATTCTCATGGCCTTACTTTCTTACTCATAGTTTTCTTCTACAGTTTTTCCGGGTCGTTATGCGAATTCTGGGAAAGATAATTACATCCATCGAATTTCCTGTCCCTCCATTTAATTTCACATTAATTTCAATCCGGTTCTTCCGGGTCAAAGTGTTAGCGATGGATGAGTTAGCGCTGCCGTGTGGGGGATTTGGACAGTGCAATTACGGTTCTCGACGAATGGGTGACGTTGCAGTTGCCAGGCCTGCCGGGAACAACGCTGTTGAAAATCATGCAGCTGGTGACTACCTGGAGAGATCTAGTGTAAGAATGAAGAATATCTAGCAAACGTTAGGGACCCTCACGTTGGTTCGCTTACGCGGTAGTGCGTTTTGTGCCTAGAACAGTTTGGGACTTCCGCGCGTCTCTGTATTCTACTGCAGCCTGAAGTCTCCTGTGGCTCCTTTATTTCACAGCTTCTATCTCAGGAGATAACAGCCACAATCTAGGTTAAAGTGTGCTAGGTGTCTCTCTCCGTTGTTTGGTATACATATTTAGCCATCTATAACTATCATATTTATGTAAATCATTTCCTCCGCTTGTGATAAAATATACTGCTACTCTGACGACCAGAAGAAGGCGAGTTGGAGAAATCTGCTATGTCAACGTTTTCGTCAGTCCCCACTCAAGTTTATGCAGGCCTTATGATATACAGTACATAGAGTTGTAACACGTAACACAGCAGTTACATAAAGTGTTACATATGGCAGCATGGGTGATTCATATACACTCATTTCATAGCGAGACTACTCGACGTCAGCAAATTAATTATTCAAACCCCATCTCATACCTCAGACCCACTCCCCTTGTTCTGGTGGTCAGAAAATATGCACTTTAATAGAAAGGAATGCATTAGTAACCATCCAGTTTATAGTTTGCTAAATTTATATTACTTGTTCATCTAATAAATTGTATAACACTTTAGATTTTCGTACCACTCATTATTTGACACATTAGGATACCGAATACTTCATTTTGATGTGCTCTATGCGTAATTGGAAAATGATACGTTCTTATAATATTAAATTATTTTTCAGAACTTCATATTTTGATTGCACTTGATATACAAATCTCTACGTTGTAACAATTATACGAATATTAGCAGTGTATTCAACGTTATTATAAATGTATATGTATTTATAACTTTATGCTCGTTAACATGCTCCCACTTCCAACGCCATTATTGTACTCTATAGGCGTTTCATTAATAATGGTTCTTTATTTCCCTAATAAAACCTACATATCCTGCCTCTAGGGTACTTCAGAAATAACTAAATGCTCCAAACCGTGCCAATAATAATAATAATAATAATAATAATAATAATAATAATAATAATAATAATAATAATAATAATAATAATAATAATAATAATAATAATAATAATAATAATAATAATAATAATAATGTTTCTATTATTATTATTATTATTATTATTATTATTATTATTATTATTATTATTATTATTATTATTATTATTATTATTATTATTATTATTATTATTATTATTATTATTATTATTATATCCTCTGCCATTTGCCTATATAATATATACAGGAAGTATCGTACTGCACACAAAACTTCGATATCAAAATTTCACCGTAAAAAAATAAGATGCACATTAAAAAAGTATTTTTAAAGAGAATTCTGTTTCTATAAACAAATAGCAACTTAGTATTTAAAGGAACATACAAGTGCTCTTTTTAGTCACTTTGGTAACTTATTTTAAACTATACATCTTTGAAGTTTCGATATGGCATTTTAACGCAGTATGCCATTTAAGTTATACTGTAACCAAGCAAATTTTCAAAATACATCTTTCACCGCAAATGTATAGTTGACCTTAAAATTTTGCTAAGAATGTGGGTAACGGAATCTCCATTTGGAATTTTAATATCGGTCACAGCTTCGTTTTTTAAATACACATGTATCTCCTGTTCAATGCCTGTTAGAGGATATGAATTTCAACAGATTGATACAAACTAATGGGTATCTCAAAAATGCACTAGTTATTGAATTGTAATTTTGCATTCTTTCGTTTTTCAAAATTTCATGTAATGTTCACACAAAAAAATTAAATAGCTGACTTCAAGATTTTAGAAAACCACTTTTATCATTTTGGTGTCCTTTTAAGACATTTTCTAAACTATCCTTTATACAGGAAATATTTGGTTATTTTTATTTTCTCAGTTTCAGCTCTCACGATTTAATTAAAAGAATCATATCTTTAAGATATTTGTATGACAAGTATTATGTGCACTTTGCACTTTCAGAGAACACTTTGTGAAGGCCTCATCAGTATGAATGAATTTTGCAACTGTGACGCATAAAACCTAATGAAATAGCTCACGTTCACTTTTTGTAGCATTAACACTTCCAAAAATATTCTTCGTTATTGTTTTGAACTTTTAAATGCTTTATGTCTGTGATAGTTTCTAAGGGAATATTCATATTTCTGACTTAGCCCGTGAATTGAACACAGAATTTGAAAGTCATGGACTGATTTCCTGTATATTCCCCAGAAACTATTCATTAAACACCTTATTTTTGCCTTCTACTTCACTCTGGAACTGGTAGGGACCCTGCCCTCTGCGCTGATTCCTTACACGTTGCCTCTTCCTAAGGTTGCTCCGTAAGGGGTCCAAGTACCCCGGCTCCTACTTTACATTTGCACGCACAAAAACGTAGCACCTATACACAGGCGCGCGCGCAGCACACACACGCACATACACACATGCTCAACACACCTCTTATACACACACACACACACACACACACACACACTCATACAGTGACACGTGATTACACACACGCACTCACAACACACACAGTTACATAAGTGCACACAAATACACACCCACACAAATTGACACACATTGGCACATAAACACACACACTTACACATTGACACACACACTGACACAGACTCACACAAATTGACACAAAACACACATACACACACATACCTCTAAATGTTTCCTATGGTTTGAAAACCATTCAAAATCTATGTTTGCAATTGAAACTAGGCTTCGAATATTTTGGTGGAATAAATATATTACTGTGACTTAATATTTAACGCCCTAATTGCCTATCACTAGTTAACGGGAATTTGTGCTTAACGGTGTTTGCTTGTATGTTGGGTTTACGTTGGATTACGTTGTGTGGGTTGTAATTAACAAAATATCAAACAAGAAATCTCTTTTTAAAATAAAACTAGCTGTCTAGACAACGTTGCAAGGAAACTTTTAATCTCAAATAGGGACTTAATTAACGTTAGTTACGGCCCGTCGTTTTTTTATCAAATCCGGAACAGGCATCCTCATTTCAAGGAAAAACTGCCAGCGGGTATAGTTAGCATGTTCTGTGCTCTAATCACTTCACCCTTAGGTCCCAACTTGATGTAAACATAAGTGGTCAACAACTAACCCGCGATACGCAAAAACAAAGGGACACCACAAAATATAGTACCTCAAATATTGGAGATTATGATTATAATTATCTGTGAGTTTTCAAGATGTATGATAACCCTGTTAAATACCATATGAATGTAATGTGATGACAGTGCTATTGCTAAAACTCCCGAATAATATCTCTCTGTTGCATCCTAAACAAGTCCACGTGTTAGTCGCAGGTTATCGCGGAGGGATACAGGATGTGGATCTAAGACTGAATGGAGTATAGGAAACTGGCGCGGCGTTGTTACAGTCGTTTCTTCAAATGCAGCTTATGATTTATAGGAATAGCAACTTCTCAAGTGTCGACACACTAACATTGCAATGGCGTCTACAGATGTAAACATGTTTTTAAATCTATCGGCTGCCTTCCTTGCAGCGCGTTCAAAAATAAGGACGTCTGTGGCAACATAACGGATGCAGTAACACCAACTATAGCCGTAGCTTTACCATGTTATATTCTAGGAATAGTTGGCGATAGTAATGCGACCTAACAGATGGAATATCACCAAATATAACCAGACCGCGCCATAATAGGAGAAAAACGTTACAGTTGGTTTTTGGGGTATTGCAATAAGCTCTATAGTATGCGTTGTAAGCTGGCATGAGCTTTGTCAATACGCACCAGTCAAATGCGCCAGCCCATACATGCCATGAACACAGCTTGTTTTGTAGGGAAATAAAATAGGGAAACTTACTTATTGGACGACACTCGTACATAACCAGAGCGTGATCTGCAAGCGCTACGACTGCCAGTAATCCATCCCTGAATTTTAGAAATGCGAGCTCTTTTATCAAATTAAGTCCCACCTACTAAGCATCACTACGAACCATCATTCTTACATATCTGGTCCAATTCTAAGTCCATTCTAATCCGCAACTGAAACCTGCTGTTACCGTGTAACTTGCCAAATTCCAAACATTTGTTTTCCTTTTCTAATTCTTCAGAAGTTTATCTACTTCACTTAGTAACTGCACTTCCTGTACATAACTGATTTCCTTTAAACTAACGGTAATTTGTCATCTGGATTCACCAGAACCGTAATTGCCTTTATTACACTAGCCTTAGGAGAGATACGGAGAGGGTCAGCACTGATGCCAGGTTTAATGTACCTATACCTCCAAGGGGCAACCCCCGGGAGGAAGGATGAGGTACCAGCAGATCCCGGGAGGTCAAATCCAGACTAACGGCACTGACATTCTCAATTTTGACGAGACCTCGAGGCCTCTTAAGTCTTCCGGGGCCAACTTAAGGGACCTCAGCGTGGAGTCCAACGCTTCCAGATGTCACCCCCTTATCCACCGGGAACCTATGGCCAACGAGGAACGGAAAGAACTCTTGTGCGCATATCATCCCAGCCAAACTGACGCTAACGTCTTCGTTGACACTTGCGAATCTCAAAGAACCAACGGGATGAACGATGAATGAAATAAATAATGAAACGAAATAGAACAGGAAATTCGGGGGATGTAATTATCCGTCCCAGCATTCACCTGACGACCCGGGGAAACAACAAAAAAATCCATGAATCGTGAAGGTCAGTCACGGCAACCGAATCCTCCCGAATACAGGCCACATACATTACCGTAGAGTTACTCTCTCGGTACACTAGTCTTATTAATGGCTTATTCTTAATACGTAAGTTAGTAATGACCTTAATTCTCTGACAAACCATTTTCAGTTCCTAGTCAAAGAGTATTACACGGGATTTTTATATTTCGCACTGATTTTAACATACGGAAATTATTTACTGCAGTTATTTGTCCAACTACCATTCACTTCTTGATAAAATTTTTAATCTTACAATTAATAATTATTCTAGTATCACGTTTCAGTTAGAAATCTAATAAGAACGAACATATTAAAAATACTACAGTTGGAACCTTTTGGAAACTTCCGATTCAGTTGCTGAGTGTTATTTGTTTCTGCAATTGGATTTAATGGTGTGCGGTTTGCCAGTGATTAAAATGTTTGTTTTTTTCTGTTTGTTTTTTCTGTTTGTTGACGTACTCAGTATAATCTTGTTGAGAGTGCTCATGTTTGTATCAAATAATTGGTGTTTTGCAGGTATAAGTGCTGCACGTCTGGTCATGCATGACTGTCTAGTGTTTGTGTTCCGTTACATAAATATTGGCCTAGTATTTGTGGGAATCAAGAGCATCGCTCCCTGTTTGCTACATTATTAGCGTTAGGTTTATAGAGACGGTGACACCATATATCACTGACATACATGAAGTTACTATTGTATTCAGATCTATGACTGACCCGTTAATGATAAATATTTCATAAATAAATCGTGAAACACGAAATGATTTATAAATAAAGTACGGAGCTTTGGGGGTCTCCAACTATCTTTTCTCATACGAACCTTTGGCTTTTAAATTTTGAGAACATATTTAATTTAGCAGAAATACTATAATTTACACAGCATGGAAAACATTAATAGGCCATTATAAACTTGCCACTAGAGCGTTAGTAATTAGTTTTGTTTATTATTCAACATTTCCTCCTCTTCCTCCTCTTCCTCTTTCTTCTCCTATCCTTTCTCTTCTTCCTCCCCTTCTTCCTCCTCTTCTTCCTCTTTCTCATCCTCCCCTTTCTCTTCCTCCTCTTCTTTCTGCTGCTCTTGGTCCACCTCCTCTTCTACTTCATGAGAGTAGTATTTTCCAGTTAGTTGGGCCTGCTCTTTGGAGGTAGGGGATCAGCTTTATCCCTTTCCTGGGCTATTTTTTAATGTTCTCTTGGAATCTGGCTGATGACCTTCATTTTCTTGTTTAATCTCTGTTTAAGGTCACTTAAAATAAAGTATCGCTTTAGGAATGCAACAATGGCTACACGCCAAGGAGAAACTACCGACAAAGGTTAGTCTTTTTGTAAATAACACAAGTTCTTTAGTAGCCTATTTCGTTTTTCTTTTTCCAGCAACATTTGAGAGAAACAGAGGTGAAAGCTCGATAGCCTACTGCAAGTTGACAAGTGTGTATTAATTATGCAACAGTGTGATACTGGGTGCTTCCTATCGCTTGGGAGTTTTCTTTACAACAGTTGTTGACGCGCTTGTGGAGAGAAAAGTCCCATACGGACAGACCCACCATGTTCCACAGGGATGTACTTAGTGGTGCAGTTGACCGCTGCGCTAATCTAATTCAATCCTCTCTCTAACAGAATTCGAACACCAGTAGAAATACGCAACCAGCAGCAGTGATGCGATGACAAAAATGTTTAATGCAAAACAGTTTCCCCTCTGTTAACTGTAAAAGCTTAACTAACATTTCTCTACCTTCTCTATCAAAGAAGAGGAATAATTGTACTGACTAAAAAATGCGATACTTCGAGTCGCATAGGCATGAATGTTTTGAAAGACCCTGACTAATATTAATAAGAACAATAATCATAATCACAATAATTATTGTAATAATAATAATAAAATTGTAATAATAATTATAGTGATGATCATGATGATGATAATGATGATGTGAGAAAATGAAAAACTACAGTCCGATTGCTTTTCTATTTCTTTATTTTCCTTCGACAGTTCTGCACAAAAACGCAGTTCTCTTCGACTGATGTTAATACAGTCTACAGTCTTTCGTGATGTTACACTCACAATTGTTTTCTTCTCGTAACCTTGACTCAATTTTTCCACTGTCTCTCTTCACTTTCTCTGTCTCTCATACATTAGCTCCGGCGATACAATCACTCGACATTCGTTAAAACTTCTTGACTACGATGCGATTTATCTTTCACAGCTGTTTCGCACTCACTGACACACTGATAACTCAAAAAATGCCTACCTTCACTCACTCCGCAATGTTTTATGCGGACGATAATGTAGACAGATCCTTCTCGATCGTCTATGACAAGCCGACTGCCGGACAGTCCTTGACAGCTCTGGAAAACCCTTTGTGTTGCCGCTTGATTATTTTAGCACATGTTCGCTCGCGAGAGAGGTGTGGGGAAGCTTCACCTTGAGAGCCTTGTTACGCACCGCAGGAATAATATTATAAAACCTAAAAACAAGTACCAATATTCGAAGAAACTAAAATTGGATAAATTGACACCAAAAGCTCGTAGTAACGGCGGATATTATACGGCTGGAGTTAATTTCAACCTGTTGCAAGATGCATGTTAAAATTACCCATTGTTCAAATTCATAAAGATGTAGTTCTTATCTAAGTGTTTTAACAGTGTTGTCACATGGTGTTATACTATAGTTACAAGTGTTCTAATTTTATGGAGATATCTTTAATAATAATTGAGAAAGCAAACTATTTTACTTTTATCATGCTTATTGATGAAGCGGTGCATAAAAATTAATTTTCGAAAAATAATAAGTGTATCGAAATATTAAATAATAATTCACGAAGCTTTCATTTAAATGTTTCCAACTTCTGGTTGTTCAGGAACAATTTTTATACCTTCAAATGTTATTTCAAATTAATGGTATACAAATTAATTATATCATATATTAAAGGGGAACGAAAGATAAAAATAAATATTTGATTCGCCACATTAGCTAATTAGTCATCAAGAACGGATAGCAACGCAGGCAATTTCACCGCCCCAAGGTGAGTGTTTCTCATGTTAATGGCAGTTGATGGTTTGACGCGTGACGTCATTTGCTGAACAGAACTCAGACAGGACGCGGTGTTTAAATGTCCGACAAGGCTCCCACGTTAATATCTGCTAGGTGAGAAAGAGGGGTCCAAATTATACTTGGAAAATGGGTGAACCCGCTATCCGTCCTTGTTAGTTTGAACCAAATAGGTGCGGTTTTGTAGATGTAAACCATTCTATGGAGACTCCGAAACAGTGTGAACACACTTTGAAAAGTAAAAGTAGAGATGTCCAAGCAACAATGAAGTATTCCTCTGTATGTTCAGCTCCACACATGGTGAAATCTTCTTCTTCTTCTTCTTCTTCTTCTTCTTCTTCTTCTTCTTCTTCTTCTTCTTCTTCGTTACCACTTGCATCAAAATCTGAAGTATTGGATTCGTAAACATTTTCATTCATCATTGCCTCTTTCGTAAATGTTTTCATGTTCCAGCAAAATGTATGTCATTATGATTTTTTTCATCACCTTTTCTGAATTCTATTTTACTACTTTTGTCACCATCGTCTTCATTTCAGTTTTATTGCAAGTAACACAATCACATAACTAGAAACAACACGTTTAGAATTTCTAGCTTCATATCGTTCTGTTCTTTGTCGTTTACTCTTGGATGAAGATAGTGGAGGATCAATTTTCATATATGAAAAGTATCTTAATTTTTCCTTATAGGAGGAATAGTTCCAGGTTTTAATGAAGGCCCTCTGGCATAAGCTGCTTTTTTAATAACTGTGTCTGTTTCTAACTGTGTCTTCATAATGGAAGTAGAGAGACCGGGTGAAAGTAGTTTCTTTTGCAAGATTCTACCCATATCCTGGTCTCTTGGGAGACTTGTCCCTGTGGGTAAAAGAGTGAAAGAGTTCCCTTCTCAGATTGCAGTCATATGCACAACATTGAGAAATTCTTTTTCACACTATTGCTTTATTTGTATAATACTAAACTGACTCAATAACACCATCACCAAAATACCACCATCAAGCACAGTACTCTTGAACTTATATAGGATCAAGAACAATGTATTAAAACATATTAGAGCGCAAGCAGCTGCAACTACGTTGTGAATTTTGACGTGCCTGCAGCGCACGGATGGAGTTGATGATGTAAGAAGCTTTAAATTAATGTAATGACTTCCCTTCCACCTATTATATAGTAGAGAAATTAAAAATAGAACGAAAATATTATATTCCCTTCTATTGGTATAGATAAATGTGTCTATAACAGATATTATGCAGAATTTGAAAGCTTAATTCAGTGTTTACTAAAGATTATCGTTTATTATACATGTCTGACTTTGTTTTTAATGAATAGTGGGTCTTTCTTATGTAGGATGTTTAGTCGTAACTTAGAACCACTTGACAGTATAGAGGTTCGATTTACTGCTCTCCCTCCTTAATACACACCATGTGGGAAGTAACACGGACTGGCTTGGTACTTGGACATGTAAGGCTGATGCGTTAGGCAGTGCGTCATCCACAGCTCTATACATGAACACGTGACTCCATTATCTACAGTCAATTTAGCGAACTGAATCACTCTGTGCAAAGGAGTTCTATTCTTATTAAGCAAGTTACCAGAAAATTTAATGTTGCGCAGTTACAAAAATTTTAATTAGAAATAGACTCATGTCCAGAAGAAACCCCCAGAATATCTTAATGTTTACACAGAGCACTACCTTGTTTCTTTTTCACGTAATTGCACCTTCTTGGCAACTGCTGTTTTTCGTGGGCAACTTTCTCTCTAAAGTCTGTGATATAGCCATATCCGCATACGCAGCACACTTTCCTTTTTCCTTCCATTCTCCGTCTCATTCTGTAAGCTTTTCAGAGGCGTTACTTTGAACAGTAAAACCCGTTTTATTTTACTGCCATAGAGCAACTGGCCTCCAGGGGATTTTAAAAGCATCTGCTTCTAATACTCTGCATACATTACAGTTCATGGTCTAGCAAAATGTGCCATTTTAAAATGGACAATATATACCTACATTACTGTTCCTGCTAGTTAATGTAATGTAGCTGTTCTTTTAAAGCGGATTTCCAGTGAGCACATATTAGATCATTACAACCCGCGCAATTCATGTAAAACAGTCCGCCATGTTCATGCACAAAATGAAACATTTGACTGACCCAAGTCTTTATCTACAGATGCCGTAAGGATGTATTTTCTGAATTCAGAGAAACTCGTGCACGATTCTACCAAGGCAACATATTGTCATCAGCAACCAGTTTTTTTAAAATATTGACAAAATGACAATTCGACGTATCCCACTGCTGACTTGTACCTGACGTTACAGGCTTTAATTATACACTGTGTCGATAAAAAAGAAGTCATACTTCAAACCAGTACTACGTCGCTTTGGATAATCGTATTGAAATGAAATCAGTGGATTAGAATATCTATGTATATATAGAGTGTCCCAAAATTAGAACCGACAAAGTTTGGGAGCTGATATATACATCAACAGGTTTACAATGTGAGATCACATCTTCCTGTATCCAAAGTGTTTAAGAACGTATCTTCTTCCTCCATTCTTCTCTTATTTCCCAATCCCTCTCTTCTAAATTCTTCTCCTTCATACTACTCCTTATATCATCTATCCAGGTTTTCCGCGGTCTTCCCCTCTTTCCTCTCCCTGGTGAAATCCAATCCAAAACTTGTCTCGGCAATCTTGTTTCCATCATTCTACGTGTATGACCATACCATTCCAGTTGTTTGTATTTTACAAAATCTAATAATGTATCATTAACATTCATTTTTTGTCTAATAGTTGTATTTCTAATTTTCTCTAATTTAGAATGCCTAGTGGATCTTCTAAAACAATCCATTTCAGTAGAAAGCAATTTTAATTTCAGGTTTGCGTTTAGGTGCCATGTTTCCGCTCCATAAGTTATAGTGCTTCTTATTATAGATTTGTAGATTTGTAATTTTGTATCCACTGCTAATGCGTTATCCCACAAAATTCCGTTCAACATAGCTATTGTTGATCTACCTTTCTGGATTCTATATTTTATGTCATTTTCCTGACTGCAGTTTGAATTTATTTTAACCCCCAAATATTCACATTCTTCTCGTCCTTTGATACGTCCCATTCCATCTTCCAAAAGCAAGTCTTTCCTTTCATCCCCACAAAATATATATAGTGTTTTCTCCAAATTTATTTTTAAATCCCATTTAGTGTATTCTTCCATAAGTTTTCTAGTCATAAATTCTATGTCATCATAATCTTGAGCTATAACCAATTGATCATAGCAATAACAGTGTATAAATTGTGGAGTTATTAATAGGTATTCCCATATTTTTACATTTCTTCTTCCAATTGGATAAAGCTTGCTGTATATATATCTTAAATAATGTTGGAGACAGGCAACACCCTTGGCGTAATCCTTTTGTTACTAGGGATTCCTCCGAAATGTTCTTTCCTATCTTGATTCTAGAAGTTGCATTTTCATATAATTTCCCAATGGCATTTAAGAGAAGCTTATTGTCTATTTTATTCTTTAATACTTCCCATAATTTTTGTAACGGAACGGAGTCATAAGCTTTTTCTAAATCAACTAATAAAAGATGCAATGACTGCCCTTTAACATATTTCTTTTCCATTAACTGCTTTACCACAAAAATGTGATCAGTCGTTGATCTCCCAGCTCGGAAGCCTGCCTGTCTTTCATCTTCTTGTCCCTTATAATAATCTTCTAACATATATTTCAAAATTTTTCCATATATTCTACTGACTGTGTTAAGTACTGCAATACCCCTGTAATTATTACACTCATCCTTTTTTCCTTTTTTATGGATGACGGATATAAGCCCCGTTTTCCATGATTTTGGTATCTCTTCACCATTAAGACATCTTTCCAAAAGTAGTCTCAACATTTCAAACAGTTTGTCCGTTCCCTGTTTCATAAGTTCAGGATAAATACCATCTGTTCCACAGGCCTTACCATTCTTAAGTTGTCCAATTACTAACTTTACTAGTTCTATGTCTAAAACTATATTAATTCCTTCTGTTTCCATTTCATAATTCACATTCAGAAATTCCTTTCGATGTTCTTGTAATATATTTTCAAAATGGTTCTTCCAAGTACTTACAGGAATGTCTCCTAATTTATTTCCATTTTTATTATTACATCTTATTGGTGCTTCTTTTTCCACCAATGTAATGTTGAATTTTATGACATGTTTCTTACCAAAATTTATTCTTCTCATTTGCAACTAATTTTCTTACTTTTGCTTGTGCTTTTTTGAAGTTCATCCTGTCTTCATTACTCTTAGTATTCATCCATTTAATGTATTTCTTTTTCTTAATTTCAATTTCTTTTTTAATATTTCCATTCCAGTAATAAGCATGTTTATGTTTATTTTCTATCCTTTTCTCTCCTAGAGCTTCTTTTGCTGCCTCCTGTATCTTACTAGTCACATACATATATAATTCTTCAGTTGTAGGGAAATTTGTCTCTTGTAATTTTTCATCTAACCTCTTTTGATAGAGATATACAGTACTTTCATCCTCTAAACATCTTAAATTATATTGTGGGACTATCAAGCAATCCAAATTGTCAATTGAGATATCATTATCTTGTGGGTTATGGTAAAATGGGATATATATCTTAGCATTTACTAAATAATGATCACTACCACAAGTGGGGCCTCTAAAAACTCGAACATCTTGAACTTTTAATTCTGTTTTCTGTTTAACAATTATGTAATCAATTATAGACTTCGAATCTAATGTATCCTGGTGTCTTGTGTATTTATGGATGTCTTTGTGTTGATAGAAGCCGTTTAAAAATTTCAGTGCATGTTGTTCACATAACTCAATCAATCTGCCTCTATTATCATTCAAAATCTCTTCCCCTTGTGGACCTACTATCTCCACTGAGCTGGGAGCTGATAGATAGCATTATTTTAAACACTCTTTGTTAAGAAAACTTTTTTGCTGCGGTGCTTCGTTTATGCACTAGGCGAGTTAGTGTCATAGAATACTGCCTTCCACCCGGTTTAAGTAGTTAAGGCAAAATCAAGAATACAAATTAGTATTACATTTATTTTAGTAAGGCGCACATCTTAATCAAAGCTTCAATATTCAAAATTAAACCGACAAACTTTTAAACCAGAGAAATGGCTGGTGTCTTTGCGAGAGTACGGCAGAATAGCGCACGCCGATGCACTCTTTGTGTTAATCGCAATGGGCGTGCGTTCCAACATTTACTTTGAATAGTAAAGCTGTGATTAACTGTAAACAATGAGATTTTTGCGTTTTGTTTATGTGTTCTGTGCTTGTTTCTTGGATTAAGATTGTGTGCAATACTAATTTGCATTGTTGATTTTGCCGTAAATACTTAACTGAGTGGGAGGCAGTAATCTGACATTAACTCGTCTAGCGCTCAAACGAAGCACTGCAGCAAAAAACTTTCCTTATCAAAAAGTGTTTAAAATAATGTTATCTATCAACTCCCTAAGTTTGTCGGTCTAATTTTGGGGCACCTGTATATTGTAAGTAAATTGGTATTAATGAACTACACCAAAATATTTCCAGAAGATATGGAGATGACTTAAACAAGTAGTTTGAGATAGGAGACTTGTGACCTGTTGGCTCACGGCTATACGTTTCTAAAGTGTCAGTACGCCACTGACTAATAACCAACCATTCGAGAGCGTAACACGCGAAAACGAAGGGACGTCTTACAGTGTAGCTCGCTGGCGCAATGATTATAACATTAGCGTTTGAGCATAAAGTCGTCTTTTTAGAATTCGAGTCTTGTTCACTTCTTTGTTTATTTCTTCTTCTGTTCTTTATTTTGAGCAGAACGCATTAATGTTGTTTTGATCTCGATTTTAAATTATGCTTCGGTGTATGCAGTTTCATTTCAACATGTCAGTACAACTAATTACAACTCTTGCTAAAAAACCTGAAACCTACTTAATATGTTCATATGCTGCACTTCAGAATGGAAGGTGGTTTAAAGGGTCAAACAAAGAGTAAAAGCATAAAAACATCTAAGACTTTTAGTGAGTTTTATAGGAACTGGTTGTTAATGCTCTTCTTCGTATGCAATAAAAAAAAAATAAAAATAAAAATAAAAATAAAAATCTGCATACTGGACCCCGGCACCTAATTTCTTAAACCGGGGTCAATATTCAGATCTTTATTATTTTATTACAAATATAAAACAAATATACACTTTACAAAATTTACAGATTAACAAAATAAAATAAAAATAAAATAATTTAAAACACAACATTTTAACATCCTAAAACCACACCTCTTCTAACTAAAATTAAGAGAAAAAAAACCAATAAATTACCAAAATAAAATCTAAAAATTTCCATCTCATCCCTAATCATACCTATTCAAAACTTTTATAAATTTAATAAAAAATCTATAAAAATTTTAAAAAATCACCTCTTTAAACACAAGCTCTTATAAATTATAAAATAACTTATAAGAACCTTAACTTTCAAAATCAAAATTTATAAAAAAAAACAAAAAATTTTAAATAAAATATTACTGGTATCCAGTAATAAAATAAATAACTGGTAACCAGTTACTACTAAATCTACAAATATAAAAAATCCATAACAAAACAAAATATGACCGCCGGAATCCGGCGGCCATCTTGGTACTGGTACCCAGCACCAAAACTCCTTTACTCCACACTACAACTCAATTACACTCATGCATAATTATATAATAAACAATAATCAAAGTAACTATTGAACATAATCAAATTACACATTTAAAAATATACACATAAACATCATACAACACAAACATTACAACATTCAAAATCTTCAGAACCTCAATTAAATAACTCAAAAATACAAATTATCTTCAGACCTCCAAAATAAACAACAAATCCTTCAAATTTCTTAATCTCAGACCTCCAAAATAAACAACAAATCCTTCAAATTTCTTAATCTACTAAAGCTTTAAAACATTTGAGTTTATTTAATAAAATAAAATATTGCATTAAATTTAAATCAAATATTAAAATTTCAAATTCAGATTTATATATTAAATATTACAAAAAAATTTTAATCCCTAAATTTAGAAAGCATTTGAAACTATTTAAACTCTATACTACAACACAAATACACTCGTACATAATTATATAAAATGCGAGACATAATAATCAAAATGACAATTAAATATAAACAAAATTGCACATATTTAAGATAATACACTAAAACATCATCTAACATAAAAATACAACATTTAAACATTTTCAAAACCTCATTTTCATAAAAATTTCAAACATTTCTTTATTATCGGTATTTATATCTTATTGGTCATCTTGTGTATCAGATAAACCAATATCAATGTTATTTCTGTGCTGTTGATTTTGTATCCTCTCGGATCGTCTTATTAATGGGTCCTGATGTTGAATATTTATTTGCCTTGGCAGAGTTTTGGTCTCGATGGCAGATTTGCTGATGGTATTAGCCATTGTCTCTAGGTGGTGGAGTAAATCCTTATCCCTTACGATGTTGCAGATTTGGTGTCCTTGTAATGGTGTCCGATGTTCTTCTGTCAGGTGTGCATATTTTGGACATTCAAAGAAAACATGTTCAGGAGTGTCTTGGATGTTGCATATATCACATATATCGGTTAATTGTTTATTAATCTTTAGCCAGTAGGTTCCATACGGGCCGTGCCCGGTTAGGAAATGTATTGTACCTTTTGTATAATTAAAACTTTTATACTTCTTTTGTAATCTTTCTCTAATGTTACCGAAAATTGAGTAAGTTCTCCTGCCTTCTTCTATTAAATCCCACTCTTCTTGCCAGATTTGTAATAGTTTATTTTTGACGTCTCGTTTCTTGTAATAAAAACCATCCATTATTTCAAAAACTTTTCCTTGATCTCCTTTTTTCATCCAAAAGCATGCACCCCTGTATCGTAGGGTAAGGTCAATAGGCCAAATTCCCAGGATAACTAGCAAAGCCATGGTTGGTGTTGTGTTCACTGCTCCTGTAAATCGGAGTAGGATCTTCCTCTGTGATCTTCTCAGTAAAGTCTTGACTGTGGTAAGCTTGGCTCTGTGCGCCCACGTTGATGCTGCATAGGTCACTATGGCTCCAAATATGCTCGTATGGTAGGTGGTTATGGTGTTCAAGGGAATTTTGAAATCAAATTGTGCTAAACGGGAAAGTTTCAGCATTACTTTTTCTGCTTTAACCCTCACATAATCAGTATGAAATTTGAAATTTAGTCTTTCGTCCAGAAATATGCCCAGATATTTTACTTGTATTGGACGTTTAATATGGTTATTTTCAAATTTAATAATGGGGTCTCGCTTAAATGAGCCTTTAAGTATCATATATGTAGATTTCGCTGATGAAATCTTCATCTTAGCAACCTGGCACCAATTGGATAGCTCTATTAACAATTTGTTGGCCTTTTCTTCCAAAATATTCCTAGTTCTTCCCTCTACCAAAAAGACTACATCATCTGCATATGCCACTACCCTAAGACAGATATTTATACGAGTAATTTGTTCTAATAATGTTTCCAAAATTATGTCCCAAAAAGTGGGCCCGAGAATCGAACCCTGGGGGCATCCCTTGGTGATGTCTTTTGAAATGATTTGGTTCACACCAACAAGTTGTACTTTTCTATTTCTACAGTAATCTTCTAAAATGTTATACAAAGTTCTGGGATAATTTAAATTTCTAAGCCTAGTGAAAAAATGGGGCCACCAAACGTTATCAAAAGCAGCCGAAATATCCACGAAAATAGCCATAACGTATTTTGATTTGGAATTTAGGGTGGCAGTGATAAGGGTATTAATTGCGTCTTCGGTGGATCTCCCTTTCCTGAAACCGTACTGATCATCATTAAGCCCAATAAGTGTCCGATATTCCAAAATACGCTTATTTATTAAAGCTTCAAAAATTTTTCCAATAGTATTCAAAAGACAGATGGGTCTGTAAGATTTACAGTCCATCGGATCTTTATCAGCACTTTTCTTCAAAACAGTTAATTTTGCAACTTTCCAATTGTTGGGAAATTTTCCTTGCCACAAACAATTATTATATAAATTACAAAGTATTGGGATTAATGATTCTGCAGTATTTATAAGAATTTCGTTCTTGATGTTATCGGGTCCTGCTGCTTTTTTCTTTTTTAGTCCTCTAATTATCTGTCGTATTTCCGATTTGTCAAAAGGATATATAACGTTAGAATTCGGATACGGCACTTCCAAATTTCTTCTAATTTGTGTGTTTTCATCAGTGTCTGTCTCCTGGCTGTCGTCGGGTAGTAGTTTTTGTAACAGTTCCTGTGTAGTTTCGGTCCAGTTTTGGGTTAAAGTCCCATCATCCCTTCTAATGGTATTTAAAATTTCCGGTTTCCTGATTTTTTCCATAGTGATTTTATAAGGTGCTCCCCATATATTATGCATAGAATTGGTTTCAACAAAACTTTTCCATGATCTACTTCTTGTTTCAAATAATTCTTTCTTAAATTTTTCTTTGGCTTTCCTATAGATTTCTAAATTTCTATTTCTCTCTTCTATTACAATAGTCTTCTGATAAATTCTCCGACATTTTCGAGCTTTTCTCCGTAAATTTTGTAATGTATCGGTCCAAACATCATCTTTAAATTTTTTGAGTCTCCTTTTAGGAATATATTTAAGCATAGTGGATTTTAAAATGTGTTCTAATTTAGTCGCTTCGTGATTAGCTTCAGCTCCTATATGTCCTAGTTGTCTGTTCTGTAGTGTCCTATTGAAGTCTTTCCAATTTGCAGCATTAAAATTAAAACTTGGTACTGTATAACTTCTATCCCATCTTGAAATTTTAATAATATAGTTGAATAGGATCAAATTGTGGTCACTGGAGGTGTAATCCTGTCCAACTTTCCAGTTTTGGATTTTGGGTATAATTCTACTATTTCCTAAAGTGATGTCAATATTGGACATTGCTCCTGCACGATTTTGGAAAGTAGGAGGATTATTAGGTTTATTAAAAATATATAAATTAAGTTCCGAAATGAGATCTTCCAGTTTCTCACCCCTGTCATCTTTTATACCGCTATGCCACCAATGGGATTTGGCGTTAGCGTCTAGAGTATTAATAGTTTCATAATCCCGATATTTGATATGTATTTGTTTAATTAAATCCAAATATTGGTCAATTTCTTGGCTATACTGGCAGTAATGATTAGATAGGATAAAATTCCCCTTTTCCATATTGATCTGAACACAGTTATTGTGTGTATCGTTAAAATTAGTTATTTTGGTCACTTGTAAATTTGGATTCACAATTATAATGGCCGCCATTGGATTTTCGCCAGTGCAGATTACTCTTGCCATAGTTGGAGTTATCGTGAGTTTGTTTTTAAAGGTATACGGCTCTTGAAGGCATAAAATGTCCATATCTAGTTCGTCAATTAATTTCCTAAGTTCAGTCATCACCATTTTCGAGCGCTGCGCATTTATTTGACCAATTTTGATCGTCTGGGTCTTCTCTGTCTGAAAATGATTCGTGTCCGTCTTGTCTGACTTGCGTAACGTAACCTCTGTTTGCGAAAAAGCGCTCCTTTGATGTTATGTCTGGAATTATTGCAGTCACCTCGCGTAAGTATTTATATCCCCTAGTGGGCCTAATGGATTTTCTTGTTTTGCTTGTCTTTTTAGTGGAAGTTGCCTTCATAATCTGTACTTTATTTTTATCCTGTTTAACAAGTTCTTTTGTCACTGTAGCAATAATATTATCATTCTTATGTTTCGATTGTATTTTACTGTACTTTTGTGGATTATGTTTATTTTTCTTGTATGATTCTTTTGTTAGATGGGCTTTGTGTGAGAAAGTATCTTCCGATTTGTGGCTTGATTCGGCCGGAAAAATAGGGGAAATGGTTGTTTTTGGTGTATATATTTTGGGGTAGTCTAGTGAGTCGTGTCTGGTGACTACGTAGCAATATGGCCATTTTTGCGTTCCATCAAAAGCTAATCTGCCGTAGCATAAGACAAAATGCCTATATACTTCATCTAGATCTAAGTTTTCATTGCGTCTACTATATACCTTTTCAACAAGCTCAAGAAGCTCTTTTGGATCTGTTGTTATATTTAGAGTTTTTAATTCCATACGGTCAATAGCATCTGGTACTGGAAAGATAATTTTGTCCCCGTTTTGATGTAGTTTTCTAATAATATGTCTTAATGCTGCCATTAAATTATTTCGTTCTTCGAGGCGACTCAGCTGTAGGGTCTGGTCAAAGTCATTGTACAGCAAAGCCGCATTACTGCTGACTTGCATCTCTGTTTCCGCGTGGACAGGAGTAACGACCCGACTTTCACAGCTGGCCAAATCGCTTGCTTTCGGTTCTAAAACCGGATTATCTTCCTTCGCTTGCTTAAAATTCATCATACGATACTTCCAAAGTTTTGTTAAGAAATTTTGATTTACCTTATCACCATGTTCCTGAGTATCCTCTTCATCACTCGTGCCAGTAATTGCCTCATAATTTACATTTATTTTAGTCTTTTTTGTATTTTTATTTTCTTCCGGATTACTTATTAATTTTTTACTTTCATTTTCTAATAAATTTACTACCGATTTATTGTTATTATTTTTCTGATTTAATTCTTTTTTATATTCTGATGATTGGTTGTCTATTAACATTTGGTTCAACGTATTCGGTTGATTTAGCTTTAATTTGTGGTTTATGACTCTAATTAAATTTCGTCTTAAACGACTGGGGGTATTTCGCCTGGATCTTCTCTTTTAAATATTATTGTATTTATGGTCTAAATTATCCATAATCTATTCTGGAGACAGTTCTTTCCCAGTATAATCTATATGTTGGACAATTATTTTTGCCCCCGCAAGTTTTGTTCCTTTTTGTGCAAGGAATGCAGATGGAAGGGTGATCCCTCTTTTCACAATCTTTGCGTAAATGTGTTTGTTCCCCGCAGTGCCCACAACTTGAGCTCTTTGACTTACAAGCCTTGGTAGTGTGGCCCAAATCATAACACTTAAGGCAGCGAGCTACAGAAATATAATCCTTTACGGTACAGGATTGGAAGCCCAGAAATATCCTACCTTGTTCCTTCAATATGTTCCTAATTTGTGGGATAACCTCAGCGACATGATGAACATGTGCCCTTTCCCTGGGTCCTGTTTTAAATTTCAAATTGAAGCCTTTTTTAAATTCCTCCTCACTGATCTTTCCATCAAAATTTTGAATAAAAATATTCTCCTTCAGATCCTCCTCTTTCATTCCTGAAGATACGTCATAAATAATCATTAGGGGGTTCCTTTTTCTGGGTGGCTCAATTACCAACTCCTTACCTTCTAAATTCTTAGATTTAATAATTTTATCCATATCTTCACTAGAATCGGTTTCCACAATTACGTTCTTACCTGCTGTTCGTATTTGCCTTATTTTTATTTTTTTTGGGGAGGGTTTTAGATTATTTATCACAATTTTTTGAATCTCCTTTGGATCCTGGTTTGTCTTTGAAGAAATAAAAAGAGTATGTTTGGGAGCGGGAATTACTTTGGGTTGGATGACTTGGATATTGCTTCCTGCATAGACCGGTGCATGAGGTTTTTGTGCCATTTGAGCATAGGTAACTGTGTTAATTTTAGAACATAATTCTTTAGCTAATTTAGCTTCAGATTTTGCCTTTTCGTATTCAATACGCAATTTAGTATAAGCTTGATTAATCTTATCTAGATATCCAAAAAATTCCTTTTTAATATCTACTTTTGTTTTTTCTTTGCCAATGTAATTTTGCAGTTCAAGCATTGCTAGATGAAATTCATCATTACCTGTATCTGCATTATCATTAGACCGCATTTCACTGTCGCGCCTAAAACTTTTTTCAGGGGATCTGGCCAAAGTTTTGGACGGGGTGAACGGGTTATTCTCCGCCATCTTTTCAAGAGGGGAAAAACCCCCTCGGGTTTTTAAATTTAACCAATAACTTTCTACTTCTATTTCTAAATAAATATATACTTAAACAACAGAACGACCCACCACGCGCATATGTTAACACGTCGCATGTAAGGCGAAGCCAATGAACTCGCCTTGCCAACTATATGCTGCCTCTCTAATTACACAGCCAGACCTGCTGTTCAGCCGCACTGATTGCAAATAAATATGCAATAGAAAGGAAAGCAAAATTAGTAACTGCATGACAGGAAACGAACCCTCGACCTTTGACGTTACAACTTGAGACACAAGAGCAATCAGCCAAACGTCTTTGGAGTAGGCTTCACAGCACAAGAAGAGAGCTAATCGTTGTTCAGTGTCGCACTGTCAGTGATTAGTCCGAGATTTGAGGGATTTTTATGGCATTAAAACAGTGCATCAGAAAAATCCACTATCATTCAAAGACCAAGGAAATTTAAGACATGTGATATAATAAACAGTCTCCAATAAACGATGAATTAAGCTTCCAAATTCGGCATAAAAAGCATTTTAGACACTTTTAGCTGTTTCTAAAGATGAGAATGTTATTCTAGTGCTATGTTTGCCTTTTATTTGCTTCATTCAAGAAAGAAGTTGTTTGGAAATGTGTGTGGAGGCAAACATTGCCAATATACAAGCACTCAATGCCCTCATACGAGGATATTTATTTCTAGCAGCAAGTTTAAATACCTCGATTCCTAGACACTCTTTAGGAATACCTTTAAGAAGACCTTTAGACAGCAACACAACTCCGCCACAATCCGCCACTGTTACGTGTAAGACGGCAAGTGAGGGGATGTGTCGGTTGACACAAAGATTACGGGACGCGCAGGATGGTTGAGCTGACTCGGCTCATGAGGCCGCGTTTACACATGGCTGCTCTTATCAACAATTGAGTATTGTGCGCTATTATCGCTGGCCTACTACAACTCGTGGAAAATAACATGCTTTTCAAATATACAATTATTCTTCAAGGTAGATGTTTAATTCAGCAAGAGTGCATGAAGATAGTAGTTGTTGAGTAACCTTTTTCTGGCATAGTTTCGGTAGTAAATACGCACATATAATGTCGCTGTAGAGCTCGGCAACACTACAAACAAATGAAAGTAGGTCATAACCCGCTTCTGGACATAAACACGATATAATCCCCCTCTCCTCTTTCTGAAGGGCAACTGTAGAATTTGCATTTTCACCAGTCCACTCAAGGTCAGTTCTTCCCCACTTTGGAACGTCCAACCACTCGTAGTAGTGAAGAGTGAGGGGGGAGGCACAACCCACCGTCAGGCTCACTCCCCTCCAATTGTAGAAAGAGACGGAGAGCAAGGTTAGGATATATGTGGGTGACCTTGAGCGTATTAGCCCGGGTAAAAGTGCAATAAAAGTTTTATTTTCCCACTCCCTTAATCCAAACAAACATGACGAATGGGTGATGTAATGTTTTCGCAAAATAACAGCTACAGGCGACAAGCTTTTGTCCTAGAACGATCTAAAATGGAAGAAATGACTTCAGAGACCAACAAGGTCTTAATGGTATTATTTTGTGTTTACACATCAGAAAGATGATTTAGTTCATTACAGTACAGTAACGTCAATTGCAAACTATATTTAAGTTTAATTTTGAACGAAATGTTAAAACTATGTATATTGTGAGTTTCGGTTTCAAAATGCTTCACTAGAAGAGCTAGAGGCACGTATTAGGTAACACCAGACATGGAAGTTCATTTATTTGTGCTCATTAGAATGAGACTAACATCACTCTAAAAACGAATGAAGAACCTGTTTACGTGGTGTCCTCCAATTGTTTTGAAAATAACATTAATATTTTAAGAATGCTTTTTTTTTTTCTCGTGAGATATTGTAGACTGCCTGCAGTATGCCGAATCTGTTTTCTTTTTAAGTATCTACTGTGTCCGAGCTTCTTATAGCGGTTCCTCCGCCTATCTATTTTACGTCCCTTTAACTACGTTGTCAGAAAGCGATGAATTTGTTAGATATACCTCTTATACCACGTGCGGCGGGCAGTTATCGTTCTGGGTTTCATTCATGTAACATGCCATCCCCTCTTGCTTCGTCACGTGTCCACACAGGCCTTAGTGCTGGGCAACTGTACCTCTGCGTCTACGTGTACCTGGCAGATGGCATTAGAATGCCGCCCGGTCTACCTGCGTTCAATATTTGTGGATAGATGGTGGAGCATTCGCTATTACCTAATGATTTCATTTTTACTCTAAGGAGTATCTTACCGAGCAAAGTGGCACCGCACTAACTTGTGCTACTCGACCCCTCTGTCTTAGTTTTTTCGTGGTTTCCCTTGTCACCAGGCGAATGAAAGCTCTAAGTCTTACATTATGAACCTCCTGGAAGTTGCTGTGCGGGCCGCAAGAGTCGTTTCGTTGCCCTCTAACTGGGTAAGGGATATATTTCGGTCGTGCGCCAGATGGCAATATCTGTAATTGTTATGGACTGTTAGAAAATCTGACAAGCCTGCGGTCTCATTTCGTATTATCCCTTCCCTCTGCGGGGTGATAGTCCGCAAAAGATAATTGAGGGACCGCGATGATTGCCCCCCCCCCCCTCCGTTACTACAATAAAAGATGAGGACCACAAGGTGCAACTTTGGGTCGTGGTATGAAATATACAATCTGGCATTTTACCTTGGCAATTCAGGTAACTCACAAAAAAAAAAAAAAAAAGTCGGATTGGTCGGTATCAGGGACCTCCCGAATGCGGGTCGAACCACTCCGTTCAATTCCTGTTACTTTTTAGCTGCAAGCACGTGCATATTTAAACCCTTCCGAAAAGAAAGGAAAAAACTACCGTAATTTAGAAGAGTGCAGAAAAAGTACTTTTTTGTAATTTTAGAACGTTTATTTACTATCCTAGGACTAATAAAAATTTACGAATATTCTAAAAACATGGAATTACTTTGGTTCCTCAAGATGAATATAATTTTAAAATTCTACTAAATTGTTCTATAAAGATTAAATTCCAAAGTATAAATAATTCGGTATTTATTAATTAAGTTGTTTGGATTGTAGAGGTTTTACATTGAACATATATATATATATATATATATATATATATATATATATATATATATTGATAAGTCAGCTGTGACATGTCAATTTTGATCATTTAATCACGAAATAAATCCCAGGGTTAAATTTTTTAAACGATTACATGGACCCATAGATTTAGTGCTTTGGGAAAATATATTTATTCATTTTGAGAAATAGGGATCGCGATGTGAATTTTCAAATACCGCTGATAGAGTCTATTAACAAGTTTTCTTTTTTCTTTTTAGTGGTTTGTAATTCTTAGGAATTATAAGTAATTTAACGTTCGTAACGATGGCGACTATCTTAAACAGGAACGTTCAAGATTGATGATTGCATTATGAAATTACTTTGCGTTAACTTCAAGAACTTGCACCAAATGCTAAGATAAGTGAAGCTTACAGTTTCGATATATTTGTTATATTTAAGGTAGAGAGATATTTTTATGGAATTTAACACACCACATTTTCTATTATTTCTGGATTTGGCATGCATAAAAAGGAAGTGCTCTATTTGAATTTTCCCCCTTTTTCCCCTTTTCCCCTTTTTCAGCACCCCTCTACATATTACGTTAACCAAGTGCAGCAAATTGAATAGTCGAATAATACGAAGCTTCTACTTTAGTGAATAAGCTGTTACACAGATGAACGAGTGTAAAAAGGCAATTAAGTCGTATAGCGTAATGCGATGTAGGAGTAAAATAGTTTTACGATATAAAACCGTTATCTGTGTGCCAGATGCTACATTACATTAAAGGTTAATGGGCAGTTCGCTTGTTACCGTACACTGTTGGCAGCACATGTGTGGGTCACTGTCGCCAACCATGGAGGGGGATTTTCCGCTCCAGATCCTGAATCATTAAACTCATGACTGACTAGGAAATTAGCAGGGGGTGCAAGGTAAGTATCTGGGTTAACTGGGACACTGAGGGTAGGTCAGGTATCAATATAGTTCTCCTTTACACCTACTACCATCAATTATTTTTATTCTTAACTGGTTGAAATTTACACAGGAACAAACCGCACTTTGGGAGAAACGTTTGACTTCCACTTTTACGGAGTGTGTGGTATTTAAGGTACCTTTTTTAATGAGATAAGGAGTCGCCAAATAGTTCGGAATTCTTAAATTACTGTTTTACTCAAACTCAAACTACCGTGTAGTAAGGCGCTTTTGTACTGGCGGTTAACTGTTGTAGACACAACATTTAATGGCGGCTCGAAGCTGACCACTTCATGACCAGATTCTCTTTCCTGCTGCACAAATAAATTTTGTGGGCACAAAAATATTACATCACTAGCTTTATAGTGTGATTTCACAACGTGTTTTACTATACAACACCCCAAAGGGTGATAAGCCTATGATTCAACGTTGTGCTGATCAGCTCCTTTCGTCACACGCCATTAAATTCTGTGCCTGCTATAATTACCCCATTGCACTACAGGCAATAATCTTAGAGAGAACTAAAACTTGAGACAAATAAAAACTACATCTGCAGTTTTCGTTCAAGAACTTATAGATAATATTTATAAATTAAGTCATGAAGTGTACATTAAGCTTTCCTTTCCTTTAAGCACTTGACTCTTAATAAAAGAATGTGATGTGTTGCACTTTCATGACTTTTTATAGTCTTGTACTAGAACTTATTACTCTCTCTTCTTCATGTTACGCTAGATAAACATTTGTAGACATTTCGTATTGGTAATTTTCTTATATGTGCAAGGGGGAAATGGGAATACAGTAGGCTTTGAGCGATAGTCAAATCTTCTAAAGCTGGTCGCTGTATGAGGGCTTTGAAATGCTGCTCTCTTTGTATGGCCAACAGATAAAAAAGTGAATAACGGCCTTTCATTCGAGAAAAGCATGGGTATTGCAAAGCTCACACAAATAAAAAGGAATATCTCCGAAATGGGTCCTCCACAAAAAGATGCATTTGGAAGCAGCTTGCGTTTTAACGAGATCTACATTTTTTGTGTAGTAAGATTCGGTCCATCTCTTACGGTTTACCATTTAGGCAGAACTCATCAAGAGTAAACAGTACTACGTGATCTATAGCCAGAAAATACAAATTAGATACTTTGTTTGCCACAATATGGCGTTTTAATCAAAATCGTTAGAGCCATTTTCGAGAAAATCAAAATGTTCAAAAAAGAATGTCTATATAAATGGTAGTTAAGGTTGTAGGAATTTTCTTGAAAATCTTTGAGTCACATTCTTGAAAGATATTAAACTTTAATACCAATTTTTGTTTTTAAGCAACTTTTTCTTTTTGAATAGTGCTATTACAGGCCCTCACACACTAATATTGTTTCTAAAAATGTTTTTTTTTTTATTCAAGGGGGTCTCAAAACATATACTTCTGCGAAATTTCGATATCGAATTTTTTACTCGAGTAAAATACTTCTCCTACTCACTAGAGAAAGTAAAAAAAATGCTTGATACGAATAATTTACTACCAGGGCTCTGAATCTAATAACTCATGCTACCCTCTAACTGCTAACATTGCTAACCTGTACATATATACATTCCAAATTACGATAATGTACGGCAGAAAGCCTCAACTCAAGGAACAGTGGGCGGCGGCAGTGACAGCATTTTCTGTGCTAGCAAATGGGCGTCGCGTTAGAGTTGCTTATTCGCTCACAGCAGTTTGGGGTGTTGGCTAGTGGACTATAGGAATGGCAACTTTTCTTGTAACCCTCGTCTATCACCCCAATATCTGTTTATAGACATAGGTGACGCAGTGAAATGTTTAGTCTGTTAGATGTCTATTGAAACAATAGAATTCGAAGAGCTTACGGAAAAATTATGGATGCCATTTGGAACCACTTTTTCAGGAAAAGTAATTGAAGTTTTGAAACACTTTGTGATTGAAGCTTCACTATGTAGTGGGAAATTATGCCCACTAGTAGTTGTGGTAATTACTGTCTCACATTTTAATGGATTGTAGTCGGTGGGTTGGCATTTACTGCGGCTGAAGCTGTGGATGGTGTATGATCCTGAATTAAACTCTGGTCAGGTTTTTTGCTTGTATAATATTGGATACCCAGCTTTATTTAAGTTCTTCCTTCCTATTCAATAGAGAAAACAATCGACAACAATGGAAGCAACCCCCACTTTAACTCATCCCACGCAGGAGCCAAACCAATAAACAAGGACCGGAACAACCGCCATACGTCCACACACGCTAAGCTGTGAAACCAAACGGCACTCTATCAGCCGTCGCCGAGAGTAGCAGAGTACTACGGTCACACTACTGAGGATGTTTGACGCAACTTCGAACGAAACATCTGGAAGGAGAATTTCTACCAGACCACGGCCCACAAGTCCGGGTAATAATTTTGTATTTTAATATTCAAATTTGTTTTCGAGGAAAGAAAAGAAGAAGTAAGCAAAAATAGGAAACTTTCCATGATGCCCGTCAGGTATTCAACAATCAACATTTCATGGAATATTTAAAAAATGACTGCAGTACTAAGAGCGTTATACAAATTGTGTAATTTGTCAATTTTACATTTTCATGTTACACAATTTAGTATATCGTTGAAGATTTCTTTGTCAATTCAACATTATACAAAATTCAACCATATAAACAAAATCACATATTTTCAGAGACAGTTCAAGATCTGCATTTTAGTTCTGATGTCAGTATAATTACTAAATGCGTGGAACTTCAATAAAAATCAGATCCACCTTGAGAAAATTGAACATAATAAAAACTATTCTTGCAAAGGGTAATATGAGTTGGAGAAGTGGGGAGATGTGTGTTCTTGAAAATCTCCTATTACATTTTTGAAGATACTGAACTTAAAATATAACTCACATTTAGCTTTTGAAGTTCTCACACAACACACATATACACATACCTCTGTATATATGAATCTAAACGCCAAACTCTTTCTAACTTCTTTTTCAGCTTCAGATGATCCAAAAGAGGATCTTTTTTCCTGGAATCTCGCTACAAATCTTTGTTCTTCTGTTTTTTCCTTTCTTTTTTTCCCCCCTTTTTGTGGAGGAGGGGTAAATACAATACTTCCTCTTACCTACTATATGTAGGTTTTAGAGAAAGCAAGAGATAGAGAAAGCTAAGTTGTTTACTGCAAACAGAAAATCTGTATCGCCACATTATTTACTCTTCATCCGAGCTTGGTACGGTCAACATAATGTATTTATTTGAATTTTATGGCTGTCCTCTACTGTGTATATGTCAGGATTTCTATAGAGTGACAGCAACAATGCGGTGGGCATTTCCTCTGCTTCTTCTTCACTGCCCAACCAATCTAACACTGCATTATAATACCCCATAGATAAGAATAGCATCTTAAGGGCCGAAAGAGGGGCAAAATCGAAGTTATCGCAGCATAGTATACACTTGTGATATGTTTACAATATACTGTGTGCAGTATAACCACCAGAAGAAGGCGAGAGAGGTCTGAGGTGTGAGGGCATGTTTGAACTGTTACGTAGTCCATTTATTTGCTACGAAATGGGTGTTTGTGTGTATGTGAATTACCCAAACTGCTAGCTCTAATATTTGTATATAAATGCTGTGATAGGTGTTATGCATTTATCTGTCCGAGCAGAAATGACCTATGACATGGACAGTGGGGCAATTTCCACAAGAACATAACACATAAGAATGTGCGCCAAATATTATATTTTTAGGTTGATTTAATGTACAGTTCCTGCATGAATTGTACAATAAGTTATGGTAATACGTACTTTACTGTAAAGTGCTACCGGTTGAGTTTAAGAAATATTTAGTAGTGTGCCACACGGTGCTGACTCGGTATGTCACCAATTGTGAATAGCGCCTGAAGTAAGCATTGATCTTGATTCTTAACCGTCACTACACTTCCCTCAATCTTCTCAGTTTTTGTACTGTTTTTAAACGGTTCATGTGTGTGTTTCATCCGGATTGTTTTAGTCTCTTATCAATGTGTTTGGGAGTGTAATTCAGTGTACTGGTTTAAAATGAGATCAAAACTAAAGGAAATCGTGGTTTCAATAGACGTTAATCGAATTGATAAACGAGAAACATTGAAGAAAATAGCTGCTGATTTAGGATTTGTTACGCACCAACTACAAGCATTATGACGTACTTGGAGCATCAGTACGATACCAGCTGTACTATTAATGATAAAGCATTTGCATGACTGTTCTTCGTTCAAACGCCACACGTTTTTAAAACATAAGACTGAGATTTTTATATTTTGAATGTCTTGTAAACAAAGTATACAATATACTATATATAACTTTGTTACAAGACATAGTTTTTTTTATCGTCATAAATGGTAAGTCTGCTTATTTAGGGATTTAAGAATTCTGTTTTTCTTACTATCCATGTAACCCTGAGTTTTCAGATTGTTTTCGGTCCCAGTTAGTACGGATAAACGAAGTTTCACTGTATTGTGTTTTAGGGCGACTCTTTGTTTCTTCATAACAGCAGAGTGTCTGTAAGCGTCCCAGAGCAGATAAACTGCGCAAACTGATATATGATTCATATCAAATTGTGTCCAGTCGCAGGAACACGGTGGCAGTTGGAATAGGTTGCAACTGGAAGATAACAAAGCGCAGTGTCAGAAATTCTCAGTTGGCGAGATCTGGCCGCGTTTTGCTCGCCCCCAGAGAGGAGCGGCTACAAAACCGGCGAAACGGATGGCAGCTGATATCGATTATGTGCACAGCTATGAGACAGAGATAGAGATGCCAGAGAAAAAGAGATAGAGAAAGCAATGATGAGCGAAAAGAGGGAATGAACTTAAAAAGACTAGGTCCTAACGCTCACGACTGCGTGAACCTCAGCGTAAATATCACTGCTAATCCCAACGCTTTTGTTACTTTATAGCTTCCATCCAAATGGTCTACAAACTTGGCTTAAATGCTATGGCCCCACATAAGCTCTGTCCATTGAACTCGCTGGTTCCTATCGTAAATACGTACTCGGGTTTAATCCTCTCTTTGTGAGTTAAAATCCCAATTACAAAAATTACCTGTGACTAGAAGCTGTAAGATTGCGGCCGGCATTAGCAAATACAGTGTAAGAAATTAGTGTCAAGTCTTACATTTAAGATACCTCATTTCTCGTTTGTGATCAGGTATTGGGATTTTTGTTTTGTTTCATCGAACTAGAAGGTAATTTCTCTATAAATTATCGTTATCATGTTCTATAATATCAAGGATTGAATATTTATTCCCTCCCGCAGGAAAGGTTATCATAATGGGTCTCCCCAACTCTTTCTTGGTCACCCTATATCACACCTTCCTGCTGCTTGGTAATCTGTCACGGATCCTCCAAGTAGTTGTACCAGTTTTCTTGATATGGTATAGCATCTTTTACCATTGTTGGATTTATCTATAATTCGTTTCTTAAGTCTGCACTTCTCACTTCAGCTTGTAATGTTATCGTCATCAACTGTTTCAGAAATCTCATTTCCGAATCCTACATTCTCCTCTTCTCCTTTCTTAACACCTATGTCTCATTAATAAAATATTATAGTTAAGGATTTTATCTATGCAAGCTGTAGCAGAGTTTCTAATTTTTTACCACTGTAAAACTTTTTATAAAGGGCTACGACCGTGATGAAATTTGCGTACATGACTTTATTTAAAAGTCATAACAAAATTTCACATTCAACAAATTCTACTAGTCCGTAAATGGATATTCTGAAACCAAAACATATTCAATATTCATTAATTTTTAGATCGTGTCTTCAATAGGTCGCAATTTATATTCCGCGGGCCGCGGATTGTGCACTACTGATTTACAGGTTTGTGACACCGATCGTATTTCAACTTCTTGGCACCAACTTAAAGTTTACTTTACTTCTATTGAGCCGCTATTTATTTTTGCTTATTGAAATAATTTCAATTGCAAACAATTACACAGTATACTTAGGGAAAGTAGTTTTTATGCTGCAGTATGCAACAGTCTTTAACTTCATAGAATTGATTGCTGCTTCACACGTAAAAACCACCGTGTATCCTGAAGGCCCTTTTCTATAAGCTTTTATTTAAAGGGATGCGAACATTTTGAGGATTTTTCAAGTATTTGTCTCTTAATACTGATTAAAAGATTCAAAGTATACCAACTATTTTAAATATGTTTTGCTTTTTATAACACTTAGCTATATATTCACTGCAATATTATGTCCACCTTGGCTAGATTACAAAACGGACGTTGTGAAGACACCAGAACCTAAAATAGCACTGGAAAAAATCCCTGTTGTCTCGGTCCGTGTACAACATGATACAAAAGGTACTCGTACAATTGGTTGCAAAACGCGACTTTCTTCTCTTACTCTTCTATAGGCTATTCTTACAAATCTTGTTTTATCTATTTCTTATTACTCCAAATAAACTTTCAATTCGCATTTGCACATTTCTCGGAAATGACTGATCCCACAAAAATTGTTTACCTCACAAACTGTGTGCCTTAACGTTATCTACATTTCTGTAAAGTAAGGTTTTGTCTATTACTTAGAGTTGCGGTCTATTTTTGAAATTCTATGAAAGACATTTTATTGATTACGTAAAAGCGTGAGGCATCTGGCGTTTTAATGAAAACAGCTGCAGCATTCTTGAGAAAACAAACTTGTGAAATATTTTCCATGTAAAGTGTAGTTTGGGATGTAGGGAATTTCTTGAAAACCTTTGTGTTTTATCCCTGCAAGATGGTGCATTTCAACACCACGTTTGATATTTCCCTTTAACAATGGAGTTGACAGGCACACGGGCACATATACAGACTTATTTTTCAATAATTCATTTCCGGTCAAATCTTGGTGTTGTATTTTTGGAGGATAGTGGATGAAACTTTTAAGATTGTAATCTAAAATGTTTCCTCTCTAAAACGGCTACGCAAAGGTGGACCTGATACGAAATTAAGATATGCGAAAATAATTAAATAATATACAACGTAAATCAGAAAAGTGCATAGTCAAGTGGAAGGTGCACATGGACAAGTTATATGGAGGGAGAAATAATCCTAGGTTTGGTGAAGAACTGTTAACCTTCAGGAAACAGAGACGAGCGATCAACAATGTGAAGAACTCTGCTTAACTCCTACATACAAGAAGAAAGTCTTTCCAGAGCTACTCCCCTATTCCAACCTTGCATATTATGGACAATTTTCATTATTTTTACTCTCCCATCAGAGGCAGTACTGGTTTTGACTGAACCTAATGTTTGCGAAACATTGCCATGAAAAAATGTAAGTCTCTCATATTATGATGTTAGCAACTTTCTTATAGCACTTTATTTCCAGGACAATGACATTTAGAACGCAGTAGCTCTGAGGCTGAGGCTCTTTTGTTCCGTGTAATCACTCAGCCAGTCAGTGCCTATGCAATGGACGTAGAATTTGTTACCCAACCAGCCGAATGCAAATGTGATGTCTCTTTCCAGGGTTCCTGAATCTCTAGTCAACGTTCTAACGCGTCAAAGTTTATAAGCCTTGCTTGCATAAGGCCAGCAGCTTTCACGAAGGTGCCCTCCTCATTCAAAGGGATCAGAATGGAGTGAATGAAGTAATCCACTTGCGGCCCACGGAGCTCGATGAATGTCAAGGACTGAAGAGTGACGTGAGCCACCAATAGGGATCTGCCTGCTCCATTACCCCCTTTTATTGCGTCCCTTCCTCTGATAGACTCCTGCAGTAGGGGGTAGCCTCACAAATAAATGATACTGTATCTGCAACTGACACATCACCTTATCCTCGTATCGATTTTTATGGCTTCCCATAATGCTGGTCCTTGCAGGAGTCACTTTAAACATCAAAGCGAAATAAATCTGCAAGAATTCTAATTAACGCAGGTTCTAATCAAATTGCAGATATTTATAACCAAAGTCTGACTGAATGTTCACTTTTGCTCAAAATGGTAAGTAGGAGAAACACTGAATTTAATCCAAAAACTATGTTGAGATTTCAACGGGAATATACATTTTGAGATCCCCTAAGGCCCCCAATAGCATTTTCAGTTTCTTTACTACACACATTGTAGGTAGAGAAGAGAAGGTGTCTCGACATATCAGCAGAAATACATGTTTGGAGACCCCGGAACCTACCAAAAGAATAGCCGATCATTTTAAGATCAGCATACGACAAAAAGATTATAAACTATCCTTTGCTTTTGAGATAGTGATTAATAAACTAAATATCGTGTACCTCTAAAACACTTATGGTTCTTGACTCTCTTACCAGATAGAGATGATATAGCTAGTTGGGGAGAGAGCTATAAAATGGGAAGAGTGGGGTTTAGGGAAGAACGAAAATGGAGGAAGTCTTGGGTGAGGAAATAGGGTGAGATCCTGGCAGAAGAGTTGGAAAAATACATCCGCACCTGAAGCAACAAAGCTAGTGGAAGTGAAGATTCTGCTGATGCTGGCATGCCGTACATATACTAAAAATATAATTGAAGCTTGTGTTGCAATTTTCAACATTGAATGAGTAATTCATAATAAGTATGCAAGGTGCTACACTAAACAAAAATGGCACTTCAAATGTCTCTCTTTCTCACTCTCTCTCTCTCTCTCTCTCTCTCTCTCTCTGTATGTGTGCGCGCGCGTGTGTGTGTGTGTGTTTGTGTGTATGTGTGTGTGACGTTTAAGAAACATCTAAGGCTAATCGGCTACTAAGAGACTAAAATACACCTCTATTCCTGTCATTCGATATCGCATAACTTTTTCTCACTTTTTATAGTTAGAAAATGGGCTGCACAATAACTACTTTCCCCACAGAGGACGGGCATATTCTAGTGAGACGTAGAATTTAAAATACTTAAAATTTCTTCCTTAACCGCACACTCTAGTACAGTGTGGCCTTTCTTCCCTAAACAACCAATTTTAATGAAATGTTAGTTACGGTGTATCTACCGTAATACATATATTGGTGTATATGTTCTATTGCAGCAGTTTGAATAGTTTTGTAGTAAAAATACGTTTTACGTTCTTTTTTATTGGAAAGAAGCAGATAGCAAAGAAAAGTACAAGTGCAATTTAGAATTAAAATAGAGATTTACAATTTGATATACTCGTTCTAATTAAGGCAATTAAAGCGTGTGTTTGTTTTCTAATTCTTACTTTCTCTACTGGTAAGTAGGGGAAGTATTGTATTCCACCCAAAAATTCGATGTCGAGATTTCACCGGAAATATATGTTTTGAGGCTCCCTAAATCCAAAAAAAAAAGCATTTTTAGAAAAAGGTCCGTGTGTGTGTGTGGCTGTGTGTCAGTCTGTGTGTCAGTCTATGCACAGCATAACTCAAAAACGAAAAGTCGGTTAGAAACCAAAGTTGGTATTTAAGTTTAATGTCTTTCAAGGATGTAACACGAAGATTCTGAAGAAAATAGCTCCACCCTAAACTACCCTTTACATGGAACATTTTTCGAAAATTTTGATTTTCTTGAAAATGGCTCTAACGATTTTGATTAAAATGCCATATGTTTGAGATACTTTTATGACAAATGAAATGTATATCTTGAATTTTCTGGTTATAGCCCCTGTAGTCGTATTTACTCTGGACGACTTTTGCATAACTGGTAAACCGTTAGAGATAGACCAAATCATACTCCACAAAAATGTAGATCTTGGTAAAATACACAATTTATGTCCCAATAACTTTTCTTGTAGGGTGAACCATTTCGGAGATATTTCTTGTTATGTGTGTGAGCTTCGGAAAACTCAGAACTTTCGTGAAATGGATCATCATTGTTCATTTTTTTTATATGTTACGTGTGCAAAGAGAACGGAATCTCAAAGCTTTAAAAGATTTGACTATCGCACAAAGCCTACTGTATTCTAACATTCTCCTTGCACCTACAAGGAAATAAGCAATAAGATAATTTGTACAAATGTTTATCTTAACTAAGACGAAGAAGATTTGGGAATAAGAGTTTGTAAGAGTGGTTAGTACAAGAGCAGAGAAAGTCATGTGAGTGCAACACATCAGATTTTGTTTATATATATTAGAAATATGGACTTTCTAGATTTGGAACAAAATTAAAGGACCTTATTAACAATTACAAAGAAAAAATAGCATATACTTGCATGTATGACTGTAATCAACAAACCGATGAACGGTTTTCTTCAACAAATTATGCTTTACGTATCCTGGAAATATAGCTTTAATCATCGATACTTGCTGCAAAAACGTTTATCCCTAAAGTCTTATTCTTCTTTACCAGATTATCCTCCCCTTGTGTAGGACGGGAGCAGAGGAACCTCTGGAGCAGAGTGAAGACCTGGAAGCGGGTGGTCAGCCAAGCACCACGTATGATCAATCGAAAGGTGATGATGGTGGATGATTGGTGGATGAGTGGCAGAGGAAACCGGAGAACCCGAAGAAAACCCGTCACCACATACACCACATACAGCCGCTCCGGTGCCGCTCTTTTACCCCTAAGGTACAAAATATCGTTTAGCGATTTTAGCGATATGGAACTCTTGATTTAGCTGCACATCGTGGAACCGTTATAGTAATATATACTACTCGTGGACTTAAGTACATATGGAGACGACAGTTGTAATAGGTTTTAATTTAGTCGAATATGACAGTTGGAGAGCCATGAGGCTTCTATTTTACAAGGTATGGGTTTAGATAAATTAGTACAGTGGCACAAATTATTTTGCCAGTTCTTCTAATGTACTGCGGGTGCCTCGTTGTAATAAAATATCATAAGGTCATATACATTCATTGTTTGTAAGCTCCATCAAGGAATCTTCTTAGTCATTAAGGTTGCTATAGTTATTGAAGAATACTAAAGTTCTCTTCAAATTTTTGCTCTTCCTTTTTAATCCACATTCCATAAACAACTACGTCACTCAAACCCTTTCTTCTGTTGCCGTTTATAAAAAAACATATTACTCGTCAAAATCATTACTTTTTATAATATCTATTAGTGATTGCAGTATTTTCGACGAAATAAATTTAAAGTTACACAAATCCTTGTTTATTAAACATCTATTCTTGTTTTCACTATTAATATACTTTATAATTTTGATTTGTCGATCCTGTTGTTGATAAAGTGTAGCACGACTTCTCCATGACTCTGATTTACAAAATAATTTTGAGGGCTTAGAAAAGAAGCTGCTTTAGTACATAGATTGTTATATGGAGAAAAAGTTATTCAAACGTTTGGATCACAGTTAGTGGAGAAATTGCTCTTCACTCATCGATTTGAAATACACCAATTTTTAGGTGGAATTGGTACATAACATTTCCTGACCCTATTCTGCACCTATTGAAAACAATATTTCTTCCAGAAAACGTTCTCTGAAAAAAAAATCACATTATGTGCCTTTTTTGGTACTCTTAAAGATATTATACACGCTTCATGTTTCTCAGAACGCCTTTTTTTTTACAAAATGTTGATGAGATCAGGATTTAGGAAGTTCTGTCAATCTTTAGTTACCCTTATTTGGTATCTAAGCCGGCTGACATAATAAACAGCATAGACCCAATTGCACTACCAGCATTAAAATAGGGCAACTTGCATAGGTTTTTGATTATTCCAGTTTTAGAACGTCACGTAATATCTAAGTTACACGAAGAGGAGATAATAATGATTGAAGAGGCAGTGACTAGTAGAAAGTGGAGAGGAATATTTAGAAGGACGAAGGGAAGAAGCAGAGCATTTAACGTCCACCCCCCACAAAAAAAAAAAAAAAAAAAAAAAAAAAAAAAAAATAAATAAATAAAAAAAATATATATATAAAGCTGGTAAGCAAATACGTCACTACTATTACACATCAAGCTAATTTTGCTCTGGTTTCTCATTTTCAGGACAGCTTTGTATACCGGTGAGGCTAATATATTGAATTGCACAGTGGGATGGGTCTGCGGTAATGTGTGACGCTCGCATTCGGGAGATCACGTATTCGATTCCCGTGACACTGTGATCATATGGTTTCATTCGTCGGCGAATGTTGTGATGGTTTCTCCATCTACCAATATATATCCATTATATCTACACTCATGTTCCAATAATTCGATTTCCTTCTCATCTTTCAGGTGCACTTCTAGAATTCGAGGCGTCCGACAGTGCCGGGCGGATGGCATGAATGCTTACTCAAAGGAAAGGCTACTCCATGTGAGCAATAGAGGGCTGGTCGATGATTCGCTCATTGCTCTCTTTAGACAGTTTTAGCAACACGAAGGGCGTTCGAGCCTGTGCCTATTAACGTCTCTAGGGTTGCCTAAGGCCTTTAGCCTTCTGCGCAGCTCGTTTACCTCATACTTCTCTTTTGGGGAATGGTAGTTGTAACGCAACGAAAGCTTCTCAATGGGAGCTGCACGAGACTCCGTGCTACTCGGATAAAGTCCGGTTACCTCGCTCGATTGAAGGCCACAATGTACTTCCACTACCCGCATTGTAGCTCCATCTGTCTACTCCAGCGATGTCCAATGTTTGCGAAAGAGTGGAGATTGAGGTTACCTCCTTCAACTATTTGCCACTCTTTAACCCATAGCCGCGCATTGTGTTGTGGTGACGGGTTGTTTACATGTACGTTGCTTATGACTTATGATAGCACTTTTAAATCTTATGCGATAGATGTTCATGACTGACTGCTTACGTGTAAGAAGTGATTGGTGACAAAGTAAGTGCATAACGCTAGAAGATTCACCAAGTGATCGTCGCGTAACTTACAATATTTAGACTTTTAGTGCACTTCAATTTGGAGAAATTCTGTTCGCAAATATATGTGAAGCTTTAGTCACTCCTATACACACTGTTCCTGCAAATGCTTATTTCTCTATCTACTACATTTTAATGGGCATAAGCATTTTAAATAATTATCTTTTTACTAATCTTCTTGCAGGTGCAATGGGACTGTGGGAATACCGTAGATTTTAGGCGACAGTGAAATGTTTTAAGAGCTAGTTGCTATGCGATGCCTCTGAAATTCCATTCTCTTTGCGAGACCACGAGATAAAATAAAACCGAATATATCTCTATTTGAGAAAAGTATAAGTATTGGCAGATTCATGCAAATAATAAAAAATATCTCGGAAATGGTTCACTCAAAAGAAAAACGAAGTATTTGACATAAGTTGCGTGTTTTAACGAGATCCACATTTTTTTTATTTCATAAGCTTTCTTCTCTCTCTATTACTGTTTAGCATTTATGCAAAAATCATCCAGAATGAAGAGCTCTCTTGAAATCGTTCTCAGAAAATTCAAGGTATGACTTGGAATCGTCTGTTTGTGTCCGTCACAGGATATCGACTGTTTGTGGGTCTAGAGAAACAGAGAGAAGGTTGGGCGTTACTGGCATACTCATTCACAGCGATATGCACACCTCAAGACGTTGTTTACTGGGACCTGTGGTAAGGATAATTTCGCCCTGCAACAGGCGTAACTGTACAGTACGAAAATATACTTCTGCGCATTCTGCATATCGGTAAATTTTGGTTACACTAGCTGCTACCGCAAATCTGAGCAGATTACGGCGCGCGGTGCCTCACTATCATGTGTAACAAATTGAATTAAATGTCACGGTACGCCACTGGAAGGATTTTAGAAGACCTGTTCCGAAATAATGTCCAGGAATCAGAATAAATGAAAGAGTCGTGGTAGGTGGTGCGTGACCATTAAAAATAAATAAAATCATTTTATACAGCCCTAATAATGTGAGATTTCACAATAACTACCGTTTCTCGCTGGTTAGGCAATCAACGAGCCTCCACGCTACATCAATCAATCTTCTCTTCGCCGTTTCTCCGTCTCTTTTCATTTTGGCAGTCGATCGTATCCCTGGCTTGCTGACCTCCTGCTGCAAGCAGGATTTCTCTTCCCTGTGGCGTTCCGTATAATTCCGAACATCCATCCATCACAAACCACAGCTTCTGTACAAAAGTTGTTTGCCTCCGTTGTTGACCGCTCGCCGTTCCATATACAGTCTCAGTACTTGTTGGTTCTAAACTCTTTATTCCACCCCCGCAACAACAAAATTCGTACTCCAGTGCAAGTTATTTTCAGAATTTAATACTTCATAGCCCTTAATTGTAAATATTATAAAGTTACTGGTGACGTAGAGTCTGATGTGCATCCACTCTTCGAATGCTTATAAGGATGTCAGGATACGTCACTATTATTTTTATAACTAAATGCTCTTTTAACAATATCTTAATATATAGGGTGTTAGGGGTATGAATGCACAGACTTCGCGTGCTGGGAGATCCAAATATGACTAATAATAAAGTCCAATAACAATTCCATCTATCTTGAAAGTTAAAAGAGATAATCGAACATTATTGAATACATTATCTGGACAGTGTGGCAACACAGGCCGAATGTTTTGTTTTGGTTTTCGAGCAGGCATGCGTTCACACCTGCAACAGGTGAAGGTCTAAACTAGGCTAGCGCTCGAAATCCGGTTCGCCACCTGCCTGTGTGCTTCTTGCCAGCTAATGCCAGTAACGAAGGATGGGGTGGTTTGCTTTTGAGCTATTCAATTGTATTTACGAGAACTAAACTACTGGTAAAAGCTGCGTAAGAGGCTACGCATAACGTGTAGTCGGATGATCAAAGATACCAACTTCAAATGTTAAGTATGGAAATACCTCATTCGTGTAATTGCGTAATTAAATAACAGCCACCGTTTGCTAAACAGGAACATCTATTATAAGGAACACGACTTTGGAGCCGGAACAGTCTAAATAGCATAAGACATGAAGAAGAAGACGAAGAAGAAGAAGAAGAAGAAGAAGAAGAAGAAGAAGAAGAAGAAGAAGAAGAAGAAGAAGAAGAAGAAGAAGAAGAAGAAGAAGAACATTATTAGTGGTCAATAACTGCAAACTCAACAAGATGTCTTACAGTACATGTTCAAAATGTGCTCCGTGAGAATCTATGCAGGCATCGCATCTTCTTAGCCAATTTTGCCCTACCCTCGTTAGAGCTTCTGTGTTCTGCCCAATCTCTAGGGCTGCTTCAAACACACGTGTGCGAAGATCATCAAGCGTTGCGCTTCACGTGTGTTGCAATCGGTTTTGCCCTAAGCAAAAAGCATATCTAAATACTCTTGATTTGTAAAGACTGCCATAGTACTGAATGCATTTAACGCACCTGAAGCACTGACCGAACCTGCTGTTGTGCACGGATGTCGCGGGGGTAGTTGTACTGTCAACACTCTCTCACTTTCCGCGCTTCTCACGGGCTAATGTTGCGGGGTTGTCAAGCGTATGCCCATGACTTTATTCCAATAGACACGCTGGAATCCAGTCCTTTCATATCATTTTGTGGCTAAACGAATCATTTTAGCAACATATGGTAAAGACATAAATAACACACCTTTTGTAGCTCTACCTCGCTGTTCTAATTGCAGAAGTAGACGATAACGGAGTGGGGACATATTTGCAATCACACTTATAACCAGTTTTAATCTTTATTTATGAAACTATGCACTATAGAGGAAAATGGTACAGGAACTTATGTTTCAGTTTAACGCCAGGAAGTTGCCTTTGAAGTCTGCGCACTCATACCCCTAACACGTTGTATAATTCGCATTAAGACTCCATTGCAAATAAAATGTTATACTACAGCCAACAAACTGATGTGTTCCACTCACATGATTTCCTATACTCTTGTACTTACTATTCTTACAAACTCACATTCCTCTATCTTCTTCATAATTGTCGAGATAAGCATTCATAAACATTATTGCTAATACAGTAGGCTTTGAGTGACAGTCAAATCTTTTCAAATTGGTCGATTACTCGTATGAAGTGTTTGAAATTCGTTCTCTTTCCACAGCCAAGAGAGCAAAACATGAATAACGACCTCCCATTTGAGGAAATTATAAGTTTTGCGGAACCCACACAAATAAAAAGGGGTTTCTCCGACATGTCCCTCACAACAAATGCATTTGTTTATAAAGTGTGTGTTTTAACGAGATCTACCCTCTTTTGTATAGGAAGATTTGGTATATCACCGTTTACCAAGTGTGCCGAAGTCATCAAAATTAAACACAGCTACAGAGCTTTAGCGAAAGAATTAAAAATATACTGACTATAAAATATTTCAAACATATGGCATTTTAATCAAAATCGCTAGTCATTCTTGAGAAAATAAAAAATACAGTTTTCCATGTTAAGGTTAGTTTACGGCGGAGGAATTTGCTTCAAAATCCTGGTGTCGCATCCTTGAAAGATATTAAATTAAATACCAACTTTAGTTTTTAACCGATTTTTCGTTTTTGAGTTATGTTGTTGGGCGGCGCTGTGTCCGAGCGGTTCACCTATCACCCAGGCGGACCGGGTTTAATTCCAGGGACCCGCATGTGGTATTCGTGCTGGACGAAGCGGCACCAGGGCGCGTTTTCTCCGGGTTCTCCGGTTTCTCCCGCCAATCATTCCACCAATTGCTCCATCATCACTTTTTCATTTATCCATTTCGCCTGCATTTCGTATCCTCTTCCTCACTCTCATACCTGGTGCTCGGCTCACCACCCATTTCACTCTGTCCCAGCAAGAGGTTCCTGTGCTCCCCGACAGGCATCGTCATCCTATGCACTGGCTTAAATGTCCCAGGGGGAGGGTAATCAGGTGAAGAAAAAAAGAAAGAGAGAAAAGAGAGAGGGGGAGAGAGTGGGGGAGAGGGAGGGAGGAAGGCTGGAAGGAAGGGAAGGAGGAAAGGAGGAAGGGTGGAAGGGAGGAATTGAGGAAGGGAGGGAAGGAAGGAGAGAGAGTAATCCTGTTCACACACATACTTTTTTCTAACAATCTGATGTGTTAAACTCACATGACCTTTTCTACTCTTTTACTGACTGGTCCTACAGACATTTATTCCTCTATCTTCTTCATGTCAGTCCAGATAAACATTTGCAGAAATTATTCCTAGTATTCTTGCAGGTTGCAAGGGGAATATGGGAGGAAGTCCAGTACTTGGATAGCTGTCCTATTTTAGGGTTGTAATTAAGACACGCCTGCAAATAGATCTGGAGAAAAAGACAGTTTTAAATATAAATGAAAGAAGATAAAATACCATACTATGTAAAAATATTTGATAGATAAATTTTAGTACCGTACAGAATTATTTTAACGTTTGAAAATAATGGCTAGCCATTTTTGAATTATTTATTTAATTTAGTGTAGTATACGCTAAGTAATATCTTCTGAAACACTTAATTACAATACAGAACGTCGGAACAAATTAACAGTAAATTTGGTAATTACTCCACGAGCACCAAAAAGTGACCAATTACTCCACAATTTGAAATTTTGTATTTGTCTCTTAAATAAATAGTGTAGGCTCAAAATATACTAAATTTTTCCCTATTAACCTCTTTAATTTGGTCTACTTTTTTCTAGTCAGACTGTAGGGTCAAGAATTAATCCCCTATGTTTTGCCTGCCAATGGGAACTACGCCGATTTTTTCATAAACATAAGGTTAGAGAATGTGTTGTGAAGATAAAATTTCTATTTCGAATCCATCACAATGATTACGTTTCACTAAATGGTAATTAATTATTCTTGGATATAAACATAGTTTTACTAATGTTTCCACAATCTAGTATGTATCTTCTAAACTTAAGCGAAAAAGAAATGTGCCTGTATGTCACAAGTAATAAATATAATTACCAATTCCTTATAGCAGTATCATAACTATCAAATGCCTTTTCATGGCCTATAGTAGGTTTTGAGTGACAGTCAAATATTTTAAAACTGGTCGCTAAATGAAGGCTTTGAAATTCCTTTCTCTTTGCACAGTTAAGATACAAACAGTGAATTACGACCTTCCATTTGAGAGAGGTAAAAGTACTGCAAAGCTCACAAAAATAACAAGGAATATCTCAGAAATGGTTTACACTACAAAAGAATTATTTGGCCATATATTGTGTGCTTTAGCAAGATCTACTTGTTCGTGCAGTAAGACTTGGTCTATCTCTTACGGTTTAGCAGTTATGCAAAAGTCATCAAGAGTTAATAGGACTACGTGGCCTATAGCCAAAAACTTCAAAACATTCACTTCATTTGCCACTAAAATATCTTAAACACATAGTGTTTTAATAACAATCGTTAGAGCCGTTTTTGCGAAAATCAGAAATTTCGAAAAACTTTCCATATTAAGGATAGTTTACGGTGGAGAAATTTTCTTCAAACAACACGTGACTATGGGCGACTCAGGACAAAAACCATTGCATGCATTTCTAGATCCTTTCAAGCTGTAGGACTTGTTTACGATAGAAGCACATAAAGTTCCTTTTCTACCTCGTCGGCAGGCATTAAAAAAAAAATCAAAATCAAAATCAAAATTGTGTGATCTTAAGTCTATCTATCTCCCCCTCTCCCTCTTTCTTGTTTAAAATTCGACGACAAGCTAAAGGTTGGCATCTTTCTCCAGCACTATTGACTCCAATTGAAACGTACACTTCTCTATCGCTTCTATATTCCAAATTGTATCTGTCAGTTTATTAATGACTTTCCCAAAATATACTGGGCTTCGTATTGTGCTTGACAACTTGTAATAATTTCTTGTTTGCGTGGGACATTCTATCTAACCGACTATTAAAGGAATATAGGAAAAAATTGTAACTTACGATATGCATGAGAATACCTGGTAAAATAATTGCGGACAACTTTTGAAAGAACCGCCAATGCGCACTCTGTTTTACGTAAAACTGTCAAATTCACCCCGCAAGTAAAACTGATGTTATTTGCTTTTCCATTCACAAACAGAAGTTCTTGTTTTTAATCGTTGCAACTTCAACGTTATCTAAACCTAAAAATAACTCCTCCGCTTTATTGCATTGCTGGTGCGTATTCTATTATAATAATGTGCGACTTTTCTTTCTTTCTTTTTCTCTTTCTTTCTTTCTTTTTCTTTCTTTCTTTCTTTCTTTCTTTCTTTCTTTCTTTCTTTCTTTCTTTCTTTCTTTCTTTCTTTCTTTCTTTCTTTCTTTCTTTCTTTTTCTCTCACCTTCCTTCTTCCTTTCTTTTTTCCTTTCCTTCTTCCTCTCACTTTCCTTTTTTGTTTATTTCTTTCTTTGTCTTTCTTAATCTCTTTGTCCTTTTCTCTCTCTCTTTCCTTCTTTCCTTCTTTGTTTCTTTGATTCTATCTTTCTTTCTTTCTATCTATCTTTCTTTCTTTTACAGAACATAAATTTATACCTTCTACTAATGACAAACGTCACGTTCATGTATTCAGCCTTTGGTCACGTCTGAGCAGAAGACTCGTGAAGAAAAAGGAAATACTGGGAGTCTCAGCAGCGCCATTATAAACAAGTGGACTTCGATAGAAATACAAACCTGATATAAGACAGCCTATTCAGCCGCGAATTGCTTAGCTTTGCACGTACCATCAGACCATATTTTTCAGCCAATCCGTATGGCCTATTTTATTCTGAGAGCCAATGCGGAACACCAATAGCTGCACTTTCATTTCTTCTCGGAACAAATATCCTGCAACGTTCCTTTACCACATTTTAAGACGGAATAGAGAGCTTTATAAACGTCACAGGAGAGATCAAGGTATAAACTCACCTCTCATCCATGTATTCATTGGCGTATGTACTCTATGCAAACAAGAGAAAGCTAAATTATTGACTCCGTGAATGACACTCACTAAACTAATAGTGTATTTAGCTTCTGAAGTAAACACATAACTTTTCCATATCTGCATATCTGATATTGCTTCTTAGAGAAGCGATGAGTTACTGAATCAACTTAAGCAGTTAAAAGATAAATGTGTAATGGATTTTCTTAATCTGGTGCATCTATTTGCGCTTTTGGCGTAAGCATGCTTGTTCATCACAATGGGTTTGTTGCTGGCCTTCGATTGTTCGGTGGGTTTGAACAAACGCCATCTTCGCTCCCTGAATCACGAGTTAGCCATGCTCTAGTAAGTTGATCTGGGCAGTCTGCCTTCTTGATAAGTCTCGCTACACATAATGTAATTCACTTTTAGCCTTCACATTGCTGATCGTGCTCTTTTATCCCTCATAAATCTTTTGTGTTGCTTCCCTTTAGGAGTTCAGAATTAATTGTTAGGTGGAAGTTTTAACGTAATTATAAGTGCTCAGATTTCGAGTACTTACATTTTTGTTTTTGGTAGTTAAACATATTCATGTAAGGAATACATTTATTCCATGTTACAGGGAATTTATTATTTATTTAAATATTGCATACTTAACTAATTGTTTTCTGTTTTAGCAATGATCCTGAAATAAAAATATTTCGCCACAATATTTCCAGATGAAGACAAACACCAAAGCAAATTTCTCTTTTATTGCACTGTATACAAAGACTATTATCTATTATGTTTCTAAATCCATAAAGAGGTGCCAAAATCATAACAAAGGTAACAATGAGCGGTTCCTTATATGGTATATAAATATGCCATTATAGAATCACGCGGTAAATCTTATGGGTTTTGCATCAAGAAACTCAACATGATTTGTGTTGATACAAACGAAATCGTCACTTCCACAAACTGGTTTCTTCCAAAACATTTTGAAAAATATGGAATTGTTTATGCTAGTAAAAATACTAATGCTAAAACAGACAGACAGACAGAGAAACAGTAATAATATTACATTTTGTTAATGACTGAGCTTAAGCATAAATTTACAACTTTATTTGATTACTTCATCAAGATCAATAAATGTAAGAATACTGAAATAGTATATTTTAATTGTTTGCACATTTTAAAGTTTTTTTGAGCGTATTTGTCAGACTATTAATGTGTATATACATGCACATATCCATACTTTAACCATGTTCTTGGACCATAATTATAACCACATCCGCAGAAGACAAATATATTTGCAAAATTATATTTTCTGCCTTATTCTTGTGACTCCCTCTGAGTTAATTATTCCCTGCAAGGTTACAACAGCTATGGCATTCATATGCATAGAACATTTTCTAAAGCTTTTTCTAATTATCTTTTTATTCACGTATCCTCAACACTTATATCTGGTGAAATCGATGTATATAATTTTAGGGTGGACTGCTATATCTCTTATAGTGATGGCATGCAGATGCCTTGCCTTGCTCTGTGACGTCATATTCGCGGCAAAATTCGTTTGCTGCCCTGCTAAACCCGTGTTGCGAACTCAGTAATAGAAAGGAGGCCTGATAGGTTTCAAATGAACAGTGGCGGTACGATCCCTGTGTGTTTCTGAGAAGGCACACATTATTATTCAAAGATACTATAATGGCAGTACACGATATTTAAAACTGACTAGATATTTCAACCCATCTTGGGTTGGGTTTGTAGAAAGCCCCACACTAAAACAATGTCACGAATGTTTTACTTTAATGTACTAATAGACGCAATGCAGGAGCCTTCGATTAGATAATGTAGCTAGAAAGGTTCTTTAAACACTTTAAATAATACTGTCACAATTTCCTATTTGAAACATAGAAAATAAGTCAATTCTTCTTTCCGTTTGCACTACACACAGCGTACATTCATTTCAAACGCACCATTACTTTGTATCACTGCTCTGGTCAGGCTTGACACTTTCTGGACTTCTCCTCTCTCCTTTACTTTCTCCTCTACAAACCGGGTGAAAGGGAAGTCATTACATTAATTTAAACCAGTGGTAAATCTCGGTATTTGGAACACATTTTGTATCTTACGTTTTTGTCTCTGACCATTTCCTACGGAGATATTTTAGTTTTATCGAAAACAAGCTGGCAACACTGCATATTGTGTGGGTGTCACTTTCCGTAGCTCAGGACATAAACAAACAGCGTAACGGTGAGTCTTGAAAGCAAACTCATACCCTGCCTTGTGCTTCCGTATTTACTGTGTGAGTGTACGCCAATCACAAGCGTTAGCTCCCAACGAAAGTGAAAGTGCCCGGCCTGTTTACATTCACAAACCAGGTCAATTCCCTGACCAACCACCACGCAACGTTGTCGACTTACCTAATGTGTGAGAGAGCAGCTCGGAGTATTCCTTTACATCTTTTAAGTGATTAATTATTTCGTAACCCGGTGTGACGTCCCATAATTATTACCACCAAGGTATGTCAGAAATAAGTTACTCTACGCATCTTACAAGTAGCGAAGTGTTATCTTCGTACATTATTGTGGAGTTACGCATCCAACTGGGATAAAAAACTATTTATTTTTTCGAAATTGGCTGATCAAAGAACAAAACGCCATTAGACCTTTTTGTTTGTAACGCTTCTTTGAAGCACCTCTTATACGGTATGTAATGACTTCCCTTCCACCTGTATAGTAAGTAGGGCAAGTATTCGATCCAAATATTTGATGTGATTTCACAGGAAATATATATGTTGAGGCCCCTGAACCACCCCCCCCCCCCAAAAGTCTTTTTAATTTCTCTACCATATATAGTAAGTAGAAGTATAGTATTTCACCCAAAATTTATATTTCGAGATTTAACCACCCCCCCCCCCTCCCAAAAAAAAAAAAAAAAAAAAAAAAAAAAGAAAGGTCCTTGTGTGTGCATTTGTGTGTGCCTGCCTGTGAACAGCATAGCTAAAAATTTAAAAGTCGGTTAAAAACTAAAGTTGATATTTAAGTTTAATATCTGTTAAGGATGCCACATAAAATTTTGAGGAAAATTCCTCTACCGTAAACTACCATTTACATGGAAAATTTTTCAAAACTTTTTATTTTGTCGAAAATGGCTCTAATGATTTTGATTAAAATGCCATATATTTAACAATTTTTATGGTAAACGAAATGCATATTTTGAATTTTCTGGCTATAGTCCTGTTTACTCTTGATGACATTTGCATAACTGCTAAGCCATAGTAGACCAAATATTACTATACAAAAATGTAGGTCTCGTTAAAACACACGTTATGTCCAAATGCATATTTTTTGTGGAGTTAACCATTTCGAAGATATTCCTTGTTATTTGTGTGAGTTTTGTAATACTTATACTTTTCTCAAATGGAAGATAGTTATTTCTTTATGTATTGGCTATGCAAAGAGAACGAAATTTCAAAGCTTTAGAAGATCTGCGTATCGCTCAAAGCCTACCACATTCCCATATTCTCATTGCAACTTTAAGAAAAACAGCAATAGGGTAATTTCTGCACATGTTTATTTGGATATAGGAATAAAAGTTTGTAAGAATAATTAGTACAAGAGTAGAGAAAGTCATGTGAGTGCGACACATCACATTTTCAGTACTTTGAGCCAAAGTTTGGCGCCCACACCGGTGAAGCAGGTTTCTCAATATTGTCACCGCGCCCGCCGCATCTAATTGCCGACAACCGCAGTGTCACCCATCGCATTATTGTCGGCACTACCGCAAAGGAGCCGAAGGAAAGAGACAGAGAATGGCCGCATTGTTGGGGCGCTTGCCGAAAGAGAGAAAAGGATAGACACTTCGAGAATCTTCTCTGCTTTGTATCTCGCCGCAATAAGTGAACGTTCCTGAAGCTTCCAGAATAGTGCCTGGGAGATATAAATAGCGGTAAAGTGTGAGAAGAGGAGTCAGACGTATGTGAAGGTTGAGTAGTCGTGCCGACGGAGACGGACAGACGATGTGGAGAGTTGTGCCGACGGAGAAGAGTTAGTTCTTTGTGTTACGAGTTCGGAGCCGTGCTGTTGGAGAATCGGAAAAGACTTTCTTGTTGTTGCAACGAGTGTACAAAGTTACTGTTTACGGAAATAAAAGTGTTTCTTTATCTAGACTACATCTGTCGTATTTACTTCACACCCACACCAAAAGTTACAATATAATACTTTCATAATGCTTTATAACTTCAGATGAGATTGTTGATTTATATCATGCAAGAAAATAAATTGCTACGTAAGTAATTCTAGACGTGCCCAGCCTTGTAGTGTAACCAAGGGTACCTTGTTTGACAGAACTTCCATAAAAAAGATACCTTTTGTTTTGTTTTGAGAACCACCTGTCATATCAGCGTGATTTTGAAAGATAGTTATTTCTAACTGTAGTGACGGTACTCTCTCAAAATTCACCAAAGGTTGTGTACATGTATTTATATTTATATTGGTGAGCGGGCAATGTGTAGACAATCTTTGAAAATGTGCGAATTTAGGGTCTATCTGCGCCGTGCTCAATAGACTAACCTCAACAAACATTGCCCTGGTCCACCTTTACTACTGCAGTATTGTGCATATCTGCTGATGTGAGGACCCATGGCTTTACCGTCGCTCTACACTGTCCTTTGCTTTTACTTCACAAGCGCAGCAGTTGCCCATTGCAAGTGTAGAGGAAGTAAAAATTATTAATAGGTTATTCCAGTGGTTGTTTCATTTCTCACGCTACACGTCATTTTCAGGACTGAAAATTCTTGAGTGGGTGTTGAAAAAATAAAAGATGCGTCCATAAAGCCACTGATTCAAACTTCAGGAAATATTTCATCTATTATTAGAATTATAATGTAAACCCCCATGGCACAATAGGCCTTCCAGCCAAGACCTACCGCTCGAACCCTGCATCCCCAACCTTTGGCTATCACAGGTGTCATGAATGGGGTGCAGTACTGGAGGTGGGACGTGTTAAGCCCCCCGGTCCCTCTCGACCGATTATGCGGTTTTCCCAATCAGGGACAGCTACTTTTCAGTCAAGTAGCTCATTAATTGGCCCCTCAGGGATCTAATGAGGCTGAGTGGACCCCGGACCAACTCCATGAGGGAGAAAATCCCCATGCTGGTACCGGAAATCGAACCCGAACTCCCGCTCGGTGTTCATGATATAATTGTTCATGGTCTTCTGCAATGGTTTAATTAAATGCAATTAACTAAACTGTCATTCGAAGTTTTACCGTGTTTTAGTCCAACTAACGTGTAACTCAATTTTCAAAATAATTATCCATATTAGAATTACTTAAATGGTCTCCACTGGTTTCTGCATATGATTAATACGTTTAGGAAGCAGATTTATCAACAAAAGAGCAACGTTGTTCAAATTGATACAGGGACTTTCTCTTGAATTTGAAAATCCTCTTGAGAGCATATTTCAGCTGAGCTACGGAAATTAATGTGTATGCAGGTGAGCTGATTATATAGGGATTACGCTACAGCACATTATGTAGAATCTACAAACCATACATTGAATGTGGGCATGCTTAGTATCACCATACTCTTGTTATTCTTGTTTTAGAAAGGCAATATATGCTATTAGTCTTATAGTAATCTCATTTCTGTTCGTAAAGTGGTTCCTACTAAGGTGGCTTGTGAAAGAAATGAGCTAGGCGGTGATTTATCTTCGGCGCTGTATAAAACTACTAAAACCCGGTCACACTGAATATCTGAAGGAACAGGAGCTTTCATAAGTGATAGAGCACCGAATACATAATTATGTTCCTGGTGGCGCAGTTCACATTTTATATACTTAGATGAAGCACATCCAGAACTCTGAGGTTAACATTTCAAATTCTACAACACAGTTTCATCATAGATAGGATTGCTTTGAAAGCTTATAATTAAACGGAACAAAGTAGTTTTAATTATATATTCTATGTGACTTCTCACAACATTGCATGAACTGATTTTAAAGTTCCAATGACAGTATAATTAATTTAATTTACTTTTTGCCGTTTTATATATGAAATGATTGTGCAGTGAACTAGAAGATTTGCATGTTACACCAGAGTAATATACTTTTCAGGTTGGAATATCTTCTTTACCCTTCACCAGCTGAAATACCCGGCATTGGCCGTGGTTTAGCGATTTATCCCTACAACTTGTAGACTTAGGTTGCACTTACTCTATAACCTTGTGTTTATTTGGAGAACCAGCTCAATAACTATAGCAGTTAAAATTTCAGACAAATGAAAACGGAAATATCTAGTACCACAAAAAATGTTGTATGAAATAAATATAGTTTTTTAAAAAAATAACATTTTCTATCTCTTATGATATACTCTGTGTACAAAATTGTACAAACTTTTTTTCCGAATGAAGAGAACTTCATAGGCTATTCCTAGAAAATTATAATTATTAATTTTGATTTTCAGGCAAATATTTCAAATATATGCTATTTAAAAAAAATCGTTAGAGATGAAATAAGACATTGAAACTTTTTCCAGGTAAAGGGTAACTTAACGTGACGGGATTTTCGTGGTGATACCTGTGTTGTATTTCTGGAAACTTCTGGACTTATCTAGAGCAAGTCTGGAGCTTATCCATCTCTCTGTTTTTGATTTAATACCCTGTTTACGTGCCGACAAACACCCGAAGCCTTTTGTAGAAATGCGATTCAGGAGTTCTCGAAACATGTATTTCCAGCAAAATTTCTACATCAACCTTTTAGATGGAATATAGTGAGGCTTTTGCTGCTATCTGTTATGAAGAGGTGACCGAGAAACTAGTAAGTCTTTGTTACAATTTTTGCAGAAGATGCAAAGTAAAAATCTGATGTGTTGCACTCGCTTGACTTTCTCTACTCTTCTACTAACCATTCTTACAAACTCCTATTCCTATATCTTCTTCGTATTAGTTGAGATTAACATTTCCAGAAATTATTTTACTGTTTATATTCTTGTAGGCACAAGGGGAATATGTGAATACAGTAGGCTTTGAGCAATAGTAAAATCTTTTTAATCTTTGAGATTCCGTTCTCTTTGCACGTTTAACCTATATATAACCTATGTATTTGACGAAGGTTTGTTTTTCGAAACCGACATAAATAAGAATTAATATTTCCAAAATGGCTCACTCTCCAAATAATTTTGTATTTTAGTGCGACCTACAATTTTTGTGCAGTAAGATTTTCTCTATCTCTTACAGTTTACGAGTTGTTCAAAACTTATGTAGAGTAAACAGGACTACATAGGCTATAGCTAACCAAAAATTCAAAACATACACTTTATTTGTTATAAAAATATCTTAAACAAATGTTATTTTAATCAAACTGGTTAGCGATTTTCAAGAAAATCATAATTTTTGAAACATTTTCGACGTAAAGGGTAGTTTATGGTGGAGCAGTTTTCTTCAAAATCTTCGTATGGCATTCTTGAAAGGCATTCAACTTAAATACCAACTTTGGTTCTTAACCGACTTTTCTTTTTTGAGTTAAGCTGTCTTCAGATAGACAGACACAGACAGACGGACACACACACACACACACACACACACACACACACACACACACACACACACACACACACACGGACCTCCTAAAAATACCTTTTTTGGATTCAGGGGGCCTCAAAATAGGTATCTTTTCGGTGAAATCTCGACATCCAATTTTTGGGTTGAATACAATACTTCTTCTACTTAGCAGTAGAGAAAGTAAAGGTATAGTAGATAGAGAATCCTATGTGATTCTGACACATCAGGTTTTTACAAAAATAATGCACTAGAGGAACAGACGAGTTACACTCGTTAGAATTGGTAGAGTTCTTTTGTACATGCGTGACTTTTTGTGCTCTATTTTTTCCCGATAAGTGTTGCAGAAATGACTACGAGCATAGAAAGCCACTCTATTTGTGCACTGTTCTTTATGATATTCACATACTTCGTTTTATATTATTTGGCCTCGCAATGAATTGGGGATTGCCAGAGCTCTTATATAAACAAATAACAGTGCACACCTGCGTAGCTATATATAGCACCTGTCCTTTAATAATAGTGAAAAAATAAAACTCATTAATTTTTTTCTTCGTGGTGATTGTTTTTTCTTTCCTCTTGCAAGCGATGTGCGAAAAGCGGATCAAATTAAAACCTTAATTATTTGCTTCTACCGTGTTTATAGTTTCTGGCGGATGGAGCGTATGTTTTACTTTCTCGTAATATGTAGTCCATTCATTCCATATGTGCTTTTCATGTTTCCCAGAGCTGGTTAGAGAGATAAAGAGAAGGCTGGAGAACAAACAAACGCCTATGGTGGAGTTTGAACGTTGAAGTGCAGGTCACTGTTTTTTCATTAAAAATCCTGATGCCCAGGTTAAAGTAGAATAGTTTTGAAATTTACATATCGTTACTCTTTAAATTTGCTTATAATTTCGTAAAATTTCGTAACTAACGAGCGAGGGTTTTCTCGGAGGTTTTCCTGGGTCACCAGACACATTTCCCTTCATTTCAATCCGGTCTTTCAGGTTCAGAAGTGTTGGCGATGGGTGAATTTGGCGCTGCTGCGTGAGGAATCTTCGAAGTGTAACAGCTATTCTCCATGGATTGATGGTGTTATAGTAACTTGACCGGTGGATGCCTTAGCGACTCCCGGTGTCGAGATGAAGAATCTCCAATACACTTTAGAGACCGTCACACTGACGAGTAATGGGAGTGAGTTCCAACACGCCCGTAGAGCACTCTGATTTCATCCCTTTCTCCCGGAGTGAGTGATACGTGTCCCAAAAGTTGGTCAGTGTGGAATCCCCTCCGTCCGTAGCTCATAGTATCTGTTACCAAATATTTATTGCCATCGTACAACAACGCTAATAATATGTTATGAAAGAAGTTTATTTTCTCTCACTTTACTTTTTCTTCTAAACTTTTGCGTAACAAAACAGTTCTCTTCTACTGACCTTAACAAAGTCTACAACCGTTCTTGCTATTACAACTGCCAATTGATTTCATCTCGTAGTCTTAACTCAGCCATTTCACTGTCTTTCTTCACTTTCTGTCACTTATGCGCTAACTCTGATGATACAATCAGTCAACACTCATTAAGGCTTCACTTCGACACGACGTACATTTCACGACGATAGTACCACATACATAGCTGTCTCACACTCGCTGAAAAGTTGACTCATGTCTGTATTTGTAACTCCTCTAACTCGTTGCCTCGTTTTCTTATATACCAAGGATGACAGCACATGTCATTTCTAGAACTTCTACAAACACGCCGGCCGTCGGATGTCTCTCGAAGGTTGCAGCAATCCCTTATTAAGCACCGCGATCACTGTTATCACTCAGGTATACCAAACAGTCGCGCGAGACAGCCTGACCTTAAGACACTTTGCTCACCGCCCTGGTGTGTGGTGTGAACTATCTCAGCCCCGACCGTCCTTTGTTGTGTGTGTGTGTGCGTGCGTGCGCGTGTGTGTGTGGTGTATTATTTTAAACCAGGTAGGTGGTAATGGACATCCCTCTCTTAATCTTAGATTAGTTTCTGCATATTTTTCTTGTTGATTTTCCAATCTGAAGTTTGTGTTTGTATAGGTGCATGTGTTGTATTATTCTAATGAGACAGGAAAATCCATTTCTGAGCATTATTCCAAATAGCAGGTGTCATTTAACTTTATCAAACGCTTTTCTATTGTCAATAAAATCTTCTAAGACAGGAAAATTGCAAACTCTTTATTTCTTAATCACCTGTGTCATTGTAAAGATGCAGTCACCTTTTCTAAATAGCAAGCATGCTTTAGAATATGAAATGTATTTTGCCTATCTCTAGTTATGAAACAAGTACTTTCCGTTTCAGTCTGCCTGCATTTCCTACTAGCCATTAACTGAACCAGTTTGTGACCATTTTATTAGAGATTCCTTATTTTGAAGCTACATAAATATAGCTGATGAATGGTACTTTGCACTGGTTTTTAAGTGTTTTGTGACAGACGCCAGGATACTTTTGTTCCCGGTAACAATATGGCATGATGTTCCTCTTTCATCACGCCCTAGGCAGAGCGCGAAAGGCGTCTACAGTATTAATTACGGAGTGATATATGGAATAATAACGTGCTCGCATTCTTAATCACTATCTCTTATGCAGCCCGGGAAAGTTTATGATCCGACTTTAGTAATAGGCTGTAAATTATATTGAAATGAATTCCTCGGGGACTGGGTTGGTTCCTGAAAATTCCAGGCTCGGGAACCTTATTCAACGAATATTGGAGAGACTGTTGTGATGGAGTAGAATGGAACAGCGCTCTCTTAGCGCGTTATTTAAGACGCGTTCTATTCTCCGGTCGGTTTACAAACTCGTTAGTAAGATGCGGTAATGAATTTCCAAGATAACAATGATTCCTTAATAAAGGTTTCACAAGCTTTATCAAAATATAATAATAAACATGCGTGTTTACTTCAAGAATATAGTGTTAAGTAAGACATTTATGTCACTCTTAGAATATGGGACCGACAACTGAAACAAAACTGATGCATTGTAACAAAAATACAAAATCCTGTCCATTTATTTTATGTTTACATTTTTCTTAAACTTATAGTTTACCTCTTATAGTAACGTTAACACAGCTTTTCGCGATATTTCAACGCACAACTGTTTTCTTCTCGTAACCTTGACTCAGTCCTTTCTGTCTTTCTTCACTTTCCCGTTTTTCAACCAGCTGACCTTGCAAAATAAAATCACCCAACACGCATTAGCTGCTTCGTTATCTTCCTTTCGACGCGACCGTACACACGCAGCTGACACACAAATACTGAAACTAAAAAATTCCCTGACTGCTCTCGTCGCCCCGCCTTCTTATATAGCGAGGATGACGTAACATGGACATTTCTCAAGCTTCACCTTTTCCGGGACTTGTACAAATACGCCCGCCGCCAGACACTTCTGGAATAATCTAGAAAATCCCTTTTCGTTCTGCCGCTCTGACAGTTGTCATGTGTTTGCTCGCGTGAGTGGTGTGTGGCAGCTTGACCCCGAGCGTCCTTTGTTGTGCGCCATAGCTGGCGTCACAGTATTGCTTCAAGCAACCAATATTGTTCATACTTTGTAATTTCTAGGATTTTTCACCTTTATTTATTTCCTTTAGCAATGAACCAACTCTTCAGGTAATTTGTGGGCGGGGGTGGGGGGGAGGCAGTTCATTATAAAACATATTTAGAAATCAAGAGCTACTCATTTACTCTGTGACGTCATGTGCAAACTTAAGCGCCCTCTATTCTAGAGAATGCATTTTCGCAAAACAGTGTCTTGAGTGACATTTTGTTATTGCCAGTAAGTTAGGATAAACCAAGTAACTACATTTCTTTCTTTTATTTGTTTAAGGGCTTCGCAGTAATTAAAATCTACAAACTCCAAATCTATCTACAAAGCCTGTTATTTAAAATAATGAACTGAATTTACTCTAGATCCTCGCAACGAAAGATTTTTGACTTTAAAGTATATATTTTATAATATTTTGCTATAGTGTTCCTAATGTTAAGACGCAGACTCGTGAACGGAAGTTGGACAGTTCAAATTCCGGCAAGACTGTCCTCCATTTCTGAGATTTTTTCCGGTCTTCTCAAGTAACAAATGCCGGTGAGATACCTTATGCTTTGGTATAAAGCATTTTCTTTCCAGATTATATGCTTGTGCATTAAGAATGGGCGTTAAATGCTATGAAGCTACTTTTAAAAGACGGATGGATGTTTGCAACTAATAATGCAATCCTGCATTGTTTCCACAAATTTCAATCCAAGACATTAAAAGTTGGTGCAATAATTTAAAACATATATAGTTTTATTGTGCATTTTCTTACAAACTTTTTTTCATTTGCTGGGTTTCATTTTTGTTATTTCCAATTTCGAAAATTTAAAAAGATGTATATTACTTCCTTACAAACTTCTACAAAGGACTAAACTTGAACATGGGCATTGGGCATGCATAGAATACAATTCTCTGTAGTTGTTGTTCTAGCTTTATTTAAACAAGTTTTTATATGAAATAAATGTAACAATTTTTTCAAAGTGTTTTAACATATCAAAACTCATAAAAAGTAATTTTAAACTACCATTTGCAGTAAATTAAAAATATCAGTATTCTAATGCTGTGTGCAAAGTTTCGTGTTCATACTCAGGATAGTGTTCAATAAAATGGTACCAACCGACTTCTGCTTTCCAGCTAGTATATACACGAGGCTCAGAAAGACCACAGTGGGCTCATGAAAGCGCAGTTGTATTTAAATTAAAGTTGTGCTATTGATTTCTAAGCGAAATAAGCATGCATTTTTGGTAGCGTTTAACACCCCCTTTTACTGTATACGGCACCGCAGACGGTGATACTGATGATGCGTGGAACAAAGATGGATCGCCGGTGGAATGAGACGGCGGGGGAAATCGGAGAACTCGGAGGACACCCGCCCCAGCGCCGCTTCGTCGACCACAAATCCCATATGCGATTACCTTGTAACAGTACTAAAATTCTTGGTGTAAAAATTACTATTTTCCTTCTCACGTGCGTAAGGATTTAAATCACGTGCTACCTTTCTATCAGGATAGCTGCTCAATTGGCCCGTAGAGGACTTAACGAGGCTGAGTGCATCCCGTACCAATCCTCCGCGCCAGAGGCAGACGCGCTACCAACTGCGCTAGGGAGGTGATCACACTAACATATGTGTTCAACAAATTACGCTCTTTATTTTGAAACAAAGAAAAAAATGCATTTTTGTGCATTTAATAGCGTCAGTCTTCAACTGTGTTTGGGCAACTAATTGCCAAAGTCGTCCTCCGTGGTCTAGGGGTAGTATGCTAGTCTATGGTCTCTGGGTCACGGGTTCAAATCGAGTGGAAGGCGATTGATTTTTTCTGACGTAAAAGTACGTAGCATGTCTTACTTTGGAAGAGGCGTATGTACAGCCGATGGTCTTGTGTCGTATAGCACGACACTCAAACGAACCTCAAGCCTAGTGAAGAATCTTTGAGCTAAGTTAAGCAGTGTTACACACCCAACATGGGATGGGACTCTGAGAAAAAAGCGTTCGTATATAAAACTCAATTTATTTACTTCTTAATGCAAGGGAAACCCGAGTAACCAACAAGTTTTACTTCAGCTATTTACTATCCTAAAATATGAGGTAATATTCCATCATAACCCAGTAAACAATGTTAATTTTATAGAACCTTTAGTAAGCACATCATACATACATTTCACGTTAAATTGCTCAGCAACCAAGCTTTTAAGCACAAAAACTTTATTTACTTAGTGTAATATGTCTGACGATACCTCTGGGATATAACAAATGACTTCTCTGTTGTGCCAGTTCTGTTACTAAGCTACTTTGGACTTAGGTCATAAAGTACTGTGCATATCTCGAGCACTACTGATGTCTTTAAGGTTTTAAGATGAAAAATTACATGCTTCCCGGCAAAAGCAAAGGAAAAACATAAACTTCTTCTGCTTTGATATTTTCTCCTTGTTTTCCTGCATTTACTAGTTAGGATCTCTTGCCGAATTTTACTTATCTTATGTATATAACACAATATATTGTATACACATGACTTCCTCTATTAAAGGTTCTACACTCTACTCCTTTAAAAGCGCAGTTTTATATTTGATTCTTGCAATTGAGATAAACATTTGTAGAAATCGTTTTGTTGCTTATTTCACTAAAGGTAATAGGGAATACTTGAGCTATAATCAAATCTTTTAAATGTGATCGTAGAGATTTAGATTCTCTTTGTATGACAACAAAAATCATGAGCAGTGATTTAGCAGTTAAAAGGTATAACCTCTGAGTAATTAAAACTCATTTTTCAGAACATGCTGTAAAAGATGAGGGGTTAGAAAGAAAACCATCTTATTACCAAATGTGAAATTTAGAAGCTTTGGGAGCCTATCGTATTATGTTTGGCTTGAAATAATAGCTACACTTCTCAAGATGGGCGCGAATGATTTTGTCTCAAGTAATGAATATAATTTTAGTTCACTTGTTAGCTAAAGTGTGATATAGCGCCAAAGGAATAAAGCTTTTACAAGTTTTTGTGCATGAGATTATTATCTCTAAGAAACGCAGCATCCAACGCTGATAACCTCATACATTACTCCAACTATACACTTTATCAGAATCGTACACTTTTATCAGAATCGTAGTCATTTTTGAACAAGTAAAATATAGGCACAATTTTCCATTCTAAACGTACTTTGGGTGGGCGGATTGGTGTGTAAAACCTTCCCATTTTAATTGTTGTCGCATAAGGACACAGGCGTAGTCAGAGAGACCTTGGCCGCGCCGTAGTCGAGTGGTTAGACCATTCAATTACTATTTTTATAGGTTCGTAATGTAATTAAGTGGGTATATTTACAAACTACCACGAGCAAACGTGTTCCATATCCAGTGGACGCAAAAAGAAAAATATTTTATAAACTAACATTTGTATAAAAGTTAAAAAAGTTAACCAAATAAGCAGTTTGTTGGTTTTTTATTCTGCAGCACGGAAATTCAAACTTTAGTATACCTTCTGAACGTGGTGTATTCCACAATGTAAAAAAAGAATTTGGAAACACTTGCATGACAATCCCATTGCCAATGAAAAATGATTCGCATTTTCTTTAATATGACGGTTTAGACCTTGACCATATTGTAACAGAAATATGTTGAATGTTAGATTTGAAGCTTTCACGGCTGATCACCCGTGAAGCCTTGATCAATATGTTGAATGTTGACTTATTTACTGCTAAACGGCATGCGGAATTTTAACATTTCATTTCCACTTAATTTGCATGCGCTGAAAACTTAATGCTGTTTCCAAAACAAGGAAAACAAAACAAAGCTTCAAAACCTTTGCTACATTTTGTAAGCCATGGAAACGTGTAATGAAATATGTTGCTTTAATTTGAAATAAAACGTTTGCGGAATGGATTAAATTCTTACACTTGGAGCTTTTCTGTTTATATCAAAATGCCATTTTTCATTTGTAGTTCGAATATTGCAAATTATGTGGTACAGATTTTTTTTTTTTTTTTGGAAGAAAAAAAGTTGAAATTTCTTTTTGCTTTTATAAAATTTTCCAAACTATTTTTAATGAATCAACTGATGTACTAACAGAAACTGCAATATGCATAGAAAAAGTGCCTAAGGCTGCCGATTCAGAAATGCACAAAATGTAAAGTTATGGCCATGTTTAAAGATATTGGTTGTGATATAATAAACTTTAATCTCCAATCACTTGATTTGTCATGCTGAACCTGAAAAAGAAACTTAACTCACAGAACTGCCAGGAAGAAGCTCTACACTTTTCCCCACAGCTTCTGATCGCACTCCTTACATATTGGGTTTTCAGAATCGAAAATGTTCATTATTTTTGCATGGCCTTTCCTACGTTAGTTCACGAAACTTCTTTTATTTATATCCAAAGTGCCAGGAACTTTACTGGAATTATTAGTTCAATAAATTTAGATACACTTATTGTTTATATACTTTCAGTTACACTGATTCTATAAATTGGCTACGGCATATCTGTTTATTGGTCAAATTGGGACTGATTCCATGGAACAGGTTTCATATAAACACGTGAAATAAGCCTTTTGCAGACTACCATGCATGTAATTATAGCTAGTACCTATCCGGGCAGCGTAAACAAGGTTTTCCTGTCACTGATGTAATGGGAAAAAAATAACAGCTGGTCGATGGCCCCTGGAAAAAATGAGGGGACCCATTCCACACGTGACACGCGGGTTAGTAGGCAGGTTACAAGGGATTGAACAGCCCTCGCTTTCCGCGCCTCTATTATGAGGGCATTGTTGAGGCCTTTCGATTATTATTATTATTATTATTATTATTATTATTATTATTATTATTATTATTATTATTATTATTATTATTATTATTATTATTATTATTATTATTATTATTATTATTATTATTATTATTATTATTATTATTATTATTATTATTATTATTATTATTATTATTATTATTATTATTATTATTATTATTATTATTATTATTATTATTATTATTATTGTTAGTATTATTGTTAGTATTATTGTTAGTATTATTGTTAGTATTATTGTTAGTATTGTTAGTATTGTTAGTATTGTTAGTATTATTATTATTATTATTATTATTATTATTATTATTATTATTATTATTATTATTATTATTATTATTATTATTATTATTATTATTATTATTATTATTATTATTATTATACACTGGTCGCAAAAAAAAAAAAAAAAAAAAAGAAAAAGGCGTCCTGGGATTTTTGTGATCATATACTAATACTGAATGACAGGTGAACAGCAGAATGTTTCTATCACCCAGCATGTGTTAGGGGTTGGGATTCAAAGAAATTTAACAATTGTAATGCTAATTCTAAATGGGTTACTTATCCAACGCACAGCCCAAATTACTAGGTCTGGTAGCTTCCAACTATAGAAATAAGTTCTTTCAACAAAGTAGACAACCACGAAATAGAGATTTGAAATTTCAGGAGTTTCCGAAAATGGACCGTCAGAACAATTTGATTGAGCACTGAGAAGCTTCATCAAAATCGCAAGAAAAGCCCGAAAATACAGTATTTTTAGGTAAAACTATATCTTGTAACGTTTATTTTGTTTCCCTCTTTCTCTGCCTGGGTGGTGTCTCTTGTATTTGTATGCAACAGAAATAAGCCAAGAAGTCAGTAATATTCATTAAGTAAAGTTACAATCATGTACATTACGAGGTTCCCAGGTATGAACCTTTGGAACAGCAAAAGGCATTGATCTTAGCACCTTTTAAACATCTAGTCAGACCTCTTGAGCAAATATCACTACAATATATCGGAGCCCACACCTCATCGTCATCACCTATTAAGTACTAATTATAAGCTTTCTTCACAAGGGACGATAGAAGTTCATGAATTACAAGTCAAAGCGACCGAAGTAAAAGACGTGACATCTTCCACGCTACTAAAAGGCAATGGTATGAAAAAAAAATTATTTTGTTGTTTAACGACGCTATCAATTGCCAGGATCACATCAGCGTCGCCGGTGTGCCGGAATTTTGTCCCGCAGGAGTTCTTTTACATGCCAGTAAATCTACTGACATGGAGCTGTCGTTTTTAAGCACACTTAAAAACCATCGGCCTGGGCCGGGTTTGAACCCGCGACGTTGGGATCCTCAATGGTATGAGGAAGATCGTTTAGCCATGATCAATACTATACGTTCTAAGCGAGTGCAGTTTTTAGTCGCCGCGAACTGTCGATAAATAATTAATCGATCATAAAAAGAAAGGTTTCCGTAAGAGTGTAACCACGAAAGTAAAAGTAAGATTTGACTATCACTCAAAGTCTACTGGATTCCCATATTCTCAGTATACCTACAAAAAGATAATAAGATAATTTCTGCAAATATTTATCCCAACTAACACGAATAAGATATACGAGTAAGAGTTTGTACGAATAGTTAGTACAAGAGTAGAGCAAGTCATGTGAGTGCAACACATCAGATTTTTTATTTATTAGTCCATAAATCTTTTTCAGTATTTTCATTTTCATTTTACCAACTGTAGTTTTACTTCTTCTGTCCCAGCCCAAGCGTCACATCCACTCGTATAGCAATTGACTTTATTACTATACCTATTGTAGATCTGTAGTTTACTTTCTTTCGACAGGTACTGTGTTTTCATTATTTCGGCCAAAAGAAAAAACATTTGCCGCAATTCTCTGGTATATGCCTTTGCTGCAGTCGTTATCATAGGTGATCACTGACCCTAAATACTTAAGTATCTCTTACTTCCTTATTATTTACTCCGATTACTATTATTTCATTATCATCCATGGTACCAGTCATGGCTCAAACTATAAAATGTCGACCTAATTAATTTGCTTGTTGGTGATTGTTAAAAAAAACTGTGCAAATCCCGCGGGCTAGATAAGAACTGAGCTCCAGTAGTTGGGAGGAAAAGCAGCAGCATATCTTCTGTTACGGCTTGTTGAAAAGTTGTGTTTATCTCTTATTTTGTGGCGGGTTGTTGTCGCATTTTTGCGAACTCTTTTGAAGTTTATCACATTCTTTGACATCGAGTAGCAAAGCGAAACAAAAGTGACTTTAACTTAAGCCCTGCTTGGAACACTTCCATAAGTATTGATTTAGGAGATACGTGTTCATTATGCCTTGGGAGATACAATTAAAACTAATGACGAACCCATCGCTGTTACGCTGAAGGATGAAGCCACAAAATAAGATCAGAGGTTGTCTTAGGTTAGATACTGATGTTGGAGATTTACGGATAAGTTTATAACTTAATTAAGAAATAATAGGGAGAGAGGAATACATGAATAATTTCCATATGCTAAAACTAATATACGAGTATAATATTGAAGGCTTCTTACATTCAATAGCGATGTAATTTAGATGAGGGAAAGGCAATCGAGGTAATTAAGGTTATATTGAAAATCAGTAGACCAGAATAAGGTTAGTGTAAGGTGTTTCCGGAGCTCATTATGTTCAACTATCTCAGACGTTACTAACCACGTAGATAAAATTCTGAAAGTACGAGTATAACGAGAGCAAGAATAAGAATTTAGCGCGTCGCACTTCATAGTGGTGCAGCTTTAAGGTTTGGTAACATTGCTAGAAACATTGGTGGGAGTGGTGCATATAGGCAGCACTTTATAAAATGTAGAAGTGTGCGATTGATTATCGGTATTCCCCAGCGCTTGAAGACCACGCTGCGTTATGTGATTTACCGGGAACTTCAGCTTGACATTTGCACGACTAACGGCAACATACACTTCAATAATTCAACATTACCACTTCGAATGATAAGCTTCAGAAACAGTTGAATCCTTCCACCTAATGTAGCTAATGTTTATCTTAATACGCCTGCCCACATCCGGAGACATCATTGTTGAACACTAGAGCAGCTGGCAGCAAAGTCTTCGGAGAACGAGATTGGAGTGACATCTATAGGTAGCGCACATCAACACTTATGTGTTATACTCATATAATTTGAACTATTTGGCTTATGACAAAAACATGTAGTATTTTGTTTAAAAATGGACAGCTTGAAGTTTTCACGGGTTTTAGAACACTGCGCAATTTCTAATGGTTTAAAATGGCAGCTTTGATAAATAATGTAAAGCAAATAACAAGAGCTTTCCCTGTATATTTTGCGTAAGCTAAAGACAACGCATCTGAGTAGATACGATGAAGAATAGTGCAGTCACAGAGGAAGAGGATGCAACATGTATATACATCATCTGCCTCTCTTTAAATAACTCTTCCGTAATACAATAAATATATTGACTATATCAGTAGAAATATAAAGTATTAAGATTGTTGCTTTCAGATAACCTATGGATGGAGTAAAACAAAAGTATATGAAATGATTGCAGTAACGTTGCCGAAGTAGGAACTACCATTTTAGTTTGTCTTTTCAGACGGTTGCGTCTTCCAAACTACAGCGGTGTAAATTAATTTGTAAGTAACAATATTGTAACATCAGAATTTGAGATACCTACATGCCATGTTGCTATCAGTAAAGTCGATCATCTTGTGAGTTATTTGATTTATGCACGGAATAGTATGCACAGGTACCATAACTTGATTGGATTGACATTAATTGACTGAGCACCATGAAACTGCATACAATGCCCAGTGTTTGCCACATCATCGTCATCATCATCATTATCAACATCATCGTCATCATCTGCTTGTGCACCTGGAGAGACGGATTTCTTGCCTTCATATTAAAGATATTTCGTTTATATTAGTATCGAAATATTTTATATTTGTGTATTTGTCATAGATTCAAGATATCCACGCTTAGGAAGTGATTTAACCGCATATTAATATAGACATCCCTTTATTAAGTTTTTCATTTAATTTAGCAATTGCACCGTAAACCAGGACAACTTTCTGACAGTGGGTGGAACTTTGGGACACCTACGCCGCATGACCACTGTTGTGCTTAACCGTCCACCAGAGAGCGAGAAAGTCACCGATGTGTTCTCTGTCAGCATAGTTTGAGCCATTGTTAAATTCTTCCAGTTACCTAGTATACCCATTGTGCGTATAACTTGTGGAAGGAAGTTCGAGAAACCTGTTGCAACTTTGTATTGGTGCAAGAAATCCACAAGTGCAGTGGTCTTTAAGGTGAGTTTATCCAAATATGTTATACTTTGTAATAATTTTTGACACAAAATGGCGGTGTATCGAAGCTTCACTGTATTATTTATACGCAATTTAGTTATTTTACTTATTTTAAATCTAAATACTCTGTTTTACGGTATAATACTTCTGAAAAATCGATAAGGAAGGTTGGATCACATCACCCTCAAACTTATACAGACGATACTCTGGAGGAAGGCCTAAGTGAAATTATATCAAATGAAATTTTCTTACGAAAAGCAGAGTGGCAAAAGCTTTGTTCTTGTAAATAACGACGGAATATGTTATTCAGAAATTATAACAAAAATTAGCTATAAGGGGCATTTACCAATGTAATGGAACCAGTACATCAACATTGGAAAATGGCCTGCTGACAAAGATAAGGTTTGGTACGAAAATAAGGAAAGCAGTTCCAAACTAAATGTTCCAAGGAACAGGTAAAACGAGGACTGTTTGATGTTCCTGAAATAATCCAGTTTAAAAATAAACAACTTTTAATGGTTTACTTTAAATTTTAGCCAATCTTGGGTATATTGCTCTTTTAAAAATGTTTGCTACATGCAGTGATTAAATAACCCACCAATAAACATTGTGGTGTTATTGCACATGTGTATCCAGATTTTTCCCTTTATTCTTAAATGACCAAAAGTAACCATTTATATGTGCAACATAGTGATAATGTTGATAATACCTGCAAGAGAAATAGCAGAGTTTTCACTGTCACAAACTTGCCCTACAAAGAGATGCAACTTTCTGACGCCAAATTTATCAAACATTTATTATTTCTCCCTATATGTGATCATGGATGTTATGGTATTCAAACATTCCATAAATTGCTGAACTAATAGGTGCAGTGCTAAAGTTCTTAAAATCTATATTCCGAAATATTTTTCAACAAAAAAATTTAAAAACGGCCACAAAGTTGTCCTAGTTTACGGTATGTATTTTTTGAAAATGTTTCACTTGAACTGTATTGCAATATTTTAACCCTCTAATGCATAGTGTTGCCATTTGGCAACAAATATTTCTAGACAAAGTTTTAGAATATTCTAACACTATGTGTTGTTGTTTTCATACAACATTGGCATTAAACAATAAAATAAAGCTATTGGCAGGTATTTATATCATAAGTATATCAATTTTTTCCAGTAGCTTTGTATTTTCCTTTTTGTCTTTTCCAAAAACCAAAATCCATGCTATTCTAGTCTAATATAACGCTGTCATCATCCACGCGTACATCCCATTGGCTATTTTACGTGGACCCTCCCCATCCTTTACTACAGCCACATTTGATTGCAGTCGTCGAGATTAAATTCACGACGTTTGGCTTGGAATGGTCCATTTCGCCTGACTTTAACAGTCATGTCTGTTCGAAATACTTGCATTAAGATGCGTATGACAGATTGAGGAATTAGAAGTAGAGTGGTAGGTATATGTAGAAAAGTAAATCATGCAATAGAGAATTAACCTAACTTCTAACTATAAAATTAAACCAGCCATCACCTCATAAAATTCTATGTATGTATTTTATTTCTTTTCCGTTCATTAATTATTAGCAAACGTCCCGATATGAAATTAAGTTATTTTGCGTTTCCTCAGATCTTTATCAAACTGTTTAGCACTACAATTTTAATGTTTTGCATACTTTAATCCAAACTCTATGCCATTATACTTCTCTTAGTATAAATTCTAAGCGCATGCGCCTGAAGTCACCCCTGTGATTTTTGAAACATGACGATTATATAATGTTATGATTTTTATTTTACGTTAACCAAGATCACTAAAACTTATATATTTTAATATTTTTGAGAGCAAGCAATGGTAGTATTTTTAAAGCTTGCCTCTGTTGAATGAAGTGTGAAATTAATGCATAGCTTGTAATCTAGGTGTCGTAGAGGCAGACCCTTTGTACGGTCATGATCAGAAAATAAATTTGGCTAATTTGGCTAACTAGTAATACAACATTTAATTTACAAATATAATGAGATGTGCTGAGTTCACAGACTCCATAAGTATGCTGAGAACATGATTAACAGTTGCGTTCAAATTTGCGACTTTAGGTTACGTCTGATTCTTGTTTTAAGAGGAAACAGAAGATTCTTGAATTGAGTCAAGAGAGCAAATCACGTAAACAGGGAGAGGGAAAAGAAAAACGAAAAGCAGCAAATATGGGTACATCAGCAGAAAGGAAAGAAGAAGCAGCTTTTCCAATTGTTAGAATTTTCTACGTTTTCAGTTCGTAATCTTCAGTTCACATATTTTATTACAGTAATAATGATTCTTTCATTCAATTGTATCTGACAAAGCTGTCTTTTCTTAGTAGCTATCTGTTTGTTCAGAAACGCCAAACCTTTATTTACTGTACGTGAGAAATTTGCTGAAAGAAGGAATGCCAGGAAGCAATGCCTAACTAATGTTTATGATGTAAATGAAAGTAAGCCTCGTGGGAACTTTAGCAGATGCAAAACAAAGGCCTTTAATTAGTGGACCTCCAATTCAGTTTATGTAAACTTCATTCAAAAAGTAATCCTGTAGTGGAAAAGCCAGAAAAGAAAGAACACAATGGAATATCTGGCATCCCCAGAGCCGTTGTTCTGATTATTTGCATCCAGGAGCTAATAAGACAGCTCTGCTATTATTTAGCTGTTTAATATGGGGCCAGCAGATGTTAAACTATTGAATTCCTTATCCTCTGTAGTAAATATAGTATGTTAAGAAAGAGTACTTCCGACAAAAAAAGAATTTTTAGGGTAAAAAATTATTTTCTGCACTACATATGTGCTTCAGCGATCAGAGGAGGAAGGTTTGCCACCAACATTTTCGATATGATATTTCACTGGAATCCAAAATTAGCATTTTTATAAAAATAATCTCACGCAAGTGCGTGTCTGAACAGCAAACGTAAAGTTAAATGAATGCTTCCAAAGATGCAACATGAAATGTTTAAAAGAGATTCTTCCTCCCCAAACTACTGCTTACATTCAGTTTTTTTTTTTTTTTTTTTTCGAAATGTTCCACATATCAAAAGCGGCTCAAACGGTTTTGATTAAAATGACCTATGTTTCAAATATTTACATGATAAAATGTATATAATTTTCCGGGAATAGCTTGTAAAGCCCTCTTTATTCTTAAGGTACTTTGTGAGGTTTGTGTAACTGGTAATCTACAAGGGAGACCAAATTTTACTACATAAGCACGAGTGATGTTGAGTGCAGCACTTTTACGCAAACGTACGCTACATTTACACAAATGGGCATGGTTACAGTACCGCAAATAGTTGACATATCGTTAGCGCAAATGAGCATTAAGGCTTACCTAACACTAGAAGTGCAGCGTCCACTTTATTCTCCAAAGGATTCATCATAGCACTCATTTTATGCAAAGCTGTTGCGGCTCATGACGTGTCCCAAAGTATTAGTGTACTTTAGCAACGATATTGTAACAGCTGAATACATTTTCCACAGATGCATGATGAATGTATGTTTCTGTATGCTATGTTTCCTAACTTTTCTGTAAGTGATAGAGGTGTATATTTCGCTCTCTGGAATTTCCTAAACATTGAGACGGCACATAAAAATGTAATAGTGTTCAACAGCGCTTGCTCGTAAATTCAAAAATTAAAAGGTGTTTGATAAATTTAGGATGGACACAACCTTCCTATTTACGAACGATTTATATACTGACCGTCAAGCCATAAATTACAAAAATGTTGCGCCGAACTAGGTTTCTTAAACTTATGTAGTCACTTTTATTCTTTAACTAATTAATTCACATTTACTTGCGGTACTGTAGCTTGAAGTTTTTGCAGTTATATAACGATATCCCACGGTCAGTTTTGCGCAATAGGCATGCACCCCTAATTTTAAAAAGCACCCTTTTATGTCAACTTCGTTGCAAAATCAGTCACTCCTGAAATAGCTATATTATTGGCTTAAATTTTCGATACTTTGCTATTTTTAAAGTGATTTCGCTTTCCGGTTGTTTCTGACGCTATCATCGGAACAGTATGACACTTCTAGGCCGGCATATAGCTACCTGTTTTATAAGCCTCCTCTGACTATCAATTATGTTTCCTCTATTCCCCTTGTAGATGCTACGAAATGTCTACTGATTACTAGTTTCAACTGCACCATGTAGCCTGCTGGCATGGAGGGAGGAACACAGCTGAGTAGGGGAGGTGACTCCTAGGTGACACGCCTGCACTAGAAGCAAATGTGCAAGAAATGCACTTAATAGCTGCCTTAATACGGTAGAACTTCGCAACGTAAACCTGACGTTCATGGTTCATAGTTCCTAGATAGAGTGGCTATATAAAATATTACAAACTTCTTACTGGACGCTGCAGTGATTCTTGGGACATACGACCATTTCTGTTATCCCAAGTACACAGGAATATGTTATTTCCTGTGTTCGTCAAACTCCAAAACTGCATCTTCCTCTAAATGCAGAAGATAGAGTCAGTTAAACTCTTCCAAGCTCCCATTACAAACTCGAGAACGTAATTCCAGAAAGCCCAATGGTATAACTTGAAACCTCTACGTGCGCTCGAGTTTTGCTCCTAGTGGATATGAAAGTAAGAGAAAACTTAGTAAGTGTTAATGCGATAAGAACGCTAGAGCATTTCCTTCTCGGTCTCTGCTGCACAGAGTAACACTGCAGGCAATTTTCTGTTAACACTGGACATCTGCAAATATGATACTTTGTGAAGATCTAGTTGCATTACAAATAGAAACGGTTGTTAATGTATGGGACATGTATTTGCGGACAGAACATTCCGGCCCTCCTCTTTAACTTACTCATCCTCTCCGAGCGGGAGGCTCAGAGGTAACATCTGTGGCCCGCATTTGGGAGGTCGCGGGTTCGATCTGCTTGGCTGACCTTCCTGACCCATGAGATTTCTTCGGAGGTTTCCTCTGGTCGCCAGGGAATGCTGGAAAGGATTTCCATATCCACTGACTTTTCGGTCGCTCATTTCGTTTGGTGACAAAGTGCAGGGATCTCAAGGAGAGACAAAATCAAAAATAAAGTTATAAACGAAAACACGAAACTAAAAGGTTCATTGGTAGAAGCAGTTAAAACAGGACACTTAAAATGGTTTGGACGCGTGAAAAGGATAGAAAAGGACAGACTGCCAAATAAGATACATGAATGGATTCCGGTGGGACGTAGGAAGAGGCGAAGACATAAATTAACATAGAATTAGAAAATAACACTAATAATGAAAAAAGGGGATTAGAAGACGGATCCTGGGAAGGCAGAGTAGAGTGAAGAACTTATATGTAGCTCCTAAATGAGCACAGGAAGATGTCAAAGACATTGTAAACTTAGAATAAATAAACCACTTATTTCACCCTTCATAGATTTAGATTTCTTTCAGGGTTGGAAGCGTCGGCGAGCGTCGCGGCAGTAGCACCATGGCAGAGAGAACAAATGCGCTCTGGAAACCTCGTCCACCGGATTGGAAGGTGAGCCCACTGGTTTCCGGGTCCCCATGGGATGGTACTAGCCAGAGGGGGGCGGGGAGAGCCAGTTTTCGAGCTCCACGTTCCCTTGGGAGTACAAACCCGAAGGTGTAGGAGAGGAACTGGGTGAGCAGCCTCCGCCTTGGGTGATTCTAACTGGTAAAATTAGAGATCCTGCCATCTACTCGGGCAACGTTCCAGTAGCCCTTAGAATCCATTGGCCCCATCCATACTCCTGTGGGGTGCTCCGTCAGGGGCTTAGGCGAAAAAGATCACCTTTCGGTCGAGGGGCTCTAATGACCTAGCTGTCGACGGGCCCTTAAACCCTAATCACTCACTCACTCACCCTTTCGGTCGATGTGCTAACTCTCCCTCCACACGTCATCAGTGGTCGCCGATGATTGGTTGTCTGGTGACTGCAGTGCAGAGTTTGGCCTACCAGACAGGTGATTCATGTAAAAAGTAACACACGAATAGTTAAACAATGTTAAATGTTACCTTTGTGAACATGACAAGATATAATACTGAACTTTAAAATAAATTTCTTTTAAAAATTACTGAGAAATTTTGTTACCAGTAGTGGTCACAAGTAACCACCGCTCCTCGTTGTAATCTAAGTTTTGGAATTGCCATTGCTAGGACTAATAGATCTACAATTTGGTATAATAAGATTTCTCAGCATCGATTTATTGGATAGAAAACAACAATTTCCCAAAATACTATGGGTAGTAGAAAAAGTAGTAGAGTAAGCTTTCACTTCCTTAACTGCCAATTTGTATAGGATTTTAAATATGAAACTATGTAGATACATTTAAAATGGAAAAACTAAAAACGCATAATTTCAGGATTTTAAGGTTTCTGCACCAGTTTAAATGATAGTGGTATCTAGTTTACAGCGTTGCCAAACTTTATTTCAGCAAGTATACACTGTGTTTAATGGAAACTAGTCGTTCACAGAATATTTGGATTCCTTTTGCGATGCCCTTCCTCTCTCCTTTCAGAGAAGGTTGGTTCATCTGAACAAGGGCTTGGAACGTACCAGTGACTTAACACCCAAGGGAATGAGCTCTTCTCATTGCTCGAGTGGCAAGCGTTCAAGTGGAATAACGAAGATGTAAAGATAGTTACCCACGGGGTTTTATCGATCACTTGATCACTGCGCTGATCTACAAACACGTGCTAAAATGAAGAATTCCCTCATACCTCTTCAAAAACATGATTTTAGACGCCAGGGCTCCCATTTCCCTTCTCCCATTTAAGAAGGGTTGAAATGAAGCGGTTAAAAATGCAGTGACACAATGTAACTGCATGTTTTCCACTCTCCACAGATGAGATTGACAGCCTATGTAGAGGCGAACTTCCAAGCCAATTACAGGCTGGCTGACAACATTTCAGTATAACTCTTCTTTGTCACAAGGGAAATGAAAAATGGCTACGCGGTAACGTATGAAACTCGTGTTTGGGAGTTCCTGGGTTCGACTCCCGTGGCCGACCCATGGTTCTTTTCCTTTTCTTCCCCAGTTCAGTAGATTAACATATGTCAAATTTCCCCTCCCTCCATTTCATTTCCGCTTCATTTCAATCAGATATTTCCAGTCGGAAGTATTGGCGATGGGCGAGTTTGGCACTGCTGTGTGAAGTACTCTTTGATTGCAATTTGTGCACTTTTTCTTACAAGGATACCTTAAAAGTTAGATATAAACTTTCTGCTTTGCATGAAATGGAACTTTTTATAGCGTAAGTGATTTTCGTAATGTTCAGTGTTTTATGTTTTTAATAAACTTATTGACTGCATGCTCCATTACACAAGCTGAATATAATATTACATGCACACACACACACACACACACACACACACACACAGTCACACACATACCCACACGCACAAATTGTTTTCTAAAAAGTCATTGTTTTTATTCAAAGAGTTTCAAACGTACCTTTCCAGTGAAATATCGGTACCAAATTTTTCAGTGGAATACAATACTTCCCATACTTATCATCGATAAGAAGTACAGAGAGTTGAAAGTAATATTTAGGTTGTCCGACAATATACATCTTGACTTTTTGGTTTCCCTTCGCTTTGTTTTTAGGTTTTGGAAATGGGCTCTCTTTGCTGAATATATGGTACAAATTTGGTGTTCTTTAAACCCCTGTAGCATTGCAGTATCATTGTCATTATAACACACACACACACACACACACACACACACACTCACACACTCACACACTCACACACTCACACACACACACACACACACACACACACACACACCAGCGCGTGTATATATGTATAGTGTTGTTAATGTTTTATAAGCCATTGAAAATAGAAGGAAACGTTACTAAGAAAACCAGATTACAAAAAGACGTTAAACAGGTTGTAAACTATTATTTCACCACTTTTAAGCGCTTTACTACTTCTATATTTAATTAGATTATGTGAAGTTGAAGACACCTACGTTTATTTACACCAGGAGGTTTTCACGTTGTATCATCTTCCTGCAACTACATACGCAATATTGCACTGTTACTACTACGGTAATTATCGATACACTTTCGATGTTTCTCCTGCAGCAGTGCTTCAGAGAAGCAGGTTTATTTCACAGAATTCGCGTCCAGAGGACACGGGCTCATAAGGTTATAGAGGTAGGATCATACTGTGTATTTTGGGGTGGAAATACACCAGGTGTTGGCTCACATTATCGATTACCTTGTCCATGAAATGCTTGTGTAGGGCCGGGAATGAAGTCGTGTTTTGCATTTCGCGTTTCTAGTAAAATGTTTAGTCTAGGTTTCACGGTAGAACTGCGGCAGATTTCCCTATTACTGCAAGCTAAAATTAAAATACTCTCTGCTTTTTCAGTGAAATTTGGAATAAGTGACATAACTATTATCCGGATTCCAAACTGCGGGATTCACAGAAAGTTAGACAGTTTTGTATAGTAGCTGATTTTTTGAAGAAAAATACTGGTCCAAGACCGAAACCACTATAGTTCTTTATGTAATGAGCCTATAATTCTATCAGGACTTTTAAGGCTTGAAATCTAAGTTGTGGGAAAGTCATTACTGGTAATTTTATTACACTTTATAAATATTATATAATGACCCAGCGAAAAACTCGTTGAAGCACTAGCGAACACACGAATGTAGTTTTAAAGTGTAAAGTCTTGTCTCTACCCCTAAATGTAGCTGCTTTCCTTCATTACTTTCCAATCCTCAATTTCTCCCAAACTACTCTTTACACTGCAGAATGTTGGTATTTATTTTGACAATTTCACCAGTCTTAACACGATAATAAATACAAGATATTGCTGGTAATTTAGGGGAAGTAAAATATCTGTGTTAGATTAGTTTAGTAAATATTCGTTATAAATTAAAAATTGTGGAGACATCGCACAAATATATTTATAACTGTTGAAATTTAGTTCCAAAAATTTTGATACTCCGAGGCTACTTAGAAATTGATCGGAAAGTTTGGAATTATGTTGTAAATTACATTAAAAATAGATTGAAAAATAATCCACATGGAAAGCATGGGGGAAAATTGTGACAAGCCACAGCATGGTAATTTACAAGAGAGCTGCTTTGGGAATTAAAAACATTGCATAATATGCTACATTCTCTGTCCATTCGAACCTATTAATTAAAACGCAATATGCTTTGAGTCTTCATATAATTCTTTGTGGCTTAGACATTTTAAACGAGATAAACATTTATTTTGAAAAAAAAAATATTTAACGAACTATTATTTATATGACCCACAACTGCACTACTTAGATTCCAAACATTTACAAAGAAGGTAGGCACTTTACTTCAACACGAAATTATGTTGAAAGCTCGATTTTAAGGAAATTGTGGCTTCTTACCTAAGAAATATAGAATTTACTAACATGGCGTGTCTACCTTACATTCAGGAACTTCTAAATAAAAAGTAGGGCACATTCTATTGCAACATACTTTCGATACAGCTTTTCCTTCGTGTTGTGGTATTGCTGGAAAGGCCGGTAATTCCTGTGTCATATCGATATCGAACTGCACAATTGATTTACAAATCATGAACACATACAATATAACGCTCTAGAAATCTGCAACTTGAATATTACATGAATGTAGGATAAGATTACTTGTATAAACTTTGTTGTGTAATCCTGATAGGTACTTTGGAAAAAAATGGATACACGGCATGGATAATAGAAATGTAAGTTATACCGGGTGGAAGGGAAGTCATTACAGTAATTTAAACCAGTGATATTGGAACACATGTTGTATCTTACGTTTTTGTCACTGAACATTTCCTACGGAGATATTTTAGTTTCCTCGAAAACAAGTTGGCAACACTGCAGATTGTGTGGGTGTCACTTTCCCTAGCTCAGTACATAAACACAGTAACGGTGCTTCTTGAGAACACAAAAAAAATACCCTGTCTTGTCCTTCTGTGTTTACTTCGCGAGTGTAGGCCAATCACAAGCGTTAGCTCCCAAAATATTAAAGCAAAAGTCTCCGGCCTATTTACATTCACAAACCAGCTCAATTCCCTGAGCAACTTCAACGTGTGAAAAGGCTGCTCGCAATATTCCTTCACGTCTTTTATGTGATTAATTATTTCGAAATCCTGTGTAATATCCCATAATTACTACCAATGCTATGTCAGAAATAAGTTACTCTACGCATCTTACAAGTAACAAACTGTTTATCTTCGTACATTCTTGTGGATTTACGCATCCAAGTAGGATCAAAAACCATATATGTTTATGAAATCGGCTGATCAAAGAACAAAATGCCTTTAGACTTTTTTGCTGGTAATGCTTCTGTGAAACACATATTAGAAAGAATGTAATGACTTCCCTTCCACCCTGTGTAAAAACCCCTCCATATTATTAAAATGTGATAACCCGAGCAGTAGCAAGCGAGTTTGCTAACACACGGCTTTGTGACCTATCTTCCCTTAATTCGAGCTGATAACGCACCTCCTTGCTAGACGGTTGCTTCCCCTTCCTCTCCCCTCGTCCCGCGATAAGGGCGCAGGGAGGAACGTTACTTCTCTCACCTGCAGACGTGCAGGTACCGTTCAAGTTTTTAGCTGGTTGTATTTGCAACCTAATATTACAAGGTGAAGGAAGTGTGTGACCTAGTTCTGTAAGTTTTAGGGTCAGTGCAACGACATAAATATGTTTAATTTATGTTTCATTAAAGAGCGTCTACCCCGAATAAGCAAAACTATAAGTAAACTTTAATAATCTCAACCCGGTTATTACGATGTAGTCCTATTAACTTATGCAGATGCATTCGTATACAAGAAAAGAAAGGAAAAGGGAATAAAAAGAAAGCTAAGTTAATACAATTAGCCGTAACTTCATTCTGTTATAGGCTGAGACACCATATATCGATTGTTGACAAATATGACAAATGGAAACTGTTGAAAGTGTAGTAAAATACCAAATAGTTATGAAGGTTGTTAAATATTTTGAAAATATATGCTCCATAGTAAACGACAACGATGATTGTGGTGGTGGTGATGATGATGATCATTCATCATCATCATCATCATTATCATAACAAGAATATCAGTAATAATCTACATATCTAGTTCAATATCTAAGATCTTCCTGCGCTCAGTTACGAATTATAACCGTTCCCTACTCTTGTTTGTCTTCCCAGATTATATCTTCTAATCTCTTTTCTTTCGTTGTTTGAACTATTCCTTGCTTCCACGTTATTTTGGGTCTTCTCCTCTTCCTACGTCCCAATGGATTCCATTCGTGGATCACCCTCAGCAGTGTGTCATCATGAATCGTTTTCATCTGTCCAAACCATTTTAATTGTTCTGGTTTAATTTCTTCTACCAATGAACCTTATACTTCCATTTTTTGTTATTCCTTGAGATCCTTGCATATCGTCACCAAAAACCCATTTCTGTAGTTTAATTCAGCTAGTGTTCGTGATTTCAAATGCCAAATCTTTGTATTTATTATTATTATTATTATTATTATTATTATTATTATTATTATTATTATTATTATTATTATTATTATTATTATTATTATTATTATTATTATGATTATGATTATGATTATGATTATGATTATGATTATGATTATGATTATGATTATGATTATGATTATGATTATGATTATTATTATTATTATTATTATTATTATTATTATTATTATTATTATTATTATTATTATTATTATTATTATTATTATTATTATTATTATTATTATTATTATTATTATTATTATTATTATTATTATTATTATTATTATTATTATTATTATTATTATTATTATTATTATTATTATTATTATTATTATTATTATTATTATTATTATTATTATTATTATTATTATTATATAAGGAAGAACCAAAACTTTTAATTTACGAAGTCACGCATATGTCATTTATGGTGGTATATTTTAAAGCAAATTAAATTAAACAGTTGCAAACTGAAATTATAGAACCAATAATTAAATATTACTGAAACCTATGTGCTGAGAGAATCTTAAATAAAACCATTAATATTTGAAAGAAAGTTACTGAGGTGAATTTATGCGCCAATATAAAATACGGGTGGCTCAACAGCTCTGTATTTATTGTGCGCAGATAGCCCTTCGTTAAGCGTTGCAGAATTTAAAGGGGACTTTCCAAATATACAGGACGTTTTGCCACTTCAGTTAGGAACTTTATTTTGGAGGGGATAAACTCAGTTTTTTTTAGATTAACAAATAATGAAAAAGCCTTTATTGGACCCAGCAATAAGCACCCATGTATTTAATTGTGCTTATTGTATTTTTGTCAACATTATGGACAATAGGCATTGTAGATGAAATAAAAGCATAAAGTGCCGTAACGAAAACCATGAAAACATGAGAGCACTTAGGGAATTTCATTGGTATTTCATGGCTCTTATTATGATAATGATCATCGTCATCATCACCTGATATATATTTTACATTTCAGTTGAGAGAGCGACTAAAACAATGTAATATTATATCAATATTTGCTTCATTTGCAAACTTATCATAGAACTTTTGGAGAGTACTCATATGTTTTCAGGTTAGCACTATTAAGCAGACGCACTGAAGGCATGACGCTAAGTTGGTGTGTCTGGTGACAATGAATGATGCACGGAGTTCCACCGGCTTCTGCAAGACCAATGACTGCGTTATCTAGGTTAGAAGTGTGTCGCAAGATGGATAGTATATATGACAGGGGTTGTTCATTTGGCGGTGCAGTTACGAGCATGTAAAAAATCAGGTAGTAAACTTTGTAATGGGTATGTGGGAAAAGTGTTAGGCGAAAAGAAAAAAAAAAAAAAAACGAACAGAGCAAAGTGGATACCTACTATGGTAGCAATTATGAAAATATCTGCAGTTACAAGCATAAAAGCCCGCATAAATGGAAACTATAGCCAGAAAATTCAAAATATGCATTTCATTTGTCACAGAAATGTCTTAAAAGTGTGACATATTAATCAAAATCGTTAGAACCGTTTTCAAGAAAATCAAAATTTTCTAAACATTTTCCATGTAAAAGGTAGTTTAGGGTGGGGCTATTTTCTTCAAAATCGTCGTGTTGCATCTTTACAAGACATTAAACTTAAATATCAACTTTGGTATTTTACCAACTTTTCGTTTTTGAGTTATGCTGTCCACAGACTGACACACACACACACACACACACACACACACACACACACACACACACACACACACACACACACACACACACACACACGCGCGCGCGCGCTAAATCTTGCTACCATAACGGAGCAACTCCTAGATGCCTCTCAGAGGTCACCGGTTAAGGGCTAACCTCTACATAACCCATTGAGAAAAGTAATCTTCTCTGTTGTTAAAATAATATGTTAGTCCACTGATTTCTAATTCTAGACGTTTCCTGATCTTAGACAGTTATTTAGTATGCCCTGCTTACGTACGTGATTGTAATATAAATACAAAAGAAGTAGAGAAAAATATTCTTACATGAGGGGTTATCAGAACATTTTGGCATCCCGAAACTTCAGAGCACAAAACTTCTATAGCATTATAACAAAAGTTATTGAGGGATGTTGGCGCTGTTTTTTATAGTGGTACGATTCGTTCCATTGTAAACATGATCAATTGTGGCTTTTTAAGCTATCTTCTCTTTACCTGCGTGTTAAAAGTCAGCCATATTGCTTGGAGTAAGTTATAGCCGACTTTATTTTTACCACGTATTCTCTGCGGAGTACACAGTTTTTCACTCCAAAGTATTCTTACAAAGCTGTCTTAATCCGTTTCAGTATTTTTAGCAGTTTATGAATTGAAACAGACGCTCGAAATGAAGAGCCACACTGAAAAAAGTGCAGTGCCGCAGCTGATAAGATTTAAACCATGGATTTTCCTGCTTCAACATATCAATAGAAAAGTTCCGCAACTAACTCATATTTTTCTCTATAAGCCACAAGAAGACCTCAAATTAATTTTGAAGTAATATATGCTAATAATGACTTAAAATACCGTAGGCACTTTCAAACCTTTTCCCACACGAGGGATGAGTGAAGAACATTACATGAACTATTTTACCACTTATGCTACTCTTGTTCTAATTCCTGAACCAGTTTAGGCATCCCTGTCACAGGCATCTTAAAGGAATAATTCGAATAGGTATGATTGCTAAAGGGCACACAAAATGGACTGGGCAACAATTCAAGCCATGAGCATAAGTACAGCAATTGCACTCAAATGAGGCTGTAGTAAAGGATGGGGAGGGCCCACGTAAAATAAACAGTGAGATTGTACGCGGAGTTTAATTTCTGAAAAAGGAAAAAAGAAACTACAGCAATACTATAGTAAATAAATTGATAATTACTTCTTTATTTTCTTCGGTATGGGCCGTGTTATGATCCATAATGGAAGCTGAGAAAGAAGTAATCAACAAAGCCCGTGGAAGTCTGCGTAATTATATTGATAATTGATATATTTAGGATGTTAATAGCTACCAATTACTTTATTTTATTGTCAAATGGTAATATAACATGAAAATAACAGAAAACAGTTACAATTTTCTAAAACTTTGACCAAACATCTGTGGTGGCAACACTATGCATTACGTGGAATATTAATTACCATTGGAGTAGAAGCCCAGGTCCATCAGGTAGAACAGGGATTTTTAGCTGCGAGGAAAATATCAGTACCGTTGAACGGTTTTTGAGATTACGCTACGTATACAAGGTGTACCCCCCGCCCCTAAGAAAAACACCGACAAGTCTTAGTATGTTCTGTGGCATCGCAAATTGATCGGTTCTCAAAAAGGAATCCCTGCCCGGAAATGTACAGTTTGGGTGCTCGAAGTTTGAAAACGAGCGGTTGTGATAGTTTCTTAAGATTCGTTTTGGTATCTTAAAACGGAAGGTATGCAAGCCTTTAGCCATGAGTGTATTGGGACAAATGACCTGAATAATATTCTTGCGACGCACTACATTCCTCTATGGAGCCCTTCCTGCACATATTACTGCGTTACTGGTGTAGTTTCCAGCAAAGCACGCAGTGCAACACGTACTAATTACACAGCTGCGGAAATGGCCGATATGAGCTCCAGCACACTTTGATGTAAATGTGCGGTATCACCTCAGCGTCGCATATTCAAATCGATTGATTGGTAGAGGTGGACCAGTTCCATGGCCTTCAGATCCGACACCTCTCGACTATTTTCTATGGGATTGTATGAAGAGCATGGTGTATGGACGTCAGCGGGGGACCTCATTGCTCGAGTCCACGGAGCGACTGAAAATCTTTAGAGATGTGCTAGTAATGTTAGGTTCATTGGCCAAATGAGAACGCACGTCCATCTCACACTTTGATGCGCTACAGCGTCCAAACCGTGCGTTTCTTAAAAAAAAAAAAAAAAAAAAACTATTAGTTTGCCACCCACACAACATAATAGGCGTTTTTGGTGTTATTTTGGGATACCCTGTACATTTTCTCTCTTTGTAACATTAGTACGGATAGAACAAATTATTATTAAGTTTCTTTACTTCCAACGTGAGTGTTCTTCGTATATGAAGTCATATATCTTAACAGTAACCATAATATTGGAGTGACATATGCTTATGAAATAGAGACAGACTTTAGTGGATCATTTGAAACAGTATTATGCTATTCTAGCGTATTGTCTGCTGTTGACCATTACCCACACCGTGCCAAAGTTTCATTGGTCAGATAACAGGGGGCTATCTAGCTATGGGATATCATCTCTGCGGGAGATACAATAATATCAGTAATAAAGCTGGTAACAGGTCGCCAAGATAACCACAATGCGCTCCATTCAGAATTTCATTTACGTGGCCAACATATTCAATAAACTTTCCCAAAGAGCTAATGCAACGTCATGGGTCATTTGCCTATTAAATATCATCATTGTTGTCTGACATGAAACTACCATTTCAAAATCGTATAGTTGGTATTCACCTACTGTTTGTTAGAACCTCAGTCGCTTAGTAGCCATATCAGAAACACACAGAAATTAAAATTCCGGCTGCTGTATGTTTGTTATTTCTTTCTTGCATACATGCTAAATAAAACCTAAGTGACAACTTTAAAAGTAAATTAAAAATCTATGTTGTATTTTCAACATCTCTACTCTTGTGCAAACTGATCTTACAGGGAAGTTTATTCCTCTACTTCAGGGGTGTGACCAACATTCTCTCTTTGAAGAACCTGTGGGTGCCAAAAGCTCACTCCACTCCTCAGTCGGAGAGACATACAGTCAGTATACAGTGGCGGACACAAACAGAGGATTCCATGGAACGTTCTAAGTCCTATTGAATTTTATGAGAATGTCCTCTTCATTCTGGATGATTTTTGTATTAATGGTAAACAGTAAGAGACAGTCAAAAGCGTACTAAATAAAAAATGAGGATATCTTTAAATCACACAATTTAGTCATATACTTCGCTTTTCTTTTGAGTGAATTATTTACGAGATATTATTTTCTATTTGTTTGAATTTGCCAATACGTTTACTCTTTTCAAATACGAGGTAGGAATATGTTGTTATCTTTTCAGTCCTTGAACTTGTAAAGAGAACGGAATTTCAAATGCACCGCATTGCAAAGAGCCCTTAAAACATTTCACTATCGCTTAAAGCCTATTGTATTCCCATATCCCGCTTGCACCTACAAGAAAATTCCCAATAAGGTAATTTCTGCAAATGCTTATGTCGATTAAAATATAGTAGATAGATAAATAAGTATTTGCAAGAATAGTGTGCATAAGAGTTGAGTAGCTCTGCGTATACTTGCGAACAAAGTGTCTCCAAATTGAACTATATTAAAAGTTTGTATCGTAATATGTTACACGAAGATCACTTGGTGGATCTTCTATGTCAAATATTGATAGACTTTTTAAACGTAAGCACTAATGAACAGAAGTTTATCGTATACGATTTGAAGGTGCTTTCCTAACTCAAACGTAACCTACATGTCAACAACGCGCCACTGCAACACAAGGCACGGTAGGAGGGGGGAGGGTAAAGAGAGGCAAAGTCCGCGTATATTGGAAGTTGGTAAACCCAGACTCTCCTCTTTCGCAAAGATTGCACATCGCTGGTCTGTCATGTTAATCGAGATAAACATTTGCAGAAATTTTCTTACTGTTAATTTACGTTTAGGTGCACGGGGAATGTGCGAATACAATAAACTTTAAGTTATACTCAAATCTTCTAAAAGTTGCTCACTATGTGATGACTGAAATCTTCTCTTTGCTAAGTAAAAAGCTAATGTTTTCCTACTTGATAAAAACATAAGTATTGGAAATATGAAGTAACAAGAAATATCCTGAAAATGGCGCAGCCCATAACAGGAAATCATTTGCCATAAAAATATGTTAAACGTATGACATTTTAACCAAAATCGCTGGAACTAATTTTGAGAAAATAATAATTTTCCGTGTAAATGGTAGTTTAGGGCGAGGGAATTTTCTTCAAAATCGTTGTGTCGCATCCCTGACCTTTAGTGCCTTTGTTTCCTAGCCGGCCTGGAATATGAAAGGAGCCGAGCCCCGACCGTCCTTTGTTGTACGTAGTGCCCGGCTCACAATATTATTCTTCCATTTCTGCATAAACAATTTGAAATTCTTTTAGAATTGTTAAGTAATTCAATTCTTGGCATAGCTGTAAAATATTTCTTAAATAGTAAAACCTTAGTTCATTGTGGAAAACTAGAGCCATGCTTATGTCCTTGTTATATTAAAGGTTACTCTGCCATTGTGTTTACTTTACGAAATGCCAGAGGTTGCACAGTGGCATAATACTGGATACTGGTAATCATTGCCATTTTCTGTTGACATACGTTAATGTACAGTTAGCAGGTGTGAACAACATAATCACACGGTTTTAATTTTCCTCCTTCCATCACGTATCGTAGCATAACAGAATTTCGCTTCCCAACTCTAGCTGTTAATGAATTTTTGCGCAAAAAGAGAAGCTTGCAGAACGTGCACAACATTGTGCTTAAAACATCACTATTGATCTGACGTTACACGAGTTGAGTTAGAGAAGGAATTTTGTGGGATTTACTTTTCATGTGCCATTTCAATACCAACTGATGAAAATCGTGGGGAAATCAGTCAAAGTTGTAAAAACATAGAAACTAAGCTATGGTCCTTTAAATACTTCACTTTAAATTTGTAACACTTGAGTATATGATGGTACAAGTATTTTACTACACTACTTTGGACATTTGCGACAACAGCATTACGAAACCTATCTTTAAAATTATTATGCATAAATTTTCATTGATGCTATTAGTTTAATATCACAACTGTAAACTGTTTTCTAGTATTTTGGTGCTAAAAACATATGTAATTTCTAAAAATTAAAAATAGTTTTACAGCATGTTCTAATTTAACTAGATAATAACACTCTTTATATTTTGGACTACTATGCATAATGTAAGATGAGAAACATTTTTGCTGTTTTATTTTACACCTCCAAAGAGGAGATTGTTATGCAAAATTAAGTACGAGCATAGTTTATTTAGGTTCTAGATAGACAATAGCTTTCTATGTGACATAGCAATTAATTGCCTCAATTAAGAGTGTACGTACAGACAGAAGAAGTAGGGTACTCCACCCAAAAACTCAATGTCGAGATTTCACTAGTAATACATATTTCGGGATTTCCTGAATAAAATTAAATAGAAAAGGATTAAACTCAAATAAGAAGAAATATGACCTATCAGAAACGATATAAGGCGAATAATTTATCGAAAAAATAAACTTCTAGCTGTATCGCCTCCGAGATATAAGAAGAGTCGTCTAGCTCTCTAATCAAAGCTAGACCAAGGCCAATATTTAAAAGCAGTTACAAGATTGCGCCTCAACTCCATTAAAATCCTGTTACAACGTTCAGAATCTTCCAGGATGTGACATGAAGAAATTCTCCCTATCCCAAACGTTCGGTTTGCGTGGAAAAATATTAGTTAGGTTTTATTTACAGTTTTAAGAATTTTAATTAAAATTTCTATAGATCTAAGCTATTTTCATTATGACAAATAATATGTATAACTTGAATTTTTCCGGGAAAAGCCATGAGGACCTCTTTATTGCTAATGAGTAGGCTTCGGTGGCAATTGCATGTTATCGGTATTTAAGTTATTCTTGCAGGGAGATTTTCTACTGCTTCTACCTAACGGGGTTGATTGGATAGGGGCGGCTCAGTCGCATCGCTTTAGAAGCAGGTTACTGTAGCAGTGTCTCACTCTCCCCTTCTCTACCTTCACTACTGTCAACGAACATGAAGTGCAAACGAATACAGTAAAATAGCTCTCAACCTAACGTTGTTTCCAACCGTGACCGAAGCCTACTAATGACACTTCAATGTAGATTTCGTTAAATCATACAGTGCGGGGTGTTCATCAGACGAGCTTTCCTGATTACCAATCAATGAAATGTCAACTACTTTTTATTTATGGATGTTCCTTAACCGCTATGGCTTTCAGCGTCCCATTCTGAAACGTTACTTAATTTTGTCTCAGATGCCTCTTTAACTTTATGAGGTTAAGGAAACATACATTTCCCTCGGGAACTAGGGGCTAATCTGTCACCTTCGACTGCGAATGACGGCTATATGAAGCGGTTATATGCTATATCGTACTATTTATGGACTTTTTGGCAGCGATTTCTTTCGGCAGCCTCCAGAAGTTACTTGAACCCTTGTTACTTGAACCCTTGGAATTAAATTTCATCCTTATTCGTACACTCACTTCTGTTTATGATGCTACCGGAGCTTCGGGAGGCATTCTACTTGTCTTCACAGATGGAGTGTCGTAACAATCTGTTGACCTTTTCGCGAACGCAGTGACGTCGTGTTTTAAGTTCACAGTTCCCGTTTATTCACATATGAATATATCACTTTGAACAATGTCTTCAAATATAAAGTTGCTTCCCAGGTACTCATAATTCTTCTCTGATGAACCTCCACAATATTTGCATCAGCTAGTTACGGATTAAGTGTTAAAGCTATTTGCTTTAAAATTGGCAAACATAATATGAGTAAACAAGGAAATAATCGTTGAAAATGTCAAATAGATAGCTCAATTATAGTAAATGCAGTTACAGTACGGCCAATGGATCTCCGGCCCTGATGTTTCTTGAGGCCTGGTAACGCGGTGTTACCAATTCTTTGGCGGAAATTTCAAACCGCGTATTTTAAGCATTTCACACATTTGTAGATCGCATGGCTACTTCGTAAATTTACGTGGATGTTATATAACATATGTACATGGTCACAGAATATTAGAATATGGAGACAATTGTTATACCATTTAAAACACTTTACTTAGGCTGTCAAATAAACCCTCTTCTTTCAGAAAACACAGTAACTTCCTCATATAATACTGATACACAGACTGCCTTTCACATACTCTACCCAACACCTTAGTAACAGGTAGAAGGAGGCACCTTGAAGTACTCATGAATCCTGCCGATTTTTTCTTCAATTCCGATGAACCAGTAACCATGTTATTGCAATAATGATGATAACAATAATACGAGAAACATTAAAATTGGAGTTCACGCTTGCAAAAAATAGCTGACAAACTTCACCTGCACAAACACCAAAGCAACTATACCATCTGGTTTCTGTAAGACGGAGTTGGCAACGCGGTGATAGATTTTGTAGCCACGCTTAGCAGTGAGACCGCTGATTGGTGCTGCTAGAAATGTTTAATATTCGATGCACTGGTCGTTTCCAGTATTGCCAATAGTAACAGATACTGCGCACAACAGATGTAAAAGTAATATTCGAACAGAATGGTGTTGTAATGAGACATTGCATTAAAATAAAACCAGAAACCTGGATTTCAATGTTTTAAACTTAATATACATCATATAGTTTCATTCTTAAGATAATGTTGGGAATCTACTTTACAAAAGGCATTACTACACGTTGGCAACGTTAACCTTCCCCCTCCAACACATTGTAACCGCAAAACGTCAAGGTCTGAGATTCACTGGCCGTACTGTAAACTAGAGAAGTATGATAGCGGAATTTTCTGATACCTAAGTATAATGGAAGTAAGTGGAAGAATGTTTTGGAGTTAAAGTTATTACTTACAGAGAATGTATTTCTGTTTTTTTTTTTTTTTTTTTTTTTTTTTTTGTGCTGTTGGTTGGTACCTATAAAGTACTTTTTGTGCACCAATAAATAAAACACTCATAATATTTGAATATTGAGTTGGCACGTTTGAAATTATCCGTGCATGCATATAAATCCATGGAAAATGAAATGTGAGGAGTACATGTTATAATAAAAAACGTAAAACTGAGGGAAAAAAGAAAAAAAAGCACTTACAGAAAGGAGAAATGAGCTGGTCCAGTGGGGTTAAAAGAGAGTGCATGAGTGACTTAAATATGTCGATAGGATGTTAAAAATAACTCTTTGTCCAGGTGTCTATAAAATACTTATAATATAATTATAATTAATTAAAACTTAAATGCAATTAAAACTTGAAAACTGTAATTTTCAGCACCTTAAAACTCAGTCTCAGGATTCCTAACACACACGACTGTTTGGTTGAAAAACAAAACCAGATTGCCCTACACACGCAAGCACGCACGCGCACACACAAATATATGTACACACACACAGACACACACTCCTCCCTTCCACGCACGCCTTTGTTAAGACGGTTGGCAAAACGCATACATGGAACCAAGTGTAACTACCGTCATTTAGTCGGTTATTCAATTCATCTATAAAATAATAAGAAGGTACAAGATTGCTAACACAAGAAACTGCTTAACTGGACCAACTAAACTAAACCGCACGGCAACTATGTTTCCCACGCCAAGGCCTACTGCCCTCCGGCTGCGTCTCCCACTTCTGCCTACTACAAACGTCATGAGTGGGGTGCAGTTACGGAGGATGGGTCGTGGTCAGCACTCCGAGTCTCCCGTGAGTTACGCGGCTTTTGCAACCAGGAACCACTACTTCTCAATGAAATAGCTCCTAAATTGGCCCTAGCTGGAAAAGATCTCCGTGCAGGTATCGGGAATTGAACGCGGTTCTCCCTCTTGGTAAGCAGGGGATACGACCCAAGAGTACATATCGTCATCTTATCGAAGACTTATTCAGATTATACACAAAATAATAATTCGATCAAGGAAGGTGCAAGATTTGCTGATACAAATAGCAGGTGAGTTGGACAAAGTACTGCGTTTGAAATATGACAATTATTAGTTTGAACAAATAATCGTCATGAGAAATTAGTCATGTAAACTTGTGGAACAGGGCCACTACTGTATAAATGTACCTGAAATCTAAATTGTTAGTAATGAACGGGCATAAATATTTCATCTGGTTATTACGATGAAGTAGAGCCTTTATTTCACCTGTTTTGTGCTAAAAGTACTAGTTTTAATTACAGACATAGTGGAAAATATTTTAAAATCGTCCAAGGGTTGAATCGCAATAAAAGCGTGGAAGCTAAGAGTGGAAAACTCTCAACAGAATGTGTTATTAGATTATGGAGGAATCCCTTAACATTGCCACTTGAGTGTGGTAATATGCAGCAGCCCCTGCGGACTCCATCACAATGAATACCAATATTCTGCTTGCCAGTCTTCCCATTCGATACCAGATAATTGGACAGATGTGTATCTCGGGGAGATGGGGATTTCATTCGCTGGAAAGAACGGCTTATTGGAATCACACCTTTATGGTTTGGAATGGGAGCGTAAGTGATCCGCATTTGGCCGTGAGGAACTTTGAATCGATATAGCAGGGTAGTGGGCTAATTTGATGGAACCCTGCAGAGTTTTCATGTTCGCTGTATTCTACTTGTAAAAAAAGCTGGAAATATAATTACCCTTATAAAGCGTGGTTTATTAGCTTAGGGTATTTATGTCCAATCAGTAGCTGCAGTGTGGTAGTAATGAATGAATAATCGCTCCCTATAGCATTCGATGTGCAAGAGTGCCTTAATAATTCAGCTATAGGGAACCTGCTCCATTAATCTCATTGTGCTAAGCTCATATCTTTATTGCTTCATCAAAGCCTCTTGAACAGTCCAGTGATAATCACAGCGTTAAATCTCCATTTTACTTTGACATACCCAATTTCGTAGTGTATTGTATATGAAACCTACAAATATGCATTCGTACAATAACGTATTTTAATCCTTCATGTCCACAAATAAACCAATGCAATTAGTATTTGGAAAGAAATCTCATTATGTGTACTGTAATTTTAGGGTCCGTGAACAATGAGGTCATTTGGGCCCGAAGTCAAAAGATAACAGTAAAACTAACCAAACTTTTAAGCTGAACAGTTAGCGTAGCTTTAAGTTAAAAAATTTCTTGTGTTGCACCACAAGACTTTCTCTACCCCTGTACTAACCATGCTTACAAACTGTAATTCCTATATCTTCTTCGTGTTAGTTAAGATAAACATTTCTACAAATTATTTTATTGATTATTTCCTTGTAGTTAGAGGAACATTAGAATACAGTAGGCTTTGTGGATAGTCAAATCTTTTAAAGCTTTGAAATCTCATTCTACTTGCACACCTAACCTATAAAAAATGAACAACGATGTTCCATTCCACCAAGGTTTTGTTTTTCTGAAACTGACACAAATAACAAGGAATATCTCCGAAATGGTTCACATTACAAAGAAAATCATTCGGACATAAATTGTGTGTTTCAGCGAGATCTACATTTTTGTACAGTACAACTTTATCCATCTCTTACGGTTTACGAGTCATCCAAATGTCATCCTGAGTAAACAAGACTACATAGCCTGTAGCCAGAAAATTCAGAATATACATTTCATTTGCCATACAGATTTCTTAAACATACGGCATTTTAAACAAAACCATTATATCCATTTTCAAGAAAATCCAAATTTGCGAAAAATTTTCCATGTAAAGGGTAGTTTAGGGCGGGGCTATTTTCTTCAAAATCCTCGTGTCGCATCCTTGAAAGACATAAAGCTTAAGTACCAACTGAGGTTCTTAACCGACTTTTCGTTTTTGAGTTATGCTGTCCAAAGACTGACACACACACACACGAGCGCGCGCGCACACACACAGACCTTTCTCTAAAAATGTTTCTTTTTTTTGATTCAGGGGTTTTAAAAACATATATTTCCGGTGAAATCTCGACATCAAATTTTTGGGAGAAATACAATACTTCTTCTATTTACCAGTAGGGGAACTAAAAATTAATAACAATGTTATGTTTGCCAGAAGTATAAGTTCTTCAAAACTCCCACCCGAAATGGTTCACTCTACGAAAAATTTGTTTCAATATAAATTGTGTATTTGACCACGATCTTTATTTTTGTGTAGTAAGATTTGGTCTATCTCTTACCGTTTATCTCACATGAAATAGTCATCCAGAGTAAATACGAGTACAGGGGCTAAAGCCAGAAAATTCAAGATATAAGTTTCAGTTGCCACAAAAATATCTCAAACATATGGCATTTTAGTCAAAATCGTTATATCCATTTTCAAGAAAATCAAAATTTTCCATGTAAAGGGTGATTTAGGTTGGAGCAATTGCCTTCGAAATCTTCGTGTCGCATCCCTGAAAGACCAACTTAAATACCAACTTTGGTTTTTAACCGAGTTTTCGTTTTTGAGTTATGCTGTTCACAGACAGACATACGCGCACACACGGAACTTTTTCTAAAAATCCTTTTTTTTTTTTTCATTTTTTTTAGATTCAGGGGGCCTGAAAACATATATTTCCGGTGAAATCTCGACATCGAATTTTTGGATGGAATACAATACTCCCCCTACTTACCAGTAGAGAAAGTAAAAAGAATATGGTATACAGGAATCCACAGGAATACAGGGATTCCTTATCCAAGCATTTGTGACACCTGACCAAGGGTTTTAGAATTGCTCTGTTGTAATCTGCTATTGCCAGCCCATTAGTCCAGAATATTCGGACATAACTGCACTGAGCAAAGAAGGAGAAAATATGTTTATGAAAGCAATCTGTAACTCACCTAGAGTTATACGTCTCTCTTGTTGTCATGATTATTGTAGTCCTGTGTAATGAGTGACGGACGTCCGGATCGGGTTTCGTCCACATTTGTTCGTCCATTGCTGAATATTTAATTTCATTTCCTATATTACTTTCACTCATTATGTGTCAACTTGCATTTCCTTTAGTTGACACTAAATTTCAACAGGTTTCATCTTCCGACCGTACAAAAATCCAATATCGTACCCACAGTGTAAAGTTACGTATATTGTCATAAGTAAATGTAGACTACGTTGTTTTTCTAGTAGAACTGGTCAATTAAGAACCTACCCTCATTACCTGTACGTTACGGGGTTGCACAGCTACTGGGCATATTACCCCATATTGATCGCCTTGTTTACTTTTTTTGATCATATTTTACGAGATTCCTCTAGAAACCGGAAGCGTTGAACTTTAAACCTTCTCGAAACTGAGGGAGGGTATATAAAGGGTCGCTTAATCTGATGGACATTATTGTCTTCAAAAATATTTGGAAGCTCCTATAAATGTGCTACAGTTCAGATCCAAGACACCGATATCGATCACCAGTAATGTTATTTTGAACCGAAAAGTGGAATTGTTTTGATCACAGTTTTTGGTGATTGTTATGTATGAATTTATAATTAAAGTCCTTAATTCGTTGTATTTTGTATTAGGTTCCTTTCCCTGCCAAATGCTATCAATGATAATCCTTCCATTTACTAATAATTGATTTAGTGTACCAAAACCACCGAACCGTAGTTTCCGTAGAGCGCAATTCTAAAAATACCTAACAGTTGACGGAACTTCATATTACAAAATGAACAATCACAGAATGCACAATAGCGTTTTTGGAATAGCACATGCACGAGAACGTTTTTTTTTCTTTTTTTTTTTTCTTTTTTTTTTTTTTTTTAAATAAACCATTTTGACCATGCCTGTAGGAACGACATGGTTGTGCGTAACGACAGTGCGTAAATGGTCCGACTAATTATTATCTTCCTTAGAACTCAATGCAGTCATTGTAAGATGTGGATATTTAACTGCATTAGACAGATTAGCTAAACAGTGGGATTAACCTTCAAAATTTAAAATTTCTTGTATTTTAGTTTTAGATAGACAAAATAGGTACAAGAAATTCTTTATGCACTCACATGACCTTCTGTACTCACTCACGTAGTACAAAATATTTCTACAAACGCTTGTTCTTCCGTCACATATTAATTATTATGATAAACATTTGTAGTTACGACTTTATTACATAATTAATTTTAGGTACAGTGCAAATTGGAGAATACAGTAGACTTTAAGGATAATTACAAATTTAGGAGCTGTTCCCTATGTGATGACTTCACAACTCAATTCTCTTGCCATCACCAAAGCCAAAAACTAATGAGCTCCCATTTGAAAGAGAAGTATAAATACTGAAAAAACCTCAAGATGATAATAATAAGAAATGCTTAACTCAAAAACAATTCCTTAAATTGTATGCTTTAACGAGTTCAATTCTTTTCCTTTTCTCTTGTGTAATATTTGGTCTATCTCTTGCAGTTTACATTGCGCAAGTCATTAGGAATGCAGAGGCCATCCGATGATTCGTACAGAATTGAACCTATACGTTTCATTTGTCACGAAAATACCTTTTATGATATTTTAATAAAAATCAATGGTAACCTTTGAAAAAATAGTACTTTTCGAAAAGTTGCCCATATAAAGGGTAGCTTGGAATGGGGTGATTTGCTTTAAAATCTTAGTTACGTAGGCTTGGAAGACGTTGATTTTTAATACCTAGTTTGGGATCGGAATGATTCTTATTTTTGAGCTTTGCTGCTCACTGCTACACAGAAACACACAGGCGGAACGTTTACTAGACATCTGATGTTTGCAATTCACATGCATTTCTCTAGTCACTCTTGCAAAAACTATTCTTAAGACGTTTATTCTTCTATTTGCTTCATGTTAAGCGAGGTAGGCGTTTATAGAATAGTTACACTTTATAATTTTCTTATAAATTGGACATAGGAGAATACAATAGAGTTAAGTGATAGTCAAATGTTTTAAGAGCTATGTTATGGTTTTGACATTGCAATTTCTCTGCGTGGCCAGCACATACAGAAACAAATAACGACTCATTTGAGTAAGGTATACAACCTCAAAGCACGTATAACCAATGAATTCTCGATATCCAGTTTTTTTTTGTAATACAATATTTTCTCTACTTCTACTTACACATAGTAGAGAAAACTAAACTGGTTGCACTGATTGTGTCTCGAGTAATTACAAGCAGAAAATATTTTAGTGGAGAAAATACTCGTACTTTATATATATCGTATATATCGTATGACGTAACCTGAGGCATTTATCCTGAGTAATTGATGTGATACCTACGCTTCAATTATACGTGAGGCAGAGAAAAGTATATTTCTTCCTTCCATAGTTTGTCACCTGGATTCCATTCGTTAGATTGATTATTGGTTATCGATGTGTGCGGAAAAGTGTGTTTGAGAGGTGCCAGAAAGGTGTAACCACCAAGAGAAGAAATAAAAGAGCTGGTTTAGAAGAGCGTTGCCAAGAGCTGTCATTGGTCAGCGTTAACTTAAAGTACAAAGAAACTTTACACGAGCAGTAAACATTCATGTTACTCTAGTGCAGAGTAAAACAGTTTGCTGCCTGGTTATCAATACTTGTAAAATTTTGATAACTTATGGGTTTTGTATGTCTAGACACAAAAGATGCCAAAATTGTTATCAGTTATTCAGTTATTTCCCTTTATATCTTACTGAATTTAAGCATTATAATTTATTCATGCGATAAACGTAAACGTTAAAAAATTATAAATGTTTACATCTGGTAAATAAAGATTTAATATGTGAATCTTAGGAGTTACTTGTAACGCCAATGCAATCTATGATCTAAATTATCATTTTGTTTGTTTATAGATCTGTAAAGATCCATTGTAGCTACCACGCCTCCAAGGAGAAAGGGGTGAAGTGGAGGAACCGCAGGAGGCTACAGACCGCAGGCAGATAGCTCAGAAAGATGCGCGGAAGTCCCCAAGAGTTACTGGCTCGATATATCAGTGTTGTTCTATGTGTCTTTCAACAGACTGAGGATTGAATGGGTGAAATGCTGCTTAAATGAGGCGGGGCCTTTTAATGGAGGGCTACTTTGCACTGATGTATTCTATGTTTGTATATTCTCTTACTAAGATGGCTAAGTTTGAATGTGGAAGAAGGTTCCAGAACTGCTATAACGATAGGGTCCACAATGTTAACTTTCTAACAAGAACTTATCTCCATTTGATAATGTAACATATTATATATTTCGCAATTGGACCCAAGCGCGCTGGAAGAACATATTGTGGCCCAATTAATCAACCTTTACGATTACTTACGGAAACGATGGAGGCCATATACTCGGAACCAAATACGTAAAGGATATTCCCAAGTGCTACAGAATAATGGTCTAGGGCTGCATGAGTAGTCAGGGACTGGGAGCCTTGCACATCTGCAATGGCACCTGAAGCATATATTATACGGATTCTAGAATAAGCTATATTGCCTTCTAAGAGGCGTCTATTTGGTCTATGTCTCTCTCTCTCTCTGTCACACACACACACACACACACACACACACACACAAACACACACACACAGAGAGAGAGAGAGACGGAGGGACAGACAGAGACAGAGAGACAGACACACATACAGTCGTCAAAACATCGACAACGCTTAGTATATTGTGCGGGATGGCAAACTGATCGGTTTTCAAATAGGAACCCCATCACATAACTCGAGCTGTAGTGTCTACATTATTGTGATATTGTATTGCTTCACTGTGAATATCTTCAGGTGTGTATGTTCGTATCTCGTATAATTCGTATAACTCTCCGGGATCATATTTTATAGACAAATGTATAACAAGAAGTCCGTACAACGTACGTTTTAAAATGAATACCTCTCAGTTTATCGCCATAAAGTAATGAAAAAGCACAATTTTTATGGCAGTTTAGCTTTATGCAACGTCAATATGATCTATGCGGGCTGGCCCGGCTACCTACTTCGCCTGCACTGTAGTTAATTGTAAACGAGGGGAGGAAAAGCGGCAAGTTGACTTTTAGCCAGACAACTCATAGATGTCATCAAGAGCATACTGGGAAATGTAAAGCACTAAAGTGTGATGTCCCGAATTTTTATTAGCTAACCTTTTTGCAGCTACAGCGTAAAAATTATTAAAATTAGGACACATCTGTTATAAAACTATATCGTATACAAGCTTAATTTGAACATAAATGGAGTAAAACAGATTTAAAAGGATTTAGTCCTTGTACATGGCGGATAATACGTCAAAACTTAATGAAGTATGCATGCATACAAATTAAGGATGCTAAATCTGAAAAACGATGCTTAAGGAGAAGTGTGGTTGCAGAAAAAGTCTACATAAATTAGCTGGTGCTTCAATCATTTATTCTAATAAGACGTGCCCTAGTATTATCGTAAGTGAACTAATTCAGGTGTATGCATGATCTAAAATACGTCAACAAAGGCTAAGCATACATATTAATACATGTATCTCAATGTAGATGTCGTTTAATATATTCAATGTTATGGTTTAATTCCCAATTCTTCGGTCTAACTATGATCCACTGGTATACTGCAAAAGTACTTCTTACTGTCTTTAAAAGTATGTTTTTTTTAATAAATCCTCTCCCTAACTTAAATTGGACAGTATTCTATTAGTAAACAACACTGAAAATAATTTCTAACACGCTGGGTACCGTTTTCCTGTGTACGTTTTCCGATGACAGCGATATAACAACGAAAACATTCTCTGTAGCCTCCCTTATGGCACCTATGTTGGGAGGAATACGATGCGTTAGGGAATGTAGAAAATGCATTTGTAACGTTACGTTGTTCCCCATAGTGTAATATCATACCCTCAATATTTTCTGTGCAGCTTCAGCCTTTATGTTTACCAGAAAACTATTGTGTACAGCTTAATATACCATATAGCAGGATATGTATCTCCAGATACCTTTATTTGCCCGTTTAATGTCCCAAAAGGACTGCTGTGCTTTAAAAGAGGCCACTCGTACTTCGATATTGTAACCCACTAGCATAATATACAGAATATAATACATTTTGTGAACATAGATTCTAAATAAAGCAATTTATGTAAATTTATCATATTTATCATGCATTATCATATTACTTATATTTGCAACTTATATAATATTAAATAATTTATAACCAAATACACAAATGAATGAATGAATAAATAAATAAATAAATAAATAAATAAATAAATAAATAAATAAATAAATAAATAAATAAATAAATAAATAAATAAATAAATAAATAAATAAATAAATAAATAAATAAATAAATAAATAAATAAATAAATAAATAAATAAATAAATAAATAAATAAATAAATAAATAAATAAATAAATAAATAAATAAATAAATAAATAAATAAATAAATAAATAAATAAATAAATAAATAAATAAATAAATAAATAAACAAACAAACAAACAAACAAACAAACAAACCAGACAGACAGACAGACAGACAGACAGACAGACAGACAGACAGACAAACAAACAAACAAACAAACAAACAAACAAACAAACAAACAAACAAACAAACAAACAAATAAATAAATAAATAAATAAATAAATAAATAAATAAATAAATAAATAAATAAATAAATAAATAAATAAAGGAAGAAATGAATAAATAAATAAATAAAGGAAGAAATGAATAAATAAATAAATAAAGGAAGAAATGAATAAATAAATAAAGGAAGAAATGAATAAACGAATAATTGAACGGACGGACGACAGATGGACAGGCGGAGCGATGAATCGGCGAATCAATGAACGAATCAATGAATCAATAAGCGAATCAACGAATCAATGAACGAATCAATGATTCAATGAGCGAATCAATGAACAGTCAATGAACGAATGAATCAATGAATCAATGAATAAATAATATTATCTAGAGTTTAAAGAAACAGGAATAGGAAGTTACTGATTACAAGAGTTTGTTTCTTTTCTACGACATTAGTGCCTTCAGCTCAATTGAGAAGTATAAAGCCAGAAAGTTCTAAAAGATTTCGCTTTGTGCAGTTCACATTGTCACTTTACAAGACAGTTCCAATTACCTCATCACTTCTCTATCTGAACTGGTTCAATTTCCCTAATCACTTCACTTTCTCCGTGTCGTAATGAAATACGCTGACGCTGTCCCTCTGCCAAACGGTTCGCTCGCTGAGAGGTCGAACAAAAGACGCCTCTAATTTCTTGAAATAACAACGTTCATTACACGTCACCACAATTGTCACTATCTGACTCGGAGGACAGGGTTTTCGTTATATAAAAACTCATTTACTGACTGACTCACCAATAACTCACTGAGTTCACTTGCGAGAGTGCTCTCTTATTTAGCCGTTGGAAGTTTCCCAGAATTTCAGAACCTTCGAGATAAAGAAATTTCCAGAAGATTCTCTTTATCTGGTAATAGTGCTTTTTATGTCCGAAAGCGGGCGATGATAATCAAGGTTATAATTTTACAATTGACCTCATCAGTTGAGGACATACAGAGATCGCTCTGGTAAGCATCTAGGGCCTTTAAGGACCCACCTCCTTTTCAAAGGAAATTATACATAAAATGTAAAAGCTTTATATACGTTTATTACCACTATTAAAACATTCTGTTTTATTTAAGGGTATGAATATGTTTTGTTTTAAAAAATTATAACAAGAAATTCACAACTTATAAAGCGCTAATAAGAAATGTTCTGACTCCTTTGTGATTAGTAATTCTCTTCATGGATGCGGTTTGTTTTCATTGTTCATTGTTTAAAATATGAAACGTATCATGTTATAAGAGTATATTTTATTATGAAATACGAGTGGTTTCATAATTATATCATTATAAACTTGTACTATGTGTGATTTCAGATCAACACAGGAGCCTTCTTTTTCTTAAATAAGCATTATTCAGCACTGCAACCACTAAATTGTTACTACGTTACACATTTTCTGTAGATACTTCTTAAAATTATTCGTAGTAATATCAGTCCTTTAGAACAATGAATATTTATACATTGTTAACTTCCTAGTCATTGTAATTTTCTTCTGAAAGAGAGAAAACCCACGGAGGAGGAAAGAGTAGGATGTAGATAACGTTGAAATGTAGAGGAATGTATGTGTGGGCTGTATTATTCCCAAAAGAAAATAATGCGGACTTCGCAGTAACCATAGCTGACACAATGCGACTCATTTGAGGGAGGATTGCATAGTCTTTTGAAGTTCAAAGGAGCGCACAACAGGTCTAGCTCGCGAACGGTCTTTCAGAAGGAATAAGCACAAGGCAAACAGGGCAGGAAGTGAAGGAGAGAGAAAGTGAAAGAACAAAGGACATTACGTTGCTTATCAGGTAGAAGTCAGCGGGTTTAAGGAGAATGTTGCATTGGCTGAATACAGCCGATTCTCCTACTTCAACGTATTTCACGTATTAAAGCTAAATTTATATGATTCGCCGCTTATTCATTCTTTCTAGTTCCTAATATGCCTTAGATAATTTTCTCTTCTCTTGTACATTTTTCCAATTTATTTGTTTCGTTTGTTACTTACTATCATTAATTTCTCTCACTGCAAATGGTTCACCCAACTTGATGTTTACAGGAATTTTTGCAATCACTATTGTTTTATGCAACTGTCTATGGTATATTTTCCTCTTGAAAATAAGATAGGCGTAAATGTTGTACAATTTCGTAAACTTTCTGTTTTATGATTTGAATGTTTACATTGTTCTCCTGAACAAGGAAAAGTCCATACCATGACAAATATTCTTCTGTTTGGTCTTCTTTAACTTAAACCTATGTTCAAAGAAAGGAGCAGTGTTGGTATACATTCTTAGGATTTTAACTAAGACAAAAGGAAGAAAAAAACCCTCATATTTAATATTCACGGGTGTTTGAGTTGTGCATTTATTGTTGCTCTAACTTAGGTGTCATATTGCGACAATTTTAGTGTAGTTACATTTCTGTGTTGCAATTTGCTGTACATTTATTTGCAAAGTTCAATAGTGTTACAAACATTGAACTTGTTTTACAATGCACAGGATTTCCGAGTGTTTCAGCTACTTTACAGGTAACATTAGTTTCTATTCGCTGCTGTTGGTATTTTGCATTCTTCTGTGATAGAGGACAGGAACATAGTCGTGCTGAAGACGAGTTCAGCTTGTGATATCACCGTGCTCTATAGTGCTACCACAAGGAAAGAGATAATAGTTTGAGACATACGGGATGAGAAATATAGCAAAGGCAGGGAACATAGTTGGTGAACAACACGAAGATTTTCAAGAAAATCCTCTACCTAAACATTTTCATTACTGGTAAATAATGAAAGATACACAAAATCTTATTACACAGAAATATAGAGGCTGGCCCCATAGCTCAGTTGGTAGAGATCTGTCTGCTGTACAAACTGAACCGTGTTGGATTTCCGGCTGAGGAGTAGGAATTTTTCTCTAGCCAAGATTATTTCTTATGCTCCCCAGAGTCTGGAAGTATGAATGAGAATGTGAATGTGTGTGTGCGTGCGTGTGTGTGAATTTAATGTATAAAAAGAGCCCCTAAATACTCAAAACCCACGGTTTAACGAGTAACACTTTGCCAATAGACAATATGCTCCACAGGAGAGGACACCGATATGATTTTTGGAGTTAAAGGTGGGATATAAATGGAACAATTAAAAAAGTAGTTCTCCTTAAAACACACAACTAATATATTAGGTTGCATTAATTCTTATTTGTTTTTATGCCTTGTCCGTGTAAAAGGAGTGGAATCTCAAAGCCCTCACATGGTAACCAGTGGTTAATAGATTTAACTGCTGCTTGACTACTCTATTTGCTTATTTCCATTGAAGCTATAAGGAAATATTAACAAAACCATTTGTGGAAAAGTTTATATCAATTAACAAGAATTGGATGGGAACATAAGCGTTTAAGGAATACTTTGTTAGTTTGTATATACCAGAATGAGTAGAGAGAGACATGTGAATCACACACAGATTTCTTTACACAGGTGACCTCAAATTCGTATTACATTTTTGGGTAGAATACAATACTTCCTGTTCCTAGAATACGTGGTACAGGAACCAAAATGATTTCAGAAACTCGAAACATGTTAGGGTCTATTACTACAGTTTCAGAGCACTGTCATAAATAGTATTTTTACTATAACGTCAAAAGTATCTGTGTAGAGTAAACATCTTGCAAAAAGGAAGTAAAAGTGACATTCTGTTCGATTAAACAAGCACTTTACCTTATCGCACACTAGAATTTTAATCTTTAGCACACTTTGCAACTCAACATAGAATGCGCCTTTATGGAACGAGAAAATGAGAATGCGTAGAGAAGAGAAGTGTTTACTGCAAGTTACGACAGCTAGAAGCTATGTTCTGGTCTCTAATTCACCATAAATTCGAAATCCCTTCTTTAGTGTGGCAGTGCCACGCTGTTAACTACGTTAGACCATGTGGTTCCCTCACCCATTCGCCTCTCCCTGCTATAAGACAACTATAGGCTGTTAATGAACCTAGTCACGTGATCAGATTAAGGTTCCTTCTCCCTATTTTCTTGCTTTCGCCCCAGTCTGCGTGTCCCTTCCATTCAATGTTACACAAAACGAAAATGGCTGCACGTTTAAAATGCAATAGAAATTATCCCTACTCTACCGGTGTACTGTTCCTTCACCCTCATTTGCTCCCCTAAATATTCACGCTTCATTTATTCTTGCAGCTAGTTTCTCCATTTTTTTGTGAGATTATTCAGAGGATTTAGTGTAACTTCTCTCAGGGATGTAATTTTTCCATCCCCTCATGCAAATGTGGACGATAGAGATGCAATGGGAACAGGAGAAGTCGTTGCGTGTGAGACTGCTGTACTTATTGTATAATCTGTCCGGACATGGTCGTTGCGAATAATAAGGGTGTTTTCAACCAAGACAGTTTCTTTGGAAGGTAGCTAGTAATGGCCGCACGCAAATATTGTGAATTAAGTGGTTTATAAACTGTTCTAACCTTTCGCCCCAACCAATCCGACACCGTGTACGGTCGGTAATTTTGTTGTACACACAAACTGATATTTGGCACAGCCAGACAATTTCACAGAGATATCTATTCCGTACCACTGTCTTTCACTGTCGTAACTACGGGTCGCATCAAAGATGGAGAAGCCAATATAAGCTGGAAGTTCGAATCATGTGTGTAAAGGGTATTTGGCAACTCTAGTTAACGAGGTGTGAGGATACCTTCCTATAACGATTACAATGGGATAACCTTAAGTCGCTTTATTAAGCAAAATAAGGACATGCTCACAAATATTAGAAGCCTTTGGTGGCCAAGAGGCACATCAGGAGCGCGACAAGACAAGTGAGAGCTCTGAACTGAGGTAAAATCTACTCAATGTCTGCTCAATGTCATCCACCCGGATGGCTCTGCCTTCGTGGAGTTTTATTATGGTCAGTGTAGGGTTTTCTTTAGCAGCCAGAAGTGAGTGTATCATTCCCAAGAGATTACCCGAAAAATCTCGCTCTCTGGTTACCACCTGTTTAGGCTGGTATCGCCGTCCAGATCCGATGCCCAATCTTCCTGGGGCATCGGATTCTACTGACCCGTCGCGACCAATCAATTGGAACAAGTCTCCAAAGCGAACGGAGGAGATCTTCGCTCCGATGGAACGTAGAAACGTCACGAGTAATAAAAGTACTAAGAACATGCAGCGTTCATAGCAAACTGCTGTGTCGAAAAAATATTTTATTTCCTAACGATGCTATCAATTTTCAGGATTACTTCAGCCCATCTGTCTGGGCCGGGTTTGAACCCGCAAACTTGGAGTCAGTAGGTCACTGCCTAACCAAATGAGCTACGTATTAACACTTTAATATCTCTTACGGTTACCAGTTTTACTGTTGTTTGACCATACTAAACAAAAGCTAAGTCTTATAATTTCCTATTTATACAAAGTAAAGCAAAATTAGTCAGAATAAATAGATCACTAGGAGGAACTACATACGGAAAATGTGTTATTTATTTACCTACTTACTCACACACTTACTTAATCACTCACTCATTCACTAACTTAGTTACTGACTGACTTATTTTTGTGCTGGGGAATTAAAAATTGTTTACAAATTGATAGACTGGTAGACATGTAGGTTGACCGCGGGTGGAAACCTTTTTTTCTCTAAACGTGTATTTTGGCGGTCCTGTGGCTCAGAAGGAATTGTATATCCCGTGGAATCTCGAGCTGTTATATGAAACGCAATATTTTATTACCTGCCGTAGTTAAGCGGTAGAGAAGTAAAAATAGGCATATAATAAAGTATTTATGAACAAATTACACGATCCTTCCTATATGCATAAACATTCAAGGTATGACATTTTCGCAACTTTCAAAGTAGTTCTTCACATTAGAGATACAAACTCAAACCTCTGGTAATATTTGGAAGTGCTTAGTGCTGGATGCAAGCTATGACCTTCAGTGTTTTAGCAGCGATCAATGTTGGCTCATAAAGACCATGTCAAAACTTAGTTTTGAGAGGGTGACATGAATATTTTAAATTATTACTGGAATAATTGAATGCAAACCTAGTCTGCCATGTTCAGTTCCTCCTCGTTTACTGGAGAGCTAGCACACCGCTCCACAATTAACAATGCAAATCGAACCATGACGAAGCTGAGTTTGGGGTGTGAGCGCAATAATCGCTCGCAGATTTTATGGCCGTATACATAAACCATCAGACTAAACTTAGGTAGCATAGCGTAGGCCCGCTTCCTGTTGCTCATTGCTTCAATTGTTTCGAAATCTATGAGATGTGGTCTATCTTCAGTAGTTTTACGTTCTTTTAGTTTGGTTTCGGTCTCATTTGATGGTAGGCGATACTTATGTATATATTACTGTGACAAAAAGACCAAAATCAGTCCAACTACTTTTGTACCACTTTTTCTCCTAAAATGTTATCACAAATACAACTTTACTTTGTCGTTAACACAGTCTACAGTCTTTCGCATTATCACAAGTCAAAAGTCCTTTCAGTTCACCTTCTGTCTCTCATACAACTACAATCATTCGACGCTCGTTGAATCTTCTTTACAAGGACCGACGAATCTATTACGACGACACACACATAAAGCTGTCTCGCACTCGCCGACACACTGAACACTCACAGCTGTAACCAAAACTCACTCGCTGCTGTTTTTTGGCCTCCTTATATGGTGGCGACGACGTCACACTCACCTTTCGGGAGCTGCTTCAAACACAGCTGGATCTTTCTCGAAAGCTCCATAGAAAACCTAATCTTCGTGTTTCCACCTTGAAGCCAGAACAAAATTTATCATCAAATTGCTCGTGCAAACGTTTATCTTGAGTGATACAAAGTAGTTAGGAAAACAAGTTTTTGTAAGAATAGTTTGTAGAATCTATATAAAAAATAAAGTAGACGACAGAGAAAGTCATATGATCGTAACACACACAAATTTCTTAAATGTTTACCTCACTAGTATTCACACACACCCAGATTTTCAATATTTATAAAAGTATTTTCACCAAATAATTCAAAGTGTGAAAGAATGGATAGTAAGAAGTCATTTTATACGCAGAAATGTGATTAATTAATGAAAAGTCGTCCGGGATGTCCAGCGGATTGAATCCTTGCTACTCCACACAGTGGTGATAATGCACTATGCGGAGGTTGCTACAAAATCCTTTGTTTACGATTTGCATATTTATAGGGGAAAAAAGCAGCGGAAAATCCTTTGAGAGGACTAAGTTATATTGTCAGTGCATTTATCGACTGTGTAACGCCGTTGACCGTTAGGAAGGCGTGCTGGTGAATACACTAATGAACATATAACATTAACTTCAGAAAAAAGAAAACTTTCTTAAATGTATTACATAAATAGAGCTATCTGTAATCAATTAGTTTCTGTTCATGTGTTTTATAAAAACTATTGTTACAAATGCTTATTTTTGTATGTACCTAACGTTGGTTAGATAAGCATTTACAGAAATGGTTTTATTACATATCTTCTTTTAGCGACTCACTGTTTTGCCGATCCATTTTCAAGTTCATCTGTTTTAACTTATATGACTTGACATATGTCAAATCGTACAAAATATGGTAAAAATTTACCTTAATATCTCAGATTTTCTTCACAATTTGTTTGTTTTGCAACAAAATACATTCGATTCGTGTTTCTTCGTCTTATAAACAAAAATTATTTTGGCAGATATTAATTTTGGAAATGTACCAAAAGTCGCGCGCTCCACACCCTTCGACCAATCATACCTCCGATTGTAATCAAACAAATTACTTGATCTTTGACACAAATTAAAGATAAATTGCAGTCTTTTGTTACGTATTTATTAGAACATTTTATTAATTATTATTAATTTTATATTTTATAGGATTCAATTTTTAAGGCTAGATACAAAATAAACTCGGCCCTTTAAAATATGGAAAAAAAAAAAAACGAAAAAAAAACAAAACAAAACAAAAAACAAACCTAACTAAAAATATGTTATAAGATGAATATGAAAGTTTACAGTGAACTTTAGTTTATGTGCAGCCGCTAATAACAGAGGTTGACCCTGAAGATGCTGGACGCAGTTTTCAGCGAAACGTCGGAGGAAGGTAATCCAACTCGACCACGGCCCACAAGCCCGGAAAATCTACTTAACATAGTTGATAATGCCGGCCGTGAAAGCCTCAACACTTATATTCTAACTAAAAATACATTGAAGTTTACTCAATATTCCCACAAAAATCAGAATGGAGTCTCTAATAGTTCAGTTGTAATTGAATGACTTTCAAATCAATGCAGCGGACTCGTGTGGCAGCGGTAACGGCTACCGTAACTTCTCACAATTGTCACCTTCCATTCCGGTGGCCGTTGACTGCTTGAGCTCCCATGAACGTTGCAACAGTACAGCAAGGAGAACACTGCTAGCTGACACTATTATATGTACACTATTAGCATATTCAAAGTGTTCTTTAATTTTATTGTACCAATCTACAAAATGTTAACTTTCAATGATTTATCATCGGTTGTGCGGAAGGATTCAATTAACTTTGGAATAATAGCATTATTCTATGATATTTCAATGCACCTTCCGGCATTATCCTCAACATGAAAAACGTTTTTTGCTAGGGAACTTGTCACTTTCCGTAGCTTTTCTCGGGGATATCGCTTTTGTTGTTATTATTATTAGTATTATTATTTATTTATTTATTTACTTATTTATTTATTTACTTATTTATTTATTTATTTATTTATTTATTTATTTATTTATTTATTTATTTATTTATTTATTTATTTATTTATTTATTTATTTATTTATTTATTTATTTATTTATTTATTTATTTATTTATTTATTTATTTATTTATTTATTTATTTATTTATTTATTTATTTATTTATTTATTTATTTATTTATTTATTTATTTATTTATTTATTTATTTATTTATTTATTTATTTATTTATTTATTTATTTATTTATTTATTTATTTATTTATTTATTTATTTATTTATTTATTTATTTATTTATTTATTTATTTATTTATTTATTTATTTATTTATTTATTTATTTATTTATTTATTTATTTATTTATTTATTTATTTATTTATTTATTTATTTATTTATTTATTTATTTATTTATTTATTTATTTATTTATTTATTTATTTATTTATTTATTTATTTATTTATTTATTTATTTATTTATTTATTTATTTATTTATTTATTTATTTATTTATTCATTTATTCATTCATTCATTAATTCATTCATTCATTCATTTATTCATTCATTCATTCATTCATTCATTAATTCATTCATTCATTCATTCATTCATTTTTTATAGGGGATTCGCCTATAGAAACTAAACTCTTATTAATACCCTTAATATCATCAACATCTTGCACAGACACAGAACTACCTGAAGAAGAAAAGGAATTTTCACATCCTTCGTTTGCGCGGCATTCACTTGATGTATGTTTATCATCACAAGAACCAGAGGCTTCAGATAACGGTTCATTTGACATAGAATGAAGTTTATACCCTTTTATGCAGCATGAATTACACATTCGCACATCCGGAGATTGGGTTAAATTTAGTTTTGTCAATAAATCCCGACTTTATCTCACAGTAGTTTTCTTAAAAGACTGTTTAGGAAGATTAAAAGGATTTAAACATTTGTCGTATCTTATGCGATGTTCACTGCCACTCATGTAAATTTATACCACAAGCTGTTTCATCAGAATTGTTTATAAGGACACTATCTGGAACTGATAAAGAGGAGATGTAGTTGCGATAAACATCCTTTGCTCGCAGCCACAGATTATACCAGATGCTCAACTCTGTGTTGTGGGCTGAGGTCACAAATGTCGCTGATGTCAGATGTTTCGACCGGTTCTTTTGCGAACTAACGATTCCGTCGGTAATGCCGTAAGCCTCTATATCGAGTGAGCTGCGCTACGTCACCCCCTCCCCTCCTCTTTGCCAGCATCGCTTGCCGATTTTCTTTCGTAGTCACAATTCCCGCACTCGTGAATAGTTTACGGCACTTTTCGAATATTAACATCTTAGCCTAATACGCGTTACGTGAGCTACGTGGAAGCCATATGCGGTAAACGATTCTTATCCACGTAGTTGATGTAACGCGTATTACGCTAATATGTGATATGTGCTGTAAACAATTCATGAGTGCGCGAGATGTGACTTCGAAAGAAGTTCAATTAATTCCTGAATATAAGATCGGCAAGAAGAAGCCACTTCTAAACTTGCCACATTTTTCTATGTATGAATAGTTATGTGTCCAATTAATCATAACTTTAGTAAGCCGATGGAATGTGTCAGAGCACACAAATTGTTGAGCTTATGCAATATATTTTCTTTCTGTCAAGAATTTCAAAGCTTACAGCAATTATAACTACACATTGAGTTAATGGCGGAGGAAAACAGGAAAGGATATCACAAAGTTATGTGTAATGCAACTTTTTTTGTACACAGTAAATTAGTAATAATGTTAAAACAAACTTCTGAAAGATAACCTTAGTGACCAAGAAATAAACAACTAAATAGATTCTAAATGAACATACACCAACAACTATGTACAAAAAAACCAGCACTGTTTCAAAAAGAAAACAAAGAAGTCATGTTAATGCCTATGTTTAATGAGATTTTGAATAGCAATTACACTTTAATATATACATTATTTTCAGCACAAGTTTACAAAAGAATGTATTAAGAGAAAGACCTGAAATTTGAGATTGTCTCATATGGCATTCATAGTTTATTTGAACGCTTAAAATTAGTACATGAGACAGTGTCGGCAACCGAGCAGTATGCAAAATATACAAAATACATATAACACTATCCAAGGTAGGTGCTGCCAAATCCAATTATGCTCTCCTGAAACAAACAACAGGAAACAGTACAAATAATTCATCAGTATTTCATAACGATATCAAGTCCCATCTTAATCAAAATTTAGTTTGGTACAATTTCCTACTCTTAGTGTGTATTCTATAGTACTACTGACACATTTTACATCCTTCGCTATCCTTTTTCCTTGTGGGAGTTGGAATGTCGGAGTAAATCTTATTCTTTTCACAAACCTGATCAGTTCAAAACATATTAAATTCTAGTTTCTAAGCCTGCTTAATACAACACAGATTTGTTTCTATATTGTTGGTGTGATTTGGCTGCACACTGATTGTTAATTTTGTGTATGTGCCCTGGGTGTTTGAATGTGGCTGAGGGCGAGGATTTTCAGGCATAAAATTTTCTAGCACAACTTCCTTCAGAAGGGAAGTATCCTGTGTTGTAGATATGCAGCACAAAAAAGAGCTCAAGCCTAATTAAGGAGACCTCTGAGCAAAATTAAGCAATCTGTCATTCTCAACATAGTATGGGACGCTGAGAACTATACTAGTTAAAATGCATCCATAAAAAAGTAATTTTTTCTTGTATATATCTCTAACACAAGAATAGCATTGTTGTAAATGATCTAGACCAACAACAAACTGTCAAACAGCTATTATACTTCACCTAGTGCAATGTCAAAAAGTATATTTACATTTAAATGAACATAACCTAACACAATGACAAGCATTCTGAATAAATTGAGCAATTAATGACTGAGTAAGAGTATATCTAAGATCATTAATTACAGTTTTGTGGCTAAAATTGTGTTTCTGGGCCACGTCAAAACTCTGTTTACACCTGTGCTGCAAATATACTTTTAATGCAACACAGAACCAAATACAATTATTGTAACAACAGCTCTATGAATATTGAAAAGAAAACTGTTTTCATTGGTCCAATTATATTTCAACATGTTTATATGAATGGCTAAACCGAATGACATTTGGTTTTTTCAGGATACTATATTTAGCTGGTCCATCACTAACTATGAAATATCCTGACACTTATAACACATTCTCTCTTCATTTTCAGCAACTATTGTATGTTCATTGCTCAGCAACACAGATCAAAACTTCTCTAATTTTGTAAATGCAACATTGTAGTACCACTTATTTACCATAAACTTGTTTCTTTATTTCAATATTTTTACTTATGCTGAGGTCCACGTTCTAACATTTTGGTCCAAAGCATTGTATACAACAAAAGAGCATCGTGGGACATTGAGAGTTGGATACAATTTTGTTGCATACAATTTCTATCCTATTTTTTGTATCCAATCTGTTTGTATACAATGTGATATAGTTGCATCTAATTTTTTCATCAAACAACTTGAAAATAGCCAATCAGCGTCAGTAACAAAGCAATATGGCAGACTACACAAGCAACATGTAGTCAGCTGTTTTATACGTATGGCTCATGGTTCTTTTAATGTGATGGGTGTTTTAATAAAACGTTTTAAAATTTTTCTGCAAGATTCATTAACGATTTTTCGTGACCATTAACATACATTGCTGAGGTGATCATTACATAGCTAAATTTCATAAATAATAAGAAATCCAGTTAACGGGAGTTTAAATTTTATGTTCTGAATCAGTTCAAATCTCCTGTCGATGTATACTAAGATTAAAACCATTACAATTGTACCTTATCTCTTTCGCACAGTAATAGTTTGTCTCATATTTGTGTCCTAGTGTGTAATATTGCCTTCTACAGGATGTAAAAGGTTGAGAAATAAAGCTTTGCCAATTTGTAGAAAACTGCCATAATTTTCCAATTCCTCGAACCTCAATTCGCTCTGTAGCAGACCCAATATACCCTGGCCTGTGTCCTGTTCTCATGACCGTGCCCACTATCTTTTACTTGTAATTACATATTTTCTTCCTACATAGACATGTGGAAATATATCGCAAACCTATACTTAATATAGTAATCGCTAAATTAATATTTGCTTCTGCCATGTTTATTTTCCACACCTGCTACGTGAACTGTCATTTGTGTTGGACCAAAATTCATCAGTATGACAGACACTGTTTCTTTTGTGTACAATTCCATTGGATACAAAAAGTTTGGACCGTGGGACCCCCGCTTTAATCTCATACCACTGGTTCTTCAAAGAAATGATACCATAAGCTATGTACCAGCAACATCACAACAATATTAAGATAGTGCTGCAGACTGAAACATTGCTACAACTTATGAAGTATGAATACCACACATTTTATCACATCTTTCTTTACCGAAGTTTGAAATTTAAATGATTTCCTTGATAAAACGGCAATATTATTTTACAAAGAACTTTATCTTAGCATGTGATCCTAAGCCATGTCATAATGCTGTACCCACAAGATTCAGATTGTATGCACTAATCTCTGACGGTAATAAAATTAGAGAAAAGATAATTTACTAAAGATGTAGCAATGAGTCTGCCATTGGGTTATTGCAGCAAAGTGGAAATGTATTAAATATAACTTACTTCAAATGATAAATGAAGGAAATGTGTGCCACAGTCCTGAAGATGCACTTCTGGAGATGTCGAGCACTGCAGTAGTTCATTTTGTAATATGCACCATTCTGAAATTCAAAGAATGCAAAAGTGAATTTAATATTAAAATGGGAAAGCAAAAAACTTTCAATTCCAATCTTCTAACAACTACATGCTTAAATAGGTTTTCGAGTGGACTTTTCTTGCTGACTATCAAGCTACTGTTACTTATTATTAATGTTATCATTCTAAGCAGAGTAGATTCGAACTACAGCTGATTCGCAAAAAGCAATATTAGTCAATTCCATACCAACACAGTTCTATATTGAAAATAAGTACTAACATTTATGTATTTAATACATGCATCATACTTACCAACGACCTTTTGACAATATATTCAATGCATCTTGCTGCCCATACGCTCTAGCACATATTTAAAATCTTGCGAGTTTTACAAATACAAGAATATTCTTCCAGATTTATTTTCGCTTCGCTGCCGTTAATGATATCACAAAACGTTAACCATATTTCGAATCAAAAATCACTTTTAAATTACGTCACTGCGTGTCGCATCACCAACTTACACTCCATTAAATTACGAAACTAGGTCTGTAATTTATGCATAGTTGGGATTGACTCAGTTCGGTCATTCGGTAATTCCTTTTGTTGTATGATTTATTCCTTCGTTTTGTTGTTTTATTCAGAATTTTCTACTAAATTGCTTCACAGTGCGATACTCCCATAATAAGGAATATTGGCATCACTGATACTCGCTCTACCTCCATTGACATCCGGTACAAAGAGACGTGTAGCGCTCGAAATGTTTGGTTCTCCTCGGAATTTTTTGGAAGCTCGATGCAGAACCGGAAGTGGCTATTCCAGTTGACAGACCATGCTCGCAGCTGAGGCGGATAGCCCATGCTCAAATGTATATACAAATGGATCCTCACGTCATGTCGCCCGTGAGCGCTTGCAGGTCTCCAGAAAAAAATGTGCTTATGCATGTTCCATAGTTTAAATGTCTTATTTTATAGATAAAATGTCAGGGAATACGTGTGTATTTTTTTTCTCTTTTTTTTAATATTTTTAAAACATCGATTTAAATACTATTTTTGGTGTTATAAAATATAGCACAAAAACAGTCAAAAAGTTATATGTAAAATTGATTGGTCGAAAGTTGTTAAAAGTATTGCATTTAACCTTTCCAGTGCTCCAAACCCCAACTCTCAACTCTATATGGCCCTAAAGTAACAATTGATTTTATATTACGCCACTTGTCTCCTTATTTGATGCCTATTATTCATAAAAAAAATTCTACCTCCTATGAAAATGACGAGTTTTACGGTGTGCGATTTGACGTGAATTGACTCATATCTGCTTAGTCTTTTCCTTTTTAACCTTTCAGCGGTGATGAGCTTCCTTGATTTTATCTTTTGACTTCGGTTCTAACTGACCTAGCTGTCAACGGACCACTAAACCCTACTCGGTCACTTACACTCACCCACTCAGTCACTCACTCACTCACTCAGTCACTCACCTATTCACTCATTCAGTCACTCACTCACTCACTCTCACTCACTCACTCACTCACTCACTCACTCACTCACTCACTCACACACTCACTCACTATTACACATATTGCGGAAGATAGATACAAAGAGATACAGGAGGCTGAAGGGATGTTCCTGTGTGTTGGCTGTGAGATTTCAGACTTTTTCAGTGACTCGCGAGAATGAAAATAATAGTAGGTATTCAAATTACAAATGTGCTGGAAATGAGTTGAAAGCATCGTTTATGCGAATAACCACGAATATCCCAAAAATGGCTGATTTCGCAAAAATATTTATTTGACAGAATTTCTATGTTTTAGCGACATCTAAATGTTTTGTGGAATAAGTTTTACTGCGTATCTCATTTATATTGCGTATCTTGTTCACAAATTGTACTGCATTAATGAATATGTGCTTCCTTCATAGGCAGTTAAATATATACAACGGATATGGTACTTTAGTAAAATGGCTTGCTACCTTTGAGTAAATGAAAAACATGTTGCATATAAAGCACAGTTTGAAGTGGTTATTTTCCTTATCCTCGTGTCACATGTTCTGAAAATGTTTAACCTAAATATGACGTGGTATTCACGCCAAATTTGATTTTTACTTTCTCTACTACGCCTCTCTACGCATAGTAAGTATAAGGAGTATTGTATTCCGTGTAGAGATTTAACCGGAAACATGTTTTGAGGTCCCCTGAATCCAAAACAAAAGTGTATTTAGAAAAAGTCCGTGTGTGTGCGTGCATGCGTGCGTGTGTGTATGTGTTTGTGTATGTGTGTATTTGTGAACAGCGAACTCAAAAACCAAATTCGGCATTTAAGTTTAATATCTTTCAAGAATGCGGCTCGAAGATTTTGAAGAAAATTCCTTCGCCTTAAACTGCCTTTACATGGAAAATTTTTCGAAAATTTTTATTCCCTCGAAAGCGGCTCTAACGATTTTTAATAAAATGCCACACGCTTAAGATAATTTTATCACAATTGATATGTGTATTTTGAATTTTCTGGCTATAGTCCATGCAGTCCTGTTAACGACTTTTGCATAGCTGATAAACCTAAGAGATAGACCAAATTGTAGTCTACAAAAATGTAGATCTGGTTATAACACACAACTTATGTTCAAATGAATGTTTTGTGGAGTGAAAAATTTCGGAGATATTCCTTGTTATTCGTGTGTTTTGGAATACTTAAAACTTTCGTCAAATGGAACATCGTTATTCAGTTTTGATATATTAGCCGTGCAAAGAGAAAGGAAGCTCAGAATTTGACTATTGCTCAAAGCCTACTGTATTCCCACATTCTCCTTGCATCTTCAAGGAAATAAGCAATAAGGTGATTTTCGCGAATGCTTATGTCAACTAACATAACTAACATGAAGAAGGTAGAGGAATAAGAGTTTGTAGGAATTGTTAGTATAAGAGTAGAGAGACAGGTGAGTGCAGCACATATTTTTAACGTTGTATAGTAGGGGTAAGGCTTTCACTTCTTGGATATTGACTTTCATTTACAGTAGAGCCTAATATTATCGTGTAGCTTACGGTGTTTCATTCATTCTCATTATACCAATGATGACGCTTAGTACTTCATGATTTCACAGTGGGTAAATCTTAAATCGTTTCTCTCTGTAAATAACCATGAGTATAATGAGAAGTAAAGCAATAGGGTTCGTAAAGCTGTGAATCGCTCAGAACGAATTAACATGGTGTATTTGGACAAGACGAAATGGTACGTGTCTGATGGAAATGGCACGCAATGAAAGGAAACACGCACTTAACAAACATGCAACGACAAAGTTTTCCTTTCCAAGGAAAGGTTTCTTCCGTTTGCTGATTATCTCGTTCCAGTGCCAATTTGAGAAGGGTATTTATTGAAACTAAATGGCTGACTCTCTAAGGTACACACTTTTCAAACTTCAAAGTTCAGAGTCTTTGCTTGAGGCAATAAATGGAGTTAACTTATGAGACCCAGACTATCACACGCCATTGTCTTTTGGCTATGGCAACAAAGATTTTAAGTGGATTTCAATTTATGTACTCAGTTACCGCTCTCCATCAGAGGGTAATATCATAAATAAAGGTATGTTTTCTACATCTGTGGGATTTTTATAAGATGGATAAGATACAATGTTATTGTAATCTCCAAAAAAACACGTAAATGTAAGCTCCTATCAAATAATCCTGTACCGTAAGTTGGGATAATGTCCAACGGAATTTTAATATTCTTTAAGGTAACTTCACATAGAATATTCAATTCACGTGGCAAAAAGCACGAGATATCTGAGAAGACATAGAAGAATAAGCTTATCAAAGAACATGAACCGAAAATACGATATAAGTAGCCAGATCCTAATAAAACTGTTTGATGTTACCCTTCTGATGGGGTAATTTCGGACACACACCATCTTCTTAAAAATAAACATGCTTAGAAATTCCTTTTAATTTTACAAACAAAGTTACATACTTAGACAACATTTGACGCATGTTCACAAAACATTAACATACATATTCGAAAATATTTTATTGATAATGACAATCAATTCATAGGATAAATCTTGAATCTGCAAAATGCTCTCAGTTAACAAAAACTTCACCTTTTCTTCTCTAAGGTTCGACAACACTTACAATTTGGTGTTTGTCTACAGTATCATTATCTGGAATCTCAGGAAGAGATTAAGAGAAAAGCGTTTTCCTCTTCGTCCACATTTGAGATATCCTTTCACTATGTGTGTAAGTCATCATCAGAGATAAAAGGAAAGCCCCAATGCACAGCTTTTAAAATACCATGGACAAGTGCGTTCTCTTCAGTGGTGCTTCAGATAGGTCTTTCAATCTATCCAGGTTCTGTATTATTAATTTATTTTCTAGTGTTGAACGTGCATGGTATCTTTCTGTACGGCAGTTTCCCTGAGAGCATAGGAGCAACAGATTTTGAGAGCACCGAGTCTTCTTTTATAAGTCCGCGGCATTGTCCGATATTCACCCAATCTATGTAGATAACTGTAAGTACTTCACTAGACATTAGTACAAGTGAGATACGTGGTAAAGCTACATTCATATTTCCTTCTTAAAATTCAAAGAAGCAAATTATAAGGAAATTATGCTTACCTCTTTCTTCTCTTATAATACAATAATGGAAGTATTCGCGTAAGGATAACTGGCAGTTTCCAGTGCAGTATATAACTGTTGTTCTACACCACAGTCTGAACTTTCAAGTGTGATAATGAATGTATAAATCTGTTCGGCAATGTGCAATATGTAAGCAACAAAAGGTGCGCACTGGCATTCAGTAATACCAACGTAAGAAAAGGAATATACTGCTCCTATCCGAATTTACCCCTGTGTCCGTATTTCCCCATCTTACAGTACTTCACAAATTTAAAAAATCCTGTAAGATATAACTACTTTCCCTCCCCGCCCAATGAACGTTTTCAGATTTGGTTTGCAAGGTCTTAAGTGGATACTTCAACGGCAACTTCTTGACGACGAGCTCAAACATGAATTCAACATTTAACTCTATCCTGTATGGTTACAGAAAGAAAACGTAAAACTGGTGGAATATTTTATTATCAACATGTCACCACTGCTTTATCGTTTACTTCTGCAATTGCCTCTTAGTAGAGTTTTAAAATTCGACAATCATTGCAGAAAATCCTATATTTTAATGCAAATATTTAGAACTCTACAGAGTAGTGAAAGACACCTCAACTTACTTCGACACTATTGACATTTATGTATGCCACTAAACTGCTAATGTCGTTGTGTGGGTTTGTGTATTGGCAAGTGCTATATGTGTTATGTGTTTTTTTTTTTTTTTTTTTTTTTTTTTTTTTTTTTTCATTATTTAGATTTATTTTGCTACTATCCCTATGTGATAAAATTGTTTGTAAAGCCATTGTTGTTCAAAATTAACATTTTATCGTTCTACTTAACTTTCACTTCTCCTATACTACGTTGAGACAGTTTCCCTGTGTAAACCCCCATAAGAAAATGTAAAGATTTTGGGAAGACAATAGTGTTATGCCGCGGAAAAATAACGCTTCGAAAAAGTGCGAAAAGGATATAGTGCATCTGAAATCTGCATGAGAAAAGTAAATATCCAATGCATCTGTAACTCCAGAGAACTATAAATAATTAGAAATCAGAACAAAGAGAATAAAAAGATCAATTATTTGTAAATACACATAATAATATATTTTTTCATCGCCATCCCTGAGGCTCAATGTAAATATACATTGAGTTAGAACCGGAAATAACAAACAGTGGAAAGGTAAGAAAATGAGATCCTGTTTTAGAAACAGAGATAAAAAAAATCAAGCATCTTATCACATACTAAATTGTTACACCACGAAAGGACATACAACGAACATACAAAAGAAACTAAGCAGCCATGAGTTTTAGTGTTCAGTCTTAAATGTTAAATAGTAATGTAATATTATTACTGCCTAGTACCACATGGCAAGGCCATGAGACGTATCGGAAAGAATGTGAAACTGCCGAGTTATTTACGTGATCTTATCGCACATTCACGGTGAGACAGTGCATGTACACTCTGTTCAGATACAATCATGTCTTCAGGACAACAACGTCTCATATATCAGCAAGCGCGAGAGATTATTCATTTTCATTGCATTACTGACTCCACGCCAAGTTATTAGTATTTCGGTGTTCTAGTAAACAAGATAACAATCAATCACAGCGCTCGACAACGAAGGTCGCTTTGCCAGATAGTACTTAAGATTTTGTTATTTATTGTTTCCGATACTTTGTGTTGAGGGACAATGTAATCATATGTTTTTACATGCTCGCTCATTACCTCAGATTATAATAATAATCTCTCAGATTTATTATTTTAGTAGTATATATATATGTATTTACTCTACCAATTCTAATTATACAAGGTACACTTTTAAGCTAATACAACAATAAAATAAAATAAATATAATTAATTATAACCATATTTCCCACAGTATACAATTTATTGCTACTTCTTGTAGTTGCTTATTTTTATTACTTCCCCTTATATTATTATTTTGTTTTATATAGAACAGGAAAGTTTGTTATGGGCACTGATTACACTGATCTATTTACTCATACTTCTTTTAACCATTTTAACTTCATTTTTCCTAAGTATTTTACTACTTTCTCTATGCATTGGTCTGATTCACTCTCAGTTGTTTGTGCTACCTAAACTAAATAAATATAAAAGTTATAGATTATTCAATCCGTTGCTCACTTGGAGATAAAGGGCATCGGTTTAAATTATACCCATACTGCTCTTGGCATTGTTGAACTTGCTCATTGTTGAATGCAACAATGCTATTCACGATGCAAATTAATCATGTGGTATACACTTGCAATGATACATTTAATAGAGAACCAGAATCAATATGTTTCCTAAATATTCAATGAAGTACGTATTACTTCTGACTTTCCAGTAACTAGTTAATTCTTGCATACATTTTAAAAATAAAACTTGACTACACATTTTGTTTCGTATTTAAAACGCGTACTGGTATACCGCACATAGTCCTGTTTATACATTGATATACTGAGTAAGTTATGTAGGTACCTTAGTCCTTCAGTCGTGAAACTTCTGAATGAAATTTCGCCGCGCCTTTGTAAAACTACGCCTTTCTTAAATATTACCCTCCATAAAAACAAATTAAAGCACGAACTTTGTACACAAAGTTCAATTTCTTAGATTAAAGAAAAGAAGGGAGTAAACAGGAAGCAAGCAAGCGAAAAAGGAAGGTAAGGAAAAACACACGGAAGACGCTTTTCTTGTGAACGCGAACGTGTATGTGTTTGTATGCGCGCGCACTGCATCTGCAAGAAGTTTACTCTAGAGAAATCGTTGCTTCTAAAGTTGGCACAGGAGCCATTGGTTAAAGCCAGGCCATTCTTTCATTCCTTCTTCTTTAAAGCTCCAGCTTTCTCTCAGAGTTTGCTAAAATTTCACTGACTGAGATTAATTATTCAAGGAATTGCCCGCTATGCTTCCTTTTGTAATGGTATTATTACTGAGAATATTTTAATTTAAAATAAGTGGTTTTCTAAAGTTACCTACTGCGTTATTATATCATTCACCACGTACATACCAACCGAGTGAGATATCTCCGCGGTAAAAATGTGAAGCCCGCTTTCGGAAGGTCGTGAGTTCGTCTCCTGCAGCCGACCTTCCTGAGCCTTGGGTTTTTCGGATCACCAGAAAATGCTGGGAATAGTAATTACATCCCCCAAATTCCCGTCCCTGCATTTCATTTCACTTTCATTAGCGCTGCTGTGTGGGGACTCTGGGAACTGTAATTACTGTTACGGGCGGATGTAGCCGCATGACCGGTGGTTGCCTGGTGAACCCTGGTGTCGACCAAAACATGTCAGGGACCCTCACGCTGGCTCGCGCTAGTCACCCGGGTTCCAACACGCCCTATATCGCATTCCAGCATTCGAGAACAGGTCGCACAGGTTCTCCTGTACGGTATGTTTTCCGGTCCCACAAGAGGAGTGCAAGTTACGATCACACGGGCATTAGGGCAAGGTCAGGCACTGGCTGTGCTACGCACAGACGCTCCAGGATGTGCAGCACAGTAAGGTGCAATAGTTGTGAGCAGGGAACCTAACTCAGAATCAATCATATGTAGGACTATGGTTATAAATTCATGTATGCAATTGTGGAGTCAATACATTTTTCTACAGCTGGAGCAAACATTACAGGGCGTATTATACAAGTTTTGTTTTTGAGACACTGAAAATGTTTATGATCATATAGCACAACAGGTTCCAAAATAATAATGCTTATGTATACAATCACATATAGTTCAATTTTTTATCGTATTGTCCCTTTTACATGTCTCAATGTGGAAATTAATGGCTGCGCTGCATCTTATATAACCCTACATATAATTTTAATACAGCTTAAATACAGGTACACCTCTACATTGTACGCGATGGCACTTTGAGTGCGAATAAGAGGCACCCTTGTTTACGTTGTCGATGCCCGGCATTTGGTGGTCTACGGTCCATGTGCAGTAAACTTGAAGAGGCAGGTATTGAAATTCCTCGTTTTGGTAATAACAATTTACTTTAATTCTGGGAATTACAATATCCTAAAATTAAATAGATGCATAGGCGCATCACGACAATCTATGTAATTTTCGATGGAGCTCAATATTTCCCGTGATAAAGCTCACCGTGAAAGCTGAAGATGCATTTAAACACTACTATGAAAGCATTCCGTGCATTCGAGTACATTTTTCAAAGGTAACCGGTGATATTCTTGACTCTGGTAAAGTTTTTGCATATGGAGGAGAAAAGTTTGTGCTTGTTTTCAACATTGTAGTCAACCGAAACATTAAAGTGCCATTTAAAGGCAATGAGAATATCTGCAGCGAATAATAACGCCCGCGAATGCTGTAACATTTTATGTTCATATACTCATTTGTATTCGTTAGAAGCACATGTGACTCCTGTTTCTCGTCTAACTAAGGAATGTTTTATCGCTCTTTGGTCGTTCAGGGAGGAAATAACTATGAAAGTAATTTTCCTTGAGTAGGCAGGGAACGAAAAAGGCAGCGTGTTTTATACGGGGGAGAGAGACATTGCGGTTTTATTTTTACTTTAAGATATAGCACCGGAACTTAGTCCTCTCTCATTATAATTGCTAACATCTCTTAGAAACTTTAGTCCTATGTTGTTTAGTTGCTGAAGCTGAAATTATTAGGGTGCATTCACCATAGAGATTAATATAAAGATGTTGGTTCAAAATAGCTTTAGTTGACAGCTCCGGGTTGAAATTATAATTCTGCAGAGCTGTATGCAATATACCAAGCGGTTTTATACGTGCGGCGTCATAAATTAGGTGACTGCCTGATTTTGAGTGATTCCCTTAGTGCACTTCAGAGCCTTCCTGAGCTGTACAACCCCCACTCTATTGTACAACGTATCCAGGATACCCTCCATATTTTACACTGTTCTGACGTTAACGTGGTGTGTGCATGGATTCCTGGTCACGTAGGTTTGCCGGGGGATGAAATGGCGGATTTGGCAGCAAAGACGGCAACTATAGAACCCAGTATTATCATCTCTCGTATTATTCGCAAGACTTTAGGCTTGAAGTGCTGTTGACACAAAGATGGTCAACTCTCCGCTGCAATAAGCTTAGAGAAATGAAGGAGCTTCTAAAAAAATCGTCGAAGTTAATTTGGCTCGTCTGCGAACTGGACACTGCAATTTTAAGCACGGTTACCTTTTAAACGGAACCCCACTCCTCTTAGTCCGCTATGCGACAATTATGTCCGTCAGTCACGTGTTGCCAGAGTTTCCCTACCACACCTTCTAGACCCTCTGCACCTATCAGTCTCACAGTCGGTTAAAAACCAAAGTTGGTATTTAAGTTTAATGTCTTTCAAGGATGCGACACGAAGATTTTGAAGAAAATAGTCCCACCCTAAACTACCCTTTACATGAAAACTTTTCGAAAAGTTTTTATTGTCTTGAAAATGGCTCTAACGATTTTAATTAAAATGTCATATATTTGACATATTTTCAAGATAAATGAAATCTATATCTTGAATTTTCTGGCTATAGCCCTTGTAGTCGTATTTACTCTGGACGACTTTTGCATAACTGGTAAACCGTTAGAGATAGACCAAATCATACTATACAAATATGTAGATCTTGCTAAAATACACAATTTATGCCCAAATAAATTTCCTTGTAGGGTGAACCATTTCGGAGATATTCCTTATTATCTGTGTGAGTTTCGGAAAACTTTCGTGAAATGGATCATCGTTATTCATTTTTTATATCTTAAGTGTGCAAAGAGAACAGAATTTCAAAGCTTTAAAAGATTTGACTATGGCGCAAAGCCTACTGTATTCTAACATTCCCCTTGCGCCTACAAGGAAATAAGGAATAAGATAATTTGTACAAATATTTATCTTAACTTTTGTAAGAACGGTTTGTACAAGAGTAGAGAAAGTCTTGTGAGTGCAACACATCAGATTTTTGATTAGGGCAATCTGGAAATGAAGTTTAATTTCCTTTGTTTTTAAACGCTCGTTACAGGTATTTGTTTATACTTGTATATCTCAGAAGAGTTCACGAAACAGATGAGATGCTTTGTCGTCATTAAGGGCACGAATACAGTTAATTAGCTATTGACATTAAGTCAAAGCCCTTAGGAGCCAGCTAACGTACATCGATAGCAACTTGACATTTAAGCGAGCCGATACAGTTTTAAAGGAAGTATGTTACGGCCATATTACACGAGGAAAACTTTAGGATTTAACAATAGTGCAGGAAATAGATCCCGTACATCACATTTGTGATCAATTCCTTTGATTTTTGTCTCGGAATTGGTTTTCCTTTGGAAGTATACTTCTTGTTGACTTGAAATTTTCAAAGCTGTTTAGGTTAGTCAAATACAGATTTCCCGTATTTCCCGTGTGCATTAAAGAGGTTGCAGAATTCAACGGGGCAATTCCAAGTAAATATGGGCCAGTGGGAAACTGGGACATTAGCACGAAAATGATGAGCGGACGTATACATTCAGAAACAGTTTTCAGTCTCACACCAGAATGTACAGTCTCGTTGATAGACAAGAACAATGTCATGGTACCAAAAATATCTTGAAATGTTTTCCACTTCAGTAACAGAGACTTTATTTTCACTTTCTCTTTGACGAATAAGTAAGAAGTCTTTATTGGACCCATCAGTAAGTGCCTATAGCTACTATTGCACGAATCATTTTGCAACATATGTCACTCTTCTTATAATTCTTGAACTAGTTTAGGTATCCCTGTCACAGACATCTTAACACTTAAATGGTAATATCCAACTCTTAGACGGATATCAAAATTCTCAACGCATAGTGAACACATGTGCAATGTTAGTTTGATCTAATATTTCAGCTCTGCTTCACTTGAGAGTTGAACTTTGAATTGTGTGGACGTTACTGTTTTAGTTCCGCAATAGTATTGTTTTAGAAGTCTATACAAGTAAGCCACACGGTCTCACAGACGTATATTACTGTAAATTGTTGTATAATTTCTTCCAGCATGATGTAAATGGAATCAACATATCAGTATTAATAATTCATCAAGCTTTTAAATCGTTGGATTTACTAAATTGGACTTAAAACGCAAACTTTTGCCATCTTAGTCCCCCAGACTGTTATCACCCTTTTTTCACGAAGACTAACACTTAATTTTGTAGCTTCTACATTTCCAAAACCCTTTTCTTAGCCAGAGCAGAATGTTGCTCAAATAATGACAATACTCTAGCTCTATTCTTGTTGGCTGGGAAGAAAAAACATGAAGAGGGTCAGGAAAGGGTCCAGGAACCGAAAGAACTAAGTTCATTTTTCTCGTTTTTCTTTATTAATTTCACCAGTACATCAAAATATGGAACAGACCCAACATTTTAAGCGGGAAAAACAATCTTAGTCATGCTGTAACTGAGCGTTGAAGAAACTCTGTACATCGAAAGAAAGAGTTCAGTCCATGTGAAGCAAGGAAATAAAAGGTTTATTCCATTAAATTGTTGACAGTAGAGAGCAGATTTGATACTATGAAGAATGTAACTTGGAATGTGACAAAAACATGGGACTTCTAAACCAGAAAGTTCAGAAAAATAAGTCCCTAAAGAGTGGATAGAAGTGTTTATATCAGCTCGGTCAAAGCCTTCACTATTTAATGTTGTTGAAACGACATCTAAAAATGTTCGCCAATTGACAGCATTCCTGAAGTCGTTCTACAAGCAGAACAGTGTCCCTTTACTACCCCTTCACTTAGAAAACTCGTCATAGACAGAACTCACTCGAGACTTGTCGACTTCGGGACGTCTTGTAGTGGAGCATACAAGACTGATGCTTCGAAATCGGTTTGTCCAGCTGAAGAGTCCAATGGATTAGAGTTTGATTTGTCTGAGTGTTCTTATACGAGTAAGATTGGGCGATGATTTCCAAACCTTCTCTGCTTTTATCATGATGTAGTTTTAGAATGAGTTACTCTTACTGAACTTCTTAACATGTAGATGAAATATTTGAACAATTATGCAATAATATTGTTATATATTTACCGAATATTACTCGATATTTTTTAATTTTTCAAAGTAAGTGTAAATGTTACAAAAATGAAAAGATTTAAATAGAAGCATTGATGACCTGTGAAACTTACAAAACTGGACTTAGCTCATTCTTTTCCTGGAACCTTCGTATGATCTTTGCAATTATTCATATTCTGTAAATACCCACTGGTTAACAGTGACTATTGTTAAGTTCCAATGGCACCTATTACATAAAACATAAAATGAAGTAGTAAATGTTTGTTATCCGTGTAAGAAGCAGAAAAGTTCAGTAAATCCTGGTTCACATGGAACAAGAGCTGTGGGCCTTGCAGTGAAGCGCCGTGAATAGGGTTTCCGTTAATGGCGCCGCGGGCGTGTTTACTCTCCCCATGCAGCGACCAAACACCAGAGCTTCCATTTGTATGTACGTTGGTATTAATTCAACCGGAAATTTTTGTTTGTGTATATTTGTGCATTAAAAGTTGAGAGGGCGAGAGGCAAGCAATCCAGGATAACGGTTTGTTCGCTGTTTAGAGCCTCTCAACCACGTACTAAGTTATTAATTGCATCCGCCACGGCTTCCCGCTTTGCTGTTGAAATCGCTGCACGACAAATCGAACAACCGCTAGAAGATACGTTCACGTAAAGGAAGCTATAAAATGTTGCATGCAAACCGACTTCCTGCTATAGAACATCACAAAACGCTTCAAGAATATATAAACCGTTTATCCAGAATGTCAGAGCCTGGTTTAGCATGGTGCGCCACTTTCTTATAGTCTGATTTTTAAAAGAATATACATGTCAGAGGTCAAGAAAAGAGGAGTCATGTGCCCCTCAAGTCAACCATCGCTAGCTTCTTGCGAGATACCGACCTTGCTTTGGCGTTCAGTTGCGTTGTACATTGTTAGCCTACTTTGCTAAAATTCATGTTCGTCTTCTGCTTCATGGTTTAGGCCGTTTTAGCCTGTTCCGGCTCCAAAATCTTCTTGTGTCCATCTTTTCTTCAGACGTCCTGGTTTTCAATATCCTTGGGGTCCTTAATTAGATTATGTACGGTGTATCTTGTTTACTGTCATTCTTTCCAAGTGGCGTTTCCAATTGATTGTATATTCTGTTAGTGTTTTGTTTAATTCTTCTATCTTTAACTTTTGTCGTATTTCATTGTTTGGTTTCTTTATCCAGTCTTGTGTGTCCTGCTGTGGGTCTGAGGAATTTCATTTCAGCTTCCTGCATTTCTTAAAATTCATGTTAAAACACAGAATCATGAAAGTAAAGGTTAGAGGTGCATGTACACCTAAGATGAAAGAAACATCAACTTCTGGTCGGGGTGTTACATTGCCAAGGTAAAGAATTTCTCTTTGAACAGGAAGAGAACATGCTCCTGAAAGTGCTCTTAAAATGGGTCAGGTGAATATTTCTAGAATCTCTAAGAACAACAAGCTACAGCCAAATCCATCGCAAATTCCAGCTCCTGGGAAAGGAAACCAAGGAGTTAGGATGGACAGTTTTCAGTCAGATGCCATCAGAAGGCACATCTATAGTTATTACATCTGAAGAGAGCATTCTACCACAGTAAGCTTTTTTCTTCTGTTAAAGGAGCAGAGATCTTTGAGGGAAGCCTTAGCCTTGTGAGCAAAATCTTCCGTGATCTGGGACATAGGTTCAACAACAACAACAACAACAACAACAACAATAATAATAATAATAATAATAATAATAATAATAATAATAATAATAATAATAATAATAATAATAATAATAATAATAATAATAATAATAATAATAATAATAATAATAATAATAATAATAATAATAATAATAATAATAATAATAATAATAATAATAATAATAATAATAACAATAATAATAATAATAACAATAAAAAATGTAATATTTGAAATATGACATATTGTGACGCTAAGACCTTTGATTATAAGAGAAATGCAAAACTCAACTTCAAATTAGGTACTCAAAATTACAACTGTGAAGACACAAAGACGCAGTGAATTCATATTCAAAACACACCATTGTAGTCGCATTAAGACAAATTCTGAAGTGTATGGAGAACGAATTACTTTTGTTCTGAAGGCTGCCGTGAGATAAACCCGATGTTGATATGTTCTGGGTATTTTCGTTTTGCGTAACTTGCTATCTGCTTTTTGACAACACTGTAACTCTCCTCGTGGAGAAGCTGACGGCTTCATATACCTTCTTTAAAAATCAGACTGTAGTTTAAATGCAACATTTTCTTATATGCTTCCAGATGTTTATCTTCTGTCTGAAACGATACTGTGATGTAGCGGCCAAGATTATAGGAATGTTGACTCTCCGCGCAGTAAGATTAACAGAGATAAGTAGACACCATAGCACTCTCGCCCAGTAAACACTACATGTGCTATTGATAGATACCCAGAATCTTTGTTTTCTCTAGAGAATTCCAGCAACTACATAAGTAAGCATTGTGGTGAAATAGAGTTAGTGAGCGGCGAGATAAACGGGATGTTCTCCGAGCGAGTTTGTAAAGACTATTACAGAGGTAACAGCTTATTGGAATACCCCCAAAACCAACTGTGACATTTGCCTGCCGTATGGCACAGTCTGGTTATAGTAGGCGATATCTTAACTGTTACGTTGCATTAGTACGCCAACTGCTCGTAAAATATAACCATGGTGAAGCTACGGACTTATTTGGTGTTATTGTATCCCTCATGTTGCCACAGAATTCCTAATCTATGAACCCGTTGCAGGGAGGCAACCGATAAATGTTAAAACAACATTCTATTTAGACGACGTATTAATCTGTGGATGACACTGTATTGCTCGTGTGCACATGGTTTTGTCTGGAGTTGTTTTAGAGCATTATATGCTGTTATAGTTACTGTTGTTATTTTTGTGTTCGCAACATAGTACTGCATTAAATATATTACGATATTTTGCGTCAGCGGCAAAGGTACAAAAGATCGCCTTTCGGTCTAGGTGCTAAATTCTCCTCCGGAAAGTTATTGAGTCATTGTCCATCTTATCCTTTACTCCTAGAGAGGGTCGTAATCGCAATACATTCGTGTATGTCGTAGAATATGAGTTTTATACTCCTCTACCCTACAAACATACTCAAATCATACCGAGCTGAACTGAATTTATCCTACAACGGCATTAATGAAAATACATCTGAAGGAATTATTCATTCACGATTCATTTCAGCAGATAATCAATTGTGGAGACATTCACAACATTCAAATTACTGCATACACGCACTATTGAAGCAACGAACATTCTGGTGCATTAAAAAGAACTAGTACAAAAGCCAATACTGAATGACCTAGTGGCTACAAACTGGCAGAAACTCGCTGATATACTGAGGCTGTTTTCAAGACTGAGATAGAATGCAGGTTTCCTCGTGTACCTCTGGGAAACCTTCCACTACTTATTTCGATTAGAAGTTTTGTGCGGCAGTGACGCGTGTGAGAAACAGAAGGCTATCCTTCATTACTCTCCAAGGGATTCAGTCACAGCAGCAGAAAATGTGCTGCTATTGCCGATTCGCTCAACAATGCGGAATTCCCTATAAAGAAATGCTTCTATCATAGATTGCACCAGTCTAATAGCAGCTACTGGGTCAGTCTGTGAAAATGTTGTTTCCAATACAAATGCATCAATTATGACACGCCCTTTAGAAAAACCGTCACACTTATTAAATTGTGGATATAGAAGTATCCAACTTCAGTAACTATACAGGAATACGTATATTGACTACTTGTTATAAACTACAGCCTTGAAGAACAACAGAAAGGAGAAGACTACAAGCTTCAAAATAAAATCTCCATTAACAGGTTGCTATCGTTCCTGTAACACAAGTAAAATTTTGTGGGTACAAGTGACACTTATGCCATCGGCTTTGCAGCTATGTAACACTGCCAAACGTGGGAAGCCTCTTTTTGAGTGTTCTGTGGAGCAGCTCCTCCTGCCAACAGACTTTAAATTTTGATTATGCCATAGATATATTCAACAAGTTATAGCAAGCTCCCAAGAAAGCTACTAAAGTTCGCTTCCAACACTTTAAACGCTTGCATTTTGTTTCACAATGAAAATATGGGAAGATGTTAGCAGTCTGTGGCCCTCATGCGGGGAGTCCCAAATCCAAACTCCTGGTCCGACCAATGTGACTGAAGTTCAGTGTAATAGTTTCGTTCTGTCACCAAAGTAAATGCAGGGTTGTATATTTAATATCATGATCCAAAGCTCCACCTTACGTCTAAGATGGCACTAAAAATGAAAACAGATGGTAAGTGAATGCACTGCCACCTATTCACAAATTGCTGTCTGCATGGTACAGTCGGCTTCAAAAGTTTTCCGAGTAACATGCTCCTAGTCGCGAGGGAAGCCAGGATAGCTTATCTATTAGTTATGCCAGGTGGTCTCCAAGGTTGACTTTCCAGCTCATAGCTGTCTACAAGGGTGAGGGGCGTAATGTGTTTGTAAGTCCAAAGAGAATATCATTCCAACATTTTTCTTACACTTGGTCGTAAGAAAGTAATCTCAATGTAGAAAAACAACACTAACGTTATAAATCTAGAACAAACTCGTAGCGAGGAAGCTAATATTCGGCATTAGAGACATCATACTACTCTATAATGAAACTAAATTTAAAACGTTTAAATAATAATTTTAACATACCACGTTTTTTTACTTAAGCTATTCACGGAGACACACGCATGCTCGCTGTCAAATTTGCAAATTGGTGTTATTCAGTGAACATGAAATCGTTTATTTGACCTGAAATTTCACATCGAAGTTTAGAACATTCAATGGCTATTTATCGGAAATAACAGGGAAATAGAACTTCAAAGGAAAACGAAAGTTTAGCGTAACACGAGTAACAGAACTACTGAAAATCGCAAAAGAGCATGTTTCAAAAACTATGAGGCATCAATCTGTATAAGTTACGACGTAGCTTCTCTCCCTCAGCCTTCTTGCTTATCATCCTTTAAATCTGAGCCGGTTTATCCATTATTATTATTATTATTATTATTATTATTATTATTATTATTATTATTATTATTATTATTATTATTATTATTATTATTATTATTATTATTATTATTATTATTATTATTATTATTATTATTATTATTATTATTATTATTATTATTATTATTACTATTATTATTATTATTATTACTATTATTATTATTACTATTATTATTATTATTACTATTATTACTATTATTACTATTATTACTATTATTATTATTACTATTATTATTATTACTATTATTACTATTATTATTATTATTATTATTATTATTATTATTATTATTATTATTATTATTATTATTATTATTATTATTATTATTATTGTTATTATTATTATGATCATCATCTTACCCTCGTCATATGATCATAATCATCATGATTATTATAGTTATGACTTATTATTATTATTATTATTATTATTATTATTATTATTATTATTATTATTATTACTATTATTACTATTATTACTATTATTACTATTATTACTATTATTATTATTATTATTATTATTATTATTATTATTATTATTATTATTATTATTATTATTATTATTATTATTATTATTATTATTATTATTATGATCATCATCTTACCCTCGTCATATGATCATAATCATTATGATTATTATAGTTATGACTTATTATTATTATTATTATTATTATTATTATTATTATTATTATTATTATTATTATTATTATTATTATTATTATTATTATTATTATTATTATTATTATTATTATTATTATTATTATTATTATTATTATTATTATTATTATTATTATTATTATTAACGAGGAATACGTCATATGCATTATGTTATTTATTATGTTTGTTTAAACATATTTCTTAAACGCTGTTAATACTACCACAAGAGGCAATGTTTCTTGTTTAAATACGTGCAGAAATGAATGTGCTATTTTTTTGTTTGGATAGAATAATATTGATTACTTAGTTTCTTGTCTGCTCTGACCACACATCATAGGAATACATATACTACTGAAGCCATCGCAAACCAGGACGAACCAGGCTCAAATAATTCATAAGAAAATGTTTCATCTCTTTCCCCCACACCCTCTTGTCTAGCGGAAAATATTTGGAGCCAGCTGTAGAGTCGCTCGTGTACCAATGCGGTACACTTGTTGCCTGGCTTCGACATGACATTCACTGCGCTGTGTTTTACCTGCACCTACACATCTGCTAGTATTCTAAATGTTACGTGGACTTCAACGGGGTTCTAGCTGCTTTATTAAATCAGTGCGTTTCCATTTGTATTCTGCGGTTGGTGTCTTCGCAAGGCTTATGTATTTAAAAGGACTTGTGTAACATTGGTGATTTTGCGTGGGAAAGAGTCAACCCAAGTGTGTACCTTGGATGAGAATGATTATAGTGAAGACGACTTTAAGTGTTATGTATAAGGACTGCTCCGAGAATGATTACAAGAAGAGGAAGTGTTTGAGACTACTTGGACTTGCAGATGCGCAAAAGCATTGTCCATTGTCCTCGCATCGAAGGAAGGAAGTTACCAAGATCAACATGCACGTTATGCGGGTTTCCATCCTGGCGATGTTCGTTTAAATACGCACAACGCATTTGCTAGTGCAGTGGAAACAGGCCACTTCAAGCACGCTTAAGGGCTTCAACTGGGTAGAACTATACATTTCATTTATTATTATAATCTAATGAGGATATTGCAACAAGTGGCAAAGCGACGAATCCCACTCCTAACACTAGTGTGGCAAAACGACAAAATCAGAAAAAAAAATGTTTTTTCATATTTTCCTTTCTTCCAAAATGTTTGAAAAAATACAGTACTTTTTACTGACGTTAATACTATCTAGAATCTTTCGTGATATTACAGCTAACAACTGTTTTCTACCCATAACTTTGACTCAATCCTTTCACTGTCTTTCTTCACTATCCCTGCCTCCTATACACTACCTCTGACGATACTATCACTCAGCAGTAATTATAACTTCTTAATGTCAAGGTAGCGTATCTTTCACGACTAGAATACCACACACAGCTGCCTCGCACTCTCTGACACACTGACTAACTCACGTCTTTAACCGTCACTACTGTAAGTCGTTCTCTCGTCTCTTTATATAGCTAGGATGACTTAACACGGAACTTTCTCGAACTTCTTCAAGCATGGCGAACAGCAGACAGTTCTCGAATACCCTGGAAAATCCTTGTTGCGTCTCGATTGGTGTTAGTCATGTGTTTCATGTTGAGCATCTTGGTCAATTTTTATTGATTATGTCATACAACGGGTGTACGAGGATTACGTTAAATCAATTTAAATGCAAAGAAGCTAATTAGCACATGTGCAGATCCAAGTTAGGGCATCATTGTAGGTCCGCGGTGACGTGCCTTAACGACTTCAGCTACTACTGAGTACAGGAATTGTGTGTGGATGATTGAGCTTACGTCGGTAAGCAAAGCATTCAACACTAGCACTATTTAATTAAAACCCTGTAATAAATTATTTTCTACAGTGTAGTAACGCTGAATTTGTAGCAGTTGCCCATTCATTTACAATGATTGCTGAAATATTGCTTTTCAAAGCTGCGAGGTGAGCCCAAAGCTGCCATGTCGTCTGAACAGCAAAGGAAATAATATATGACAAATGTTATTCTCACGCCATCTATTTAGGAACGCCTGAGGATGAGGTGACCCTTGGCGCAGGTCTCACTGGAGTTCGGTATTGGCTTTTGTAAAAGATAGTACATGTCGTAATGGAGGGGTAAATTTATATAGTGGCTAGTGTGAGAAAATCAGCAAGTTAAACATTAACTCGAAAGACAATTGTAGTTATGAAGCAAGAGTTGAAATGTAATTTGAAGCTTGGAACTTTGAACCAGTTTGTTTGTAACCGTTGAGTGCGATGAATATAGGGAAATTCATGAAGTTAAATGAAGGTAGACAACTGCATCTCCCAACATTAATATACAAAGCACAAGCATGGCAATAGTCCAACAACAAAGGATGTCATTATTGATTACCCAGAGAAAGATGTAAAGAAAAGTGCAACAAATAAGAGAACGGATAAGAAGTACAGAAATAAGGAAAAGTAGCTACGCAAGTGAAGGACGCGACCACAGCAGCAAAAATAGCGAAGTGGATATGGGTAAATCACAGAGTAAGGCTCAACAACAATTGCTGGACAAATATAGTAACGATATGGGACCCAAGCAAAGGAAAGAGGGGGAAGACCGAGAAGACCGAGAACGAGATGGCTGGAGGAGATGAAGAGGATCACTGGCAGTACCTGAGCCAGGTCGACGAGGAACCAGAACACCTGGAAGCCCCAGGAATAACTGCTCAGGAACTAAGACAATCATCGTGCTAAGGAAGATGGGACATATCTGAATATAACAGTGACAGTGAAAGAATGTGATATGCCAGAAAAGTGAAAACTACTGTCTAGTGTCAAAAGCGTGAGACTCGTACACAGAGGGCAGAGTAGTGGAACTGAAAATAAGATTAAACAAATGTAGGTTAAGACTAATAAATTATCACAGACAAAGACAGAGGCCGTTGTCCTATAGGGATTAAAGACTGTTTATATTATTATTATTATTATTATTATTATTATTATTATTATTATTATTATTATTATTATTATTATTATTATTATTATTTATATTATTATTTATTATTATTTATATTATTATTTATTATTATTATTTATTATTATTTATTATTATTTATTATTTATTATTATTTATTATTATTATTATTATTATTATTACTATTATTATTATTATTATTACTATTATTTGTCTGTGTAAAGCAGTTTTAGTGAGTGCACCATCGGAAGCAGCTGTTTATTAAACAGAGGGAGTAGTAGAACGGTGAACAGTATTTGTTTCAAGATTAGGAGTGGACAGAACAGCTGTGAGTGCAAGGTCGCGATGAATTGTAAATTGTGCTAACGATTAAACGAGGGCTGAGTTTCTGTGATTCAGTTTTAGAGAAGGTAAATCAAGTGACAGAAAAAGTAACTGGACTTGTCATTGTTACATTGGTGTCAGTAGTGGGATTTGTCACATTGTTATTTATCATATATACTTCAATTGTTATATTCCAGTACAAAGAAGGAATGTTTCTCAATCTCTTAAATGGAAGATAGCGAGTGAAATAGCAATCCATAATGTACAATATAATTTTTACGGGCTTTTGAGGCACTTTTTACATAGTATAACTCCATAACAATGAACACAAGCTGCTTTTGCAAGTTAACTCCCGGAATTTCTATTCTATCTACCTCTAGCGCAGAGAAACAAATTTTTGCACATTTATCTTGATTAGATTTAACGTAATAGAAGCAGAGTGATTCTTATTCCTTCAATTTTCCTCCTGCCTCCCTGCTCCCGTGTGGTTTAATTACAATTAATGAGAGCTTTCAGATTGTCCATCTCTTTCCTACTGCGAACTAACGCGAGAAACTCATTTGTTCCAACCTGCTATTCTCTGGACCGATCTGGAGCAATCTATGTATCACACAGACACATATACACACAGAGGCATGTTTTGCTTTCTCCACGGCAAAAGTGTGTTGTAGATAGGGAAAATTTTCTCCTTCGCCCAAAAGTTTGCATTAATATTTAATCTGAAAATTTACTTTGATTTCTACTCAGCTGAAGGAATTATTTTGAGAAAAAAAGTAAAAAGGTATGCTGCGGTTTTAAATGTTGATTATGTATATTTAAGGTCTTACTAGATTGCAAAAGGGAGACAAATGAAGAGCCAGATGCAACAATTCACTCGTCACAAACTTTCTGAGCCAATATGACGCCTCATTTTGATAATGTTCTGGGAATTACACATGTTAACACTGCTTTAAACTCTCTTGATCTATGATATTTCTGTATTAATTTTACACTGATACTTGTGGGTTGAAAAAAAAATGTTCAATCACTCCTACTAACTGCACACAGTTACCAAAAACAGGAATCGAACAAATGAAGTATAGCAAATATAGAAAGTTAAATGAACTCTACAAATACAGGCTTTTTCTACCAGCGAACAACCAAATACTTAGAAAAAACCCGAGATGAACATAAGTATAAATGCTTTTATCACATATTTCCTTGTTGTGTTATCATCTTTTGGATACAAAAATAGACTGTCTTGATTCACTACTCGCATTTGTATTTGTCCCTAATAAAGAAAGGAGCGCTATGACAAACTGCCTATTTGTATGTCCGACAGACGATAACATATGGAACAAACTATCAATAAACTCAGGCCCCATATTGGAAATATCGACTTGTGTAAACCGCCCTGCGACACGACCTGGGACTTTGAACTATTCTGCTCTCCTAATACGCTCTATCGTTTTTTCCATGGCGTACAATGGAAATAAAGGAATATAGTAGCGTTAAGCAACTGTCAAATATTTTTAAGGTTGGTCGCTAAGTAATACCTTTGAAATTCCATTCTCTTTGCATGACCAGGGAATGACTTCCTGTTTGAAATTACGAGTAATTAAATATAAATTCAATAATGTATAGTATATGAAATTAAGTAGTTCTTTGTCTTTTAAGGATGCAACTTTCATAAAAGTAGGCGTTAACAATTTTATTAAAACACAGAGGGGTATTTCAGATAATTGCAAAACAAAACAAATGTATATGCTAATCTTCGTGCAAATAGCAACCAATGTTGTGCTCTTCATTCTCCATGAACTTTGTATAGGAATAAACCTTAAGAATAGACAAAGTAAACAAAATCTTACTCCACAACAATTGCAGACCTTTAAAGCATAGAATTTATTTCGAATAAAAGATGTGCAATTAACCATTTCCAACATACACTTTGTTATTGGTTTGAATTTTCAAATAATTAACTTTTCTCAACACGCAAGTTACTTTTCGCTTTAGTCCTCTCGTAAGGCAGGAATTTCAAAGTGATTCCATAGCAACATGCTTTTTGAAATCTCAAGATTGGAAATGTGATTTGAGATCCCATCTGGAGTAACAATAAGTAGATAGAAAAGAAGTATATACCGGCCCGGGAGGGTTGGGTCGCTAGCCACTTACACCTCTAGTAATGCACCGCCTGTAACAGACAGAGGTGGGAGACGCAGCGGCCAGGCGTTTCGGTGTACAGCTGCAGGGAGATTGCATCTAGAAGTGACACGTGTGTTTAGCAGTGATACAAATAATCGTAGGTGTTATAACTGATATGCAACTTGTGTAAGTAATCCATAAAACTAATGAAAGATGGTTTTGAAACTGACTTGAACCCAAATGTTCCTTATATAGGTTTAACTCATTTTTAAATAGGATTCAATAGGATATAAACCCAAAGCTTTAAGCTATTGAATGAAAAGACAATCTTGTATCCCCTCTACTTAAATAGGCTGGGATTGCACAAACTAAAATCTAGCTGAAGACAAAAATGTGATTGGTTTTATTATTAGCTACTACTAATATTATTATGTTTATCATCATCAGCTCTTCATGGTTTAGGAGAGAGCTCCTGCTCCGGCCTCATACTTTCTTTTTGCTGGTCTTCCTATTGTTCTAGGACCAGAAGGTTTATATTTTGAGATTGTTGTGGAATGCGAGAGTTATCCATTCTTTGCAAATGACCTCTCCATTTTTTTTTTATTTACTCGTATATTTTCTTTTAATGATATGTCTATTTCGTTCCTTATTTCTTATTTTCTAATATAGTCTTGTCGTGTACATCCTTTTACTCGGAGATGTTTCATTTTTGTCGCTTGTATTTGGCTTCAATCTTTGTTTTTAATTATCTATGTCTCCGATCCATACATAAAACCTGAAACGGTCATTGTCTTATAGATTTTTAAATTTGTACTCTTTCGGGTTTTCCTTTTCAAGGCACGAGGTATTATTCCACAAATATATTGAAATTTAATCTTTTTATTACTCATTTATTCGTTGTTTGGGCTAAGTGTCACGTGACAATCCAATTAATTAAATGTTCCCACCTGTTTTAACACTTATTTAACACTATCTTCAAACTTTTTGTTTTCTATTAAATGCCATGATCTTTAACTTCTCAACTTATATATTTAAACCATAATCCTGGATCAATTACTGTAATCTATACATACTTATTTGCAGCTTATCCTCTCTGTCGGAGCCCTAATGACCAAGTTGTCGACGGGCCCTTAAACCCAACACACACACACACACACACACACACACACACACACACACACACACACACACACACACACACACACACACACACACACACACACACACACACACACACACACACACACACACACACACACACACACTCCTCTCTGTCTTATATTAACGCCATGTCGTAAGAGTAGCATATTTAATATGTTACATTTATTTATTTTTATTCCTAATAGTTCTTCAACTTTTAATTTTCTAGGAATATCGCCCGTCATAAATGTTAAATGGTAGCGGACATAAGCTACATCCTTGTCTTAAGCCATTATTATCATATCTTGTGATAATTGTCCATTTGCCAAAACTATTTTTATTTTTGTTTCTTGGCATATATTCCTTAGTATATCTATCAATTTATTTGTATATGCTTTTTCGTATGGTACTTGCCGAAGCCCAGTCCTACTTACCTTACCAAAATCTTTTTGTTTTTATTATTACAGCATTACTATTATTATCATTAGTAGTGGTAGTGGTAGCGGCAGTGGTAGTGGTAGTGGTAGTGGTAGTGGTAGTGATAGTGATAGTGATAGTGATAGTGATAGTGATAGTGATAGTGATAGTGATAGTGCTAGTGCTAGTGCTAGTGCTAGTGCTAGTGCTAGTGCTAGTGCTAGTGCTAGTGCTAGTGCTAGTGCTAGTGCTAGTGCTAGTGCTAGTGCTAGTGCTAGTGCTAGTGCTAGTGCTAGTGCTAGTGGCAGTGGCAGTGGCAGTGGCAGTGGCAGTGGCAGTGGCAGTGGCAGTGGCAGTGGCAGTGGCAGTGGCAGTGGCAGTGGTAGTGGCAGTGGCAGTGGTAGTGGTAGTGGTAGTGGTAGTGGTAGTGGTAGTGGTAGTGGTAGTAGTGCCGGTGGCAGCGACAGCGCTAGCGGCGGCGGCAGCGGCAGTGATAGCGTCAGCGACAGCGGTGATGTTATAGCTTCAACAGCACTTATTCGAAATAAACAGACAAAATGAATACCCTTATATTCACAGCATCAAAGAGAAAGATGTTTCTACACGATTTAAGGAAACCGAAAAGTTTCCATCACAAAAGAAGCAGCTAGCTTGACATACATAGAAGTTCGGTACAGGACCAGAGCTGTCAAGGGAAAATAAATGATTTAGCAACCACGCAGTTTTAAAATCTTGTTCTTCTGTAGCAATTCAGTTAGAAGCCATCTCTTGAAGGGTAATATCAAAATCCCTTGAATTATTGATTTCTCTTAATACCACAGCGGTGTCGTATCGGAGCAGGGGGTGGTATTTTCTTAATAAAATAACCCCACGAAAATAAAGAAAAAATACAGCAGAAAAATTCGGAGTGCGGGGAAAAAAAGCCAAATGTTTCTCGCTGACGTTTTTCCCAATACTTGTATGGTGGTTGTGGTTCCTCTGGGATTCCTATGCAATTAAGAATATAATGGGGAAAAAAAACATAAAACTAAATTATTCTAGGCTATAGAATTTTTAAAGGATCATCAAAACCCCTCTTCCTGCTGTTACATTTCTTATAAACATGATAATTTTTTCAGAAACTTTTTAAACTGTTAGGTTAAAAATTGTCCAGATTGTATATGCATTCAATAAACGTCCAATGATCTAGTTTTATCTAATGAGCTTGTTAATCAACCAAATAAATTTTATGTCAATTTCTTCATATTTTGATTCAATTGTTTCAGTATTTAAAAATGGCTACCTTACTAATACCGAACTAGTTCTACGCTTAGAGATTGTTTCATTCTAAAATTCAATTACGCTATCTTCCATGGTTTATGAGAAATCGGGGCATGTGTACTATGAAATGTCAGTCACACAAAAATCGGTTAAAGCAAAAATGAAAAATTCAAACTTGTAAAACTTCTCCTAAAATAGCTAAAGTTTACTTGTTTACTACAGGGCATTTAGAAGCTATGATATTTTATTTTTGTTTGACGTGGCGCAGAATTCTTAGTCCAAATCGCCAGAAGCAGTACTTCACTAATGGTTATCTAAAGCATTGTACTTAAAATTACAAAATGTGTAGCAAGTCAAAGAATAAATTCAAATAAGGCTGCAGAAAAAGCTAAAACTGTCATTTTACTAATTTTTGCCATTTAGGCTCCCCTCAAAACGATTATGGACATTATGTTGATTAATGTGGTGGCATTTACTCTTAGGTGCTTATTTCATTAAAAATCTGTCGTAAAAAGAAAAAGATTTGTTACGCAATGTCTTATTTCGATAAATTAATGTTGATTCAGCCTATTAAACAATTAGTAGGGACCTTTCTGAAACTTCACCTTTTATGGAGCATCTACACATACACCGGTCACCGGATGCCTGTCGAATAATCTCGAAAACCTCTTTTGTTTCTGACTCTCTGATTGTTGTCACATATTTGCTTGCGTAAGTGGTGTGTGATAACTTGACCTTGAACCTTTGTTACGTGCACCAACAATGGCGTAAAGCAGCCCGGCCCCGAGTCTTTGCTTTTGTGGCTGCCGTCGACCGGCGTCACAATATAAATCAAATATTAAAATCACCGTAGCAGATATTTCACAAAATTGTTTACGTTCTATAACAAAATCATATCCAAGAATTCTCTACATCTTAGAATAGTAAATAAGCCCACGATAACCTTTCAAGAAGTAGTTTTTGAAGTACTGATAATTACAGGGGTTTAACTGATGCCTATGCAGAAATAGCAACATAGAATAGTGAATTATACAGAAATGGACTAAACTCTCCTTAATAGTTGTAGACACCAGGCTATTGCAAAGTTTGATGTGATTATGTAGACTACATCATTTACATAGCTATCTCACATCGCAAGATTGGCTCACACGTGACCTAAGGCTATCCATTTACCCCCGAAATAATAGTTTATGGACAGCGAACACATCTCCTCGTCCAATGAAGCAATAACGGCATGGCTAATCGCTTAGCGATGTACATATGGACCGGATTCCGAGCATTGTACATCAGGTGAAATGGGAGGGAAAGGGTGGGCGAATGGGGCCTACAAGGATGCCTGGCCTTTGTGCCATGCAAGAAACGTCAACTTGTGATGCTATCATAACATTATTTCATAGTAGGACAGCCTAAAATAAAAATGTATTTCCTTTGTTTTTATACCAATTCAAAACATATGAAGCTGCAGTGCTAATATCACTTCTCCATCACTGTTTATTATAGATGGATTCTCCCATCATCACATATTGAGTTTGAAATCTTTGGCTAATGATGTTTATTGCTGATTTAAGTTCAAGTTCTAGGCCTCAAGTATACACCATATACCGCCAGGTTTCAAAAGTCAGCTAGTTTCAATACAAAACAAACAGGGCTATAAGGATTATTAAAATACACCGATTAAAAAACGCCTTGTTGAATTAAAGATATTACTATTATTATTATTACTATTATTATTATTATTATTATTATTATTATTATTATTATTATTATTATTATTATTATTATTATTATTATTATTATTATTATTATTATTATTATTATTATTATTATTATTATTATTATTATTATTATTATTATTATTATTATTATTATTATTATTATTATTATTATTATTATTATTATTATTATTATTATTATTATTATTATTAATTACCATCATCATGATCATTGTCATTGTCATTGTCATTGTCGATGGCCATCGCCATCGCCATCGTCACCGTCACCGTCACCGTCACCGTCACCGTCACCGTCACCGTGATCATTATCATCATTATCATTATCATCATCATCATCATCATTATTATTATTATTATTATTATTATTATTATTATTATTATTATTATTATTATTATTATTATTATTATTATTATTGGTGAATTGAGTTGTATAAAACATCCCTTTCTCTATATCTGTAAATCTAGTGAAGACAGTATCCCCTTAAATTTTCCAGAAGGTACGAACGGGAACAGCCTATGAAAGGGACGGTGGATGGTACGGGCAAACATGTTTTAGGGAAAAATGATTGATAACGGCAGCTTTTATTTTACTATAGCTGACAGCTTCAGTTCTGTGAAGTCCCTTAAATTGGCGGGACGGATTGTGATTTTCTGGCTTCTTCTCTATGGAATAAAATCTGCGAATTCATTACCCAAAACTGTATGCATTAATCTCATTAGTAATTCTTTGGATTTATCTGTCATACTGAATATTCGTTTAATGGATATTCTTTTGGGAAAAGATTGCAGTAGATTTTGGAATTTTATATATGAGTGCAAATGTAGGAACGGATACCATAACACTTTTTTTTTTTTTTTTTTTTAACTAGCGTTTATAGGTCTACTTCCTATTCATGCTGTCATGGTGAAAATCATTACATTCAGTGCCGGTAATTTACACTATGCGAGGTTTAATGTGTTTTACTGCATGTATGTACGTGAACTCCATACTATACACCATACATAGTTTCCTCCTCGTCGGTGAGACAGCCAACAGTCTTTCGGCTTATCACAACACACAATTTATACCTCTATTACCTTGCCTATTATCTTGCTTAGTTCTTTTAGTGTCTTTCTTCACTACCTCGGTCTCTCATATCCTAATTACGAACGTTAGAATCCGTGACGACGCTCATTGAATCTTCTTACGACGTACTAAACGACGACACACACGCGCAGCTGTCTCACTCTCCCTGACACTGACCAACTCAGGTCCGTAACTCAGCTCTAAAACTCACTCCTCTGGCTTCCTTAAATACTGGAGATGACGTCAGAGGGATGTTTCTCGATTTCTACACACACGCGGGCACGAAAATGACTCACCTAGAAGTCTCGTGAATGTTCTCGACAGCCCTTTTGTTTCTGTCGCCTCGATTATTAAGGGTCATGTATACACAGTAGTCCCGCGAGGCCGCCCGTCTTTGCTCACCGGAATGGCATCCTTTGTTGAGCGCCGAGCCGGACGTCACAATATTTACTATTGGAGTATAACCATATTTATAGTTGAGGCCGAACTTTAGCTTTAACTCTTAGTTTAGTCTTACGTTTTACTCATTAATAGTACTTATGACTCAATTCTTAAAACAGCTAAGCATGAGCTGCAATTATTGAATTTGTAAGGTAAAGAATCATATGTAAATAATCGATCGCCAATTTACCATCAATATTAATTTGGTAACATTTCTGCTTTAATCACCATGCTCAACATTTGTAAATAACGTATTTTCTCGTAAGTATTGTTTCTTTACTCAGTGTCATTGAGAAGCCCATAATCAATACACTTGCACTAAGTGTATTGGAGACTCCTGAAAGTAGAAAGCAGGTATAAAATACTTCGTTTCTTATTTTCAGACCCTTCATTCTCCTCCAATGAAGTTCTTATCATACCACCGGAAAATGTATTGCAATATATTATTTAGTAGTGAATTTGTTTATTTATTTACTTTTTGCTGCATTTTTCTCATTGCATAGCACTAGTTTCTTAGATGATCCTGCGCGCAGACGCATACTTACACCCGCACACACTCTGAAACACACACGCACACACACACACACACACACACACACACACACACACACACACACACACACACACACACACACACACACACACGCGCCATAAAATAATATTCAGCAAAGCTTACAACCCAAGCAGCTAAACCTAGTGCTTAAACAAAATACTCATTATCTGTACAAAAATATATTACTTTTGCAATATGCTACCCCCTTATATTCCATGTTAAGATCCCCTCCTTAGCGCAGTGGTAGTGCGCCTGTCTCTGGCGTGGAGGACCCGGGTTCATCCCCGTACCGGCGTGGAAAATTTCCCCTCACTTGGGAGGTCGGGCATGGGGTGCACTCAGTCTGGTTAAGTTCCAGAGGGACCAGTCGAGGAGCTACTTGATTGAAAAGTTGCGGCTCTGGTCGAGAAGACCGCATAACCGGCCGGGAGGGACCTTGGCAGAGGTGGTGGATGTAGCGGTCGGGTGGTAGGCTTTGTCTAGTATGGGCTGTTGTGTTACGGGGCTATGTTTTTACCATTGATGGTGTGATAACCTACATGGTGAGGATTTGTGTACTTAATACAGTTATCTGAGTCTGGTCGTTGTAAAATATAAGCAGCTTAAAGCTCAAAACCACCTAGTTATTTCCTGCCCTTTTTTAACATAGTACCTTTTTTTCTTTCTTTACGAATGTCATGTTCAGTTCTCACGCAGTTTAGTGAGCTGCAACGAATAACTAGAACACAGAAAGTTTTAAAACGTTTTTAATGGATTCCTAAAGAACAAGTTATATCACTGTGCTGGAGGCACTGAAAGCACTGAAACAGCGTTGCACTCTGAATAATTTTCACCATTAATCTCTAACTGTTACACGTGTCTTATAATGTTTCTGCTAAAGAAATATCACAACTCTGTTACATTTGGTTTATAATAAAATTAGAGAAGGAAATCAAGAAGCTAAGTTTTGAAGTCATGAATGGTCATTTTAATGAGTGTTCAATTTCTTGTAACAAAATCAGAGATTTTTCTTGCAAAAAGAAAAAGAAAATTAGATCACTTTAAAGTTCAGCCTCAAGTGATGAGTTTAAAAATCTCGTATCTATTACCCAGGCTACCTTCTCTAGTCATTATGAATTCACAAGTCGCTTATACAGGATCATTCAATGCAACCTATCTTCTTACACTATATAGAAGCTATTGTAGTTAAAGGAAGTTTAACAAATAAATTAAATTAATCCAATAACGTGTCATTCTATGCACTATAGGACAACTTTTCTTTGAAGATAATTTACCGGTTATGATGTATCGTCAAACAATTCCTTATACCATCTCAGTTATTGACTAATATCTATATCTACGAATATCAGCTTTAAGATTACAAAAAAGCAGCCAAAATGGTTCAGGGAAGACGGTGCCTACGATTTCATGGTAACTGTTCCATAACTGTTTGGAAATCAAGTCATCTCAAAAATGCAGTTCAAAATGACCGGATTTATCCGACCACTTTCTCTGGAAGTATTTGAAGGAACCTTTTTATTCAAATCCCCCTACCCAAAAATAACTTATCCACGTGAAGAGAATCTACACATTTCAATTGAAATGTTACAGAAGTTGCTCAACGAAATGCATCGTAAACTGTAAATTATTATCGCAAAAACAGAGGTATGTGTGAAACATACAGTTCAAGAAATATAGCGTTATTCTGTAGTAAAAAGGTTACAAATTATTGATACTTATTGCATAATTTGTTAAATCATAAAAACAGTCTAATCCATGCTTTTTATCCAATTATAAAGCATTGGTTTCATTGAATCGATCTGTAATTTAATTCTATCATGTTTTTATTATCCATCTATAAACTTAGAACTGCCGTTATAAGGTGCCAAGGAATAGAATTAATTAGATTCAGAGACTATTGCTGTTAATTGTTGAAGGTTTTGCCATAGTAGATAATTACTATATAGTTTTGTGTATTGAAATGAGTAAACTCTACGCACTGAGCTACGACAAAAACGCAACCCTTTACTAAAACAAAAGGTATTTTTATATTTCACTACAAATTATATTTTAGCGCAGTTGTATACTTATTTAGAATTAATGGAAACCTTTGTCTTTTAAAACTTTGTGATTAAAAATCTTATATTACGTAGAATTTGGCATCCGACTTCTTGTTTTTGAGATCGCTGTTTACAGACTGCTCACATACACAGACGTTTTTCTAAAGACGCTTTTTTATTACTCAGGGGACCTCAAAATATGTATTTCCGGCGAAATCTTGACATATCATTTTTGTTTGGCATAGAATAATACCTCCTCTTACCTACTGTAATTAGCTGGTATACAAAAGAACATATTACTCGTAAATCGTAATATAATTAACGTAGGATTGGAAGTATAAGTGTGTATCAAGATTAAAGCGCAAAGCTCAATGGCCATAGCATGCCAACCAATAAGAGCTAACTTGACTCATTTTAAAGGTAACTTAAGAAGAAGTAAAAACAGTAAGATATCACAATGACATTACTACAACCTTGGAAAATTCCCAATACCAAATAAAACATTGGTAACATAGGGCAGAAAATATTAACAAATCGTTGTATATAACAGGAAAGGAATGATTAGTAGGTTATGTCCATACCAATGCACAGGAGTGGCCATGAGGAATAGGAGATTTAGATTGCCTGCCCTGGAGTCAACAACGGATGCTAGGGTGCAATTAGCAAGCACACAAAATTAAATTTAATTCGCCATGGATCATTAGTCAATGCAGACCAGTGGCATGTTTTCGTAATAAGAGCATTATTGAAGTACAGTGTGAACTGCGGCTTAGGAAGGTCTCATGTTCCAAATAGATAAACGGTATACAAATCAGTGTAGAAGGTTTGATCGTCAATACGAACCTTAGTGACTCACAAAAGCAGTTCCTGGTACACATGAAAATGGTCATGATGGTTCTGCAGTAAACTTCATAGCGATTGGTATGTCGACGTTCAAGAATCGGCGATCTTCGCGCAGCTCCATGCAGAGAATTGTTAAGGTGGGGTTGAGTTATAATTTGTAGGTCCTTAAGAAACTGAGGTCAAGCTTATAGGAGAACGTTATAATAGGATGGGACAGTCTTTTTATGAAAATGGACATGTGTGGCGTGTAGATGAAAGGAGAAGGAAGTGATAAAGGTTTCTAGAAATGATTGTCAAGTAGGATAGAACATTAAATATTACACATTTTTCCTTTGTAACACTTCCGTACCAATGGCTTTTAAAGGGATAAATCATTTAAGACAGTTATAGATCAAAAAGTAATATACTAAGCCTGTAGTTTTAATTATCTGGATTTTAATATACCACATTTCAAAAAGAGTACTTGAATATAAAATTAAATAAACACTAATGAACGGAAAAGTATGAAGAACATTTAAAAACAAGATATCAAAGGAAGCACAAATGAAATGTTATAAGCTAATGACAGAAGTATATGGAATATGGACTATGAATACGACAGATACGAAAAGAATTGGAGCAGCAGAGATGAAGTTCCTGAGAGCCGTAGTTGGATATACCTTTCTAGACAAACACAGAAATGAAGAAATTCGAAAACAGTTACATATATCTAAGTGAAAAAAAAATAATGAAAACAGAAATAATTGGTTCAACACATATTATTAAGAATGAGAGAGGTACGGATATGAAAAGTTTTGTTAAGGTATAAATCTAGAGCATATTGCCAAGTAGGAAGACCATGAAAAAAATGGAGTGATAATTGAAGACGAGTACACTGTTATTCTTTCGATCCAGGGAGAAGCAAGAGCCAAGTAAAAGCAGCTCAGCATCTACATCGGGGGAGATATCGTTAAATACAATAAGAATACCATAAAATGGAACTAAAACGACTACTAATCAAAATAGTAGCAGCTTTAAGCCCAAGAATTGTTCAGACAATGTTGTTGGCGAATATTACACGGTAAAAAGTGGTATATGTTGGGGATTCGAACCGTCTCTACAGCACGTGGATTACTCACAAACCCTGTGCTCGCTCCAACTGAGCTACCTAGAACTTCAGAAACCAGTATTCCGTTTAACGCGTATATGGTAAATACGATATGGTAAATACGTACTTAGATAGAATCTAGCAACAGGGCTAACGTTTTCGTGTTAGAGTATAAAATGCGGATTGCATAAAACTAGAAAATAAATGACAGCTGACTCATCTGGTATAAAGCACATTTCACATTTTCCTCTTCGTATTAAAACCTGGTAAAACTAAGTATAAAAATTTGCTATAAGGATCTGTGTGGAAGTGATCCTGAGAGCGTGAATATAGCAGTAATAGGATACTAAGGATATTTAGGACGCAGCATGGTGGCCCTTCTAAAAGAATTGGGCTGCTTCAAAAATGAATCTAACTTAAGAAAGAGCTCTTTTAGGCAAAGTGGCGCAGTTATGGGATTTTCATCTCTGTGGGTGGCATTTTCATATCTCGTACAGTCCCTGTAGAACAGCAGTGAGTTTAGTACAAAACTGAGCTTTTGTCGATGTATCGCTCTGTATTTAACATCAACGCCATTAATAACAAAACAACTAAGGTGTACTTAGATTAGAGATCTGGTAACATCAGGTTAATGTTTTCAATTTAAGAATAAATTTTAACAATGGACAGTAAAGGTCCAACTTTCTACACATTACCAGTTTAGGAATACTTGCAACTTAATTACAGCATAATGCCGCATTATAAGAAATGTTATTTTCAAAAGATATTTAAAATTCTTAAAAACTGAGCATAAGTACACTTGATAATAAGAATATCATAATTTAGTATTTTTAATCTGTTCTTTTAAGCTATTACTGTATTTTTATTCTAACCGTGCCATCAACTAGCACTTTCAGATAGATTTAGATTCAGACAGATCCAGTTTAGTTCAGAATCTTTGTCCTCTATGCGCTCCTAAACTGCTAGACCGATCACTTCGAAATTCGGCAAGTATATGTATTTTTTGACGGAGAAGATTTGTATGCTAACCGTTTTACTATGCAACGGAAAATTCACAAGGTTTTCTCTATTTGCTTTTCTTCTACATAATAAATTCATATATCCTTTCCTTTTCGCCCTCAACATACAATTCATACAATTTTCTATGAGTGAAATAGAAATGCTACATGTTGCAGTCACAGGGTTTTCTCTACTCATATTTATTTTACGAAACACATCACATTTCTGTCTCTATCCCCTTCAACATACAATCATGCAACTTCAATGAAATAAAAAATGCCACACTTCATTCACATGTCTTCCTCTACACGCTTTTCTTTTATGCAACACAATCACATTTCTTTCTTTATTTCCTCTTCTACAAGCAGTTCATACAAATTTCCGTAAGTTTGAAATTGAAGTGCAATGCGCTACATTCTTACGGTCACCGTTACTCATTTTTTTTACCTAGCATAGTAGCTTTTGTTTCTGTATTACTTGTTCCACAAAGAATCCATACAGATTGACATAGGAATGTAGCATCTTACATTCCAGCCTTCTCTGCTGACTTTTCTTCCTGTGATTACTTTGGATTTGTTTTCCCGGTGTGTTTATTCATTTATTTTGTGTTCCTTATAGTATTCAACTTAAATCTAAAATTTGTAGGAATAAAATCGTCAAACCACGGGCAGCGCCGAGCTTTTCAGTTAGCTATTTATAATAGGTATATTTGTTCATTCCTAGAAAATGTCACAGTGGTAAAGACACAATGTGGAGCACCTTAAGGTTGCAGAATTATAATAAATATTAAGCTCAAAAAGTGGGTTTTCAGGAGTAGCTTTGAACTATATTTCAGCTTAAAATCTCCTGCTATGCACCTCTTATCTGCTGGCAACTGAATAGTTTACATAGGAAAACTAATAGTGGAGTATGATAATAAACGATATAAGAATAGTGAAACTGGAACAGTAATTATATGTTCGCATTCACCTAACCCAAAAGTATAAAAATTGACGGTGAGCATACATCACAGTATTACATTTATCACATTATTTTACTCATTCCTAATGATATGTCGTAGTTCTATACGCTGTCAGGGGCCCTAATGACCAAGTTGTCGACGGGCCCTTAAACCCAACACACTCACTCACTCACTATACGCTGTCTGCTTCAGAAGTGGAAAACTTTGTCCTTACCACTAACCACGAGAACATGACAAACTCAGAAATGAACATTTCCGGCTGTTGCTACTTCTACTGTAAAGCTTTTCCTGTAACTTGTCTTCCCTTTCTTGAACCTCCCTAGCAAATTCCAAAAACTGACAATTATGATTCATAAAGAATTGAGTTTGTCTGTTTCTGTCGATGCCCTTTTAACTGAGACCACCTAACAGAAGTATAGCTCCTTCTTCGGCAGGAATCTCTTGTTGAGAACGAAGTACACGATAATGAACACTCTAAACGTTAGCTTTCAGGTTTTGTGTTTATTTGCCAAAATAAATACCATGAAAGCTAGATACTATCTCATAAATGTTGATGCCCTATCATCACTTAACATTCGTGTTTTAAATTGATGTTAATCAACACACAAAATTTTCATTTCAACACTTGTAATGACACAAATCAATCTTAACCCACTAAAACAATAAAATAAAACAAATATAATTATTTTTATAATATTTTCGATAATTACTGGAAACCAGCTAGAAATTTACACAGTTTATTCCTTCCTCTTGGAAGGAATAAACGATTTATATTGCTTATTCCTATTGCTTTCCTTATATTTAACGTTTTATTGTATATATAGCACCGAAGTTGTTTTATATCTGCTGTTTACTTTTATACCTTACTAGACTTTTCCATACTTTCTCTATTTTTATTCATGCTTCTTTTAACTCCTTAATCTTATTTTTCTTAAATATTTTCCTGTTTCCACGTGATCTTATTAATAATTACAATTAAAGCTTCGAATTATATTTCGTTTCGATTTAAAATTTAAAATTTTATAATCTCAATATTTATCTTCGGGTTCTTCAAGTGTGAACTGCACATACTACGAGCAGAAGTGTTGTAGTTAGAGACCAATGATGCTAAACAAAACTAAACTGAGTTTTGGCTGTAACCGTTTATACTCATATGTATATTGTAAATCTTTACTATCAGATATTCTGTGCTCTTTGAAGGAGAAATTCCATTTTGGTACACGTTACAATATATTCTGCTTAGGGGATACATTGTATAACCAAGCTTCCTTAAGCAGAGAGATACCCAATTAGTGACAATATGGAATCCTGGAATATGCTTGGAATTCAGTTAAATATCTGCAATGCTTTATTAAATCAAAGTTAGGTTATATCGGGAGAATACAAACAGACTATTAATAGGCAAGCTACCCGCGTTATTATTGCGATGTATTTATTAGCTATAACATTGTGCTTTACAGAAATGCAACTCGAGCTACGAGCGGCCCAAAGGCTCCACTTTTACCAATCTGCCTAGTACCAACAATGGCTTTTTAGATATATTTAATTTCAGATAAATTTATATAGCTGAATGTATTGGATATTCTAATTTAACACATTTACAACTGCTGTAAGGACTACTTTTGTATGGCGTGTCTTCAATCTGTATCTGTAGGCTTTCGTTTTACATAATCGTTGCATGAACTCATGTAAAACCACAGGATAACATTTTGCATTTCAGTGTATGGAGTACGCAGTTAGAAAATTATAATAGTAGCCAATATTTCTAAACTGTATTGTTATGGAAAAAAATATGTGACAAATACTACATTTTACTGAGGTACTCATACAAGAATGAAGCTTTTATTCAATTTTTATACCGCGGCGTCAAAAGAACATTTATATAGACAACTAGGGACCAAACTATTTTTATTCGTGTGTTCATACATAGAAACATATAGCGTAAACTGCTATAAAACTTTAATTTTTGTTCATCTACTGATAGTAGAAAGGGTTTTGTTTTGTTTCAAAACGTGACGCAGCAGCTATAGCCCAAGCTTCGGGGAGCCGTGCTGGGCAGCAAATAAAGATAAGTAGCGGCGCTCGGCGTAATCACCGGCAGTGTTATCATAAGGTAACCAAGAGCTTCTGGAAGTTTTCCCATCTCTCCACCTGTAGAACTTTCTGGAGCTCTAACCAGTGTGTCTGTCTCAAGCAAGCACCCCGCGAAGGCCAATTTGGCCTTTCATGCTGGCAGAATGGGACTACGAAGAGGCGGAAGGGTAACCAGATCTACTCAAGTGCGGTAAGGGTCATTAACGCTGCCAGATTAAATCCATCCGACGCCGTTCAGGACCGCCCACCAGCCCAAAATACTGGTGGTACCCTTAAGAGGAGCCTGCTCAATGAGCACCCGGAGAATGGGTGCAAGAACAGTCCGATTGATGCCAAGTAGAAACTTCCACAAAGTGTACCTCTACCGGCCAGCCGCAACAAGTCGAACACCGTAATCTGCTCCTTCAATCTGATGACTGAAGATGAGGATTTACAGGAAAGTCGTGATAGAAGAGGAACCGTGCAACCATTCGGTTGTCGACCTAGGGGAACCGTGAAAAAAGTCTTGGTCAGAGTAGGTGACCGGTGGGAATCGTGTTCGAGGCCTCCCAAATGTGACTCGGAGGTCAGGGGAGAGAGAGGGGAAAGAGGGAGAGAGAGAGACAGAGAGAGACAGAGAGAGCTCAGAATAAGCCCAATAGTGAATTGAAACCAAATTGGCTAACATCAAATAGCAGCAATTGTCATTAAGAAGCCAAGAACAGAAAAAGTAAACACCGCAGGTAGCCACAGACGGGAGTAGAATGGAACACACAGTTGGGTCAGCAGGTATTGCATATTCATTGGAAGTGCTCTCAGCATCCAACAAAATTCAACTCGGACAATTGATCAGCCCACAAGCAAACCGGACGACTGGTTGTCGTTAAAGCACTGGAAGTAATTGAAACAACACAAGTAATGGAATACAGGACCTACACAACAGGAATTTATAGCGACAGCAAAATCCATAAAGAACATGCACACAACTGCTTTTTGCAATAATAATAAAAAAGTTTAGAGAGCCAAAAAGTAGAAAATACAACATAGCATAGTTAGAACTAATGGATCCATAAAACTCGACATTTTGGCCAAGACTACCAAGACAACAGTTATATCTCAAATAGAGAAATAGGTCGAAGAGTAGATTAACAATATATTATGCAACGAGAGCATAACGGCAGTAATTAAGATGCGAGTATATTCATAATATTCATTCTCAAGTTCCATACGACTGTTCATTCTCAAGCATTTATAAAATATTTTGAATATTCTACGCCGTATGTTATTGTCACTGGTATCTGACATTCTAATCATTTATTTGTTATTCGATTGTACAGACAAGAATCGACAGTTGCGCCTTCAACCACGAAATTATTGATTTTGTTGTTATTGGCCTTGACACAATGATACAGAGAATATATGTTCTATAAATTCAAAAAAGTAGACTTTCAAAAACGAGAAGACAAATTGAATTTATTAGAATGTTATTTACAATACTTTCTCTAATTATTGAATAATTATTGTAGCTTTATTTCATATATGGGAATGGATAGCTTTGCTTTCAGCTGCGTGGGAATGTACGCAGACGCCGAAGCATTGATTGCTAAATGCGGACCCTTTGATTGGTGGTTGGCAGTATCGTTATGAACGAGAGGATATTGCGAAGAGGTTGATATTACACTGGCGTATAAGCCATATATTAGCAAGCATAAAATAAAATATGGGGTAAATAGACTTTAGTTTAGTGTAATCACGTTAAAACGGAGGAAATGCTAATTGCCTTGTAGTAAAATATGGAGCTTATATGCTCAGGTAAACGGAACAGTAATTTATTCAGGTAAGATAAATAAGCAAAGTAACGAACTAAGGTATTGTTAGTAAATGTATAATTTATTGTACATAGTACCACGAATTTCTGAAATGTAAGACTTTTGCAAATTAATGGTCAGTGACTTTCCACAGGCAATATTTTATTATTTGTTAAATGCTTATAAACTATTTTAAGATTGTTATTCTAGAGTAATTACTAGGCTTTGTAGTCGAGTTACATTAAAGAGGAATCAAGTTATGCGCATTTCTAGTGCATGTGGGGAACCGGTTCTGCCCGTCTGCTCTACAGACAAAGCACGCATAACTGCATTCTTTTGGTAGCTCACCTACTAAGCCTAGTAATTATTTACATTTTCCCTCCCCCAATTGATCAAGTTAATGGACAATTCTATTTTTCCCGTCAAAATGACTCTTGGGGGAAATATAAACAGCTTAAGTATGCTAGTGATGACTCAAAAGTTTTGACAAATTTTACTTTCGGGGACATGAGTGTTTTTTTTTTTTTTTTTTTTTTTTTTTTTTGTTTGTTTGTTTGTTTGTTTTGTATGTACTTTCTAGGGTATATAATACAATAGTTGTGCATTCAATTTAGAGTAACTGTTCATGTAGGAGCATAAAACATACTTTACTCCATGCCATTCATCAATAATTCCTTAAGTTTGTCCCGATAGTATAGTAACGTCCCAGAGATACCTCAACGTGATTAACAATATTTAACCCACAAGACAAACTTAAATACTCACTGAATTATTGATAATGGTACTCGTTTCATGTTATTCCTTTCTCTTAACCTGATGCCTTGAATGTTTTTTGCTTTGCTTATCATACTATTGCACAAAACTATTATCAGAACTATTACTCCCAAACTTGTAAGGACTGTGAGAAGTATACCAAAACATATTGTAGAAATTAAAAAGCCCAATTCTCTTTTCCCACCAAGTAACAGCATGTTCAGAATAGCACACAACAGAGCAATTTATCTGTGAAGGAAAACCGCAGACAGAACAACACGGAAATGTATTTTCGTCACCAACTGCAAGACATAGCTTATAATCTGCTTGTCGACTGCCTTACAAAAGGACGATATTTATTACCCTTCCTCTGGCCAGCATTACCATGCAAGTGGTCAAGACCCCCCCCCCCCCCAGCTCTTAATCCCTCAAAGTATCTAGGCCAGAACATTCTCTCCTTTCACCAAACCCATTGCTACAATATCTCTCTTTCGAGACGTTGCAAGCTGTTGCCAAATTTAATCTGCTTTGTTTCTATACTTTTGCACTCATGAATCGATATAAGCAGGCTATACAAATTAACATACACAATGTGAAAACATTTATAAGTGCTTTTAGTAATTCATTTGAATGAAGAATGCCATTATTTGCGTAATCATTTTGGCATAAATGAATGGTGCAATGCAATTTTGTGACAGGGTGTATTGGCAGTTAGTTTCACTACAGAAGGGAGGTCTATTGTGGCTACCTCCCCCAAGAGGTCCGAGAGACATGGCACCAGGCTAACGTGTGAGGCTGGCATTTGAAAGCTCGTGGGTTCGATTCTCGGGACCCATGAGATTCCTGGGTGGCTCTTTCGCGTCACAGGCAAGTTCTAGGAAGGATAATTATAACCCCCGAATTTGCCGTCCCTCCATTTAATTTAAATCCCATCTTGGAAGGTCGGAATTGTACTATCATTGCCTCAGAAGAACATGTTTGTCTTTAAACGTGCAATCGTGGTGTGGAGTGGGGAACTGTTCCGTACGATGTAAGCAGAGTAACACCAGCAGTTCAGGCCGCGCCGTAACCAGGTGGTTAGATCATCGTTTCTTACCAAAGTAGCTCGGGTTCGATCCCAGGCAACCGCATGTGGGATTTGTGGTGGACGAAGCGGCGTTGGAACGGCTTTCCTCCGTGTTCTCCAGTTTCCCCTGCCATTCCATTCCACCGATGCTCGAGCTTCTTTCCATGTATCATCAGTGTCACCGCCTGCGGTGCCGTTTGTAGTAAAAGCGGACGTTAAAAGCTACAAAAAACAGCAGTTCAAAATTACAATGCAGTTGGACTGTAAGCAGTACCATTGTTGCTGTCGTCTGGTTTCTTGATTCTCCAATAAAAATAACTCATTAGTGATATTGTTCAACGTATGATCATAATTGTTTTGTTTTATCCGGTAATTAATGCTTTAGGGATGCTCTTTCTCCTAATATGTATTGTACCAGGCATGAATAAGTTGCTTTTAAAGTTCACTTGTGGCAACCACAATGTCACAACTCCTGAGTCACATATAGCTGGTGATGGGCGAGTTTAGCACTGCTGTGTGAGGACTCTGTGAACTGTAACTGCTGTGCTTGGCGGATGAATAGTATTGTAGTCGTCTCGCTGGTGGCTGCTTGGCGAACCTTGGTATTAACATGGAGAATCCCCAACACTATTAGGGACTTGCACGTTGGCTCGCACTATCATCCCGGTTCCAGCACGCCTTTAGAGCGTCCTCACTTCATTCCTTCCTTCCAGGATCTGACATATAATATCCTAACAGTTGGCTCAGTGTGGAATCCCCTCTCCAGATATTCTACCTCTACCCCAAAGAAGAAGTGAAGGAACCAGAGAAGGCTACAGGCCGCATAGGCAGACGAAGTCTCTTAACAGTTCTCGGCTCGAAGACTAATCCTATAGATGCAGCTGCCTAGAAAGATTAATGAACGACCCGTCGACCAAGCAACCTTCTATTATCCATGGGAAGTGCCTTTCCTTGAGCAAGCATATGCGTCACCACTGTGCCAGGTGCTATATACTACAAAATCTAAATGCACAACAGATACCTATATAAGAAGAAAACATATTGTGAAGTCGGGCCTGGCGCGCTACATAGGCCGGACGGGACTAAGTTACTTTACAATACTTGCCGTGCCGGCGGGCGGGCAAATACGTTTAGGGCCAGTCTGCCCCGCGCGACTACTTGTGTACGTGACTGTAACAATCGAAGCGGCAGAAACAAAAGGGGTTGCTCGGGAATTCTAGCTGAGTCACTTCTGGTGCCCGCGCGCGTGTGTATGTAAGTCGAAAAAAGTTCATGGAAGTTATCCCCTCTAAATAAGGAGGCGAGGAACAGCAGAGGAGTGAGTTTTACAATTGAGTTACGGACATGAGTCGGATGAGTGCAAGACAGCTGTGCGCGTATATCGTCGTGTTAGTATGTCGTATCAAGGTTCTCCTTGCATCGCGAGCGACTGTAACTTTGTAATTAGGGTATGAGAGGCAGATGAAGTGAAGAAAGACACTCAAAGGACTGAGCAAGGTTATGAGAAGTAAAAACTCTGTGCTGTGGTAGCCCGAAGGACTGTAGATGGTGTACGATGAGAATAAAACTGTGTATTTGTAGTAAAATTAGAGAAGACAATAAAGTGATAGAAAAGTGAACGGACCGCATTTTTGTCCTTTGTCAAATGCTTTAATCGTATGACAACGACAATGTGTAACAAGTTGTCGTCGCAGTATGCAATCTTCATTAATTGTACTTCAGGGATATGTTGGTCCCTTAGTGACGAGGGAGTTGTAAGTCATGTGGAGTAGCAGATCGCTTTCATGAATTTGCAGCGTATCCTTTAATCCCATGTCTATACTTGGAGTGTATCAGGAAATAAATTCCAATCAACACCTTCAGGTGTTAAACTGGATCGAAAGTGCTCTCGAATTTCTGGCTATCCTTAGGGACTTAAATCTCTGTTAGTGAGAGAGGCGCGAAATCCTCCGAGATAAACAACGTTTAAACAACAGAAATTTAGGATACAATCTGGATTCTATAGAAATAACATAAGAGAATATTTGTATTTATCTTCCCCTACAGAAACTAACAAACAGTGATATGTATCGATGGAGAGGTCAGTTGACCACCACACGATGGCCATTGTGACCCTTTGTGCTTCTAACGTTACTCCGGGAGGCAGGGATGAGCAAGAGACCCGAAGCGAGGCGTGGACGGGAACCCGAACATTTCAGATTGAACATATTCGAGGTTGCTCAGGCCCGCCCACGAGCACCGAAACCTCAACAATGATCTCCGTGGCAGTGTGTGATGCTCGCATAAGGGCATTCCCGGGTTCGACTTCCTGCGACTCCCCACTCTCAACTTGGGATTTTCGTGGTTTCCCTTGGCTGTAGGCGAATGTTGGGGTGATTTCTCTGTTTCCATGGTTGTCTTTCCATTATTACCCTTTCATTTCGTTTCCTTTTCAAGTTCCATGTGCTTTTAGGGTTCATGGTGTATGGCGATGCCGGATAGATGGCGCGGATACTTGCTCAAAGGAAAAGTGGAACACATAAACAATAGCGAACTGTATGATAGTCGGGTCGGGGTGCATCACCCTCTATAGGTAGCTGAAGCAGGGGACAGGTTTTCCGAGCTTGAGCTGTTACGGACTTCCGCGCGTCTTTGTCTCCCTGTCCGCGGCCTGTAGCCTTCTGTTGTTACTTCGCTTCATTACTTCTTTACAACAACAGATCTATTTAGATCGAGGTGTAATGCTTATAACTACAACTATGCTTCATCCTGTATTCACATTACAATAATGCCCGCATTGTGCCACTTACACTTAAAATCGAATGTCAATACGTCTTCTCATGTTATAGTTGTTCTTGGAAACATGTATTTTTAATGTATAGGATATTATAGAAAGCAACAAACATTGTTTAAATGAGTCGAGAATTTCTTGCGTCATTGATAATTCGCACAAAAATTTATCATGACCTCATTATCATAATTTAGTCCGGAGTCTTTCCTTCTAAAACAAATTTCACTTATATCATCGACACGTTCTTCAGTCTTTTTCTTGTTAGTCTTATCTTCGTTCTCTCTTAAGGTGGAAACACATTAAGAAAATAAACACCAAACAAATGAGAAAAGGAAACATTCCTTTCCCGTGGGAGATTCAGTAGGAATTCGAAACATCTAACCAGCCAAGCGGAAAAAAGAAAAAAAGAAATGAAAATAGTGCTCTTCCTTCCTATTGATCCTTAGGTTCTGCGACTTCAATCTTAAGGCTGTAACAGGTGGTAAATGAAAGTGCTGTAATTGTAAGGTCGTAAAGAGCTTTGCAAAGAAAGTCTCACAGAAAAAGGGTGAAGTAAATCTTCTACATTTGGAATTGCTTTCCATTTTAATGTAGTTATATCATAACTCCTTTGTTACCATGATAAATGTTAAATGTCTAATCCATGATTTGACACTCCCCATTATTTTGCTTTTAGTTTCAAAAGATTCAAAATAATCATATGATTCACCCTTATGCCTATATACAATGAATTTTACACACAGTAAAGAAAACTACAATATTAGTTTACTATGCAACGAGAGCATAATTGCCATTATACTCATGTTTCAAATAACTTTATGCTGGACCATGAGTCAAGTTTAAAACATTTATAAAATGTCTTTAATATTTTATGATGCATGTAAATAATATATAATATATATACTACTAAATCGCTTATGTAAGTCAAAACTGGTCATAGTCCACTTATGACAGCCATCTCCCCTACCAAAGAAAATCTGATGTGTCACACTCATATGATTTTCTCTACTCTTGTACTAACTATTCTTAAAAACACTTATTCCTCTATCTCTTACAGTGAGTGAGTAGGGTTTAAGGGCCCGTCGACATCTAGGTCACTCTCTTAGAAGTTGGTCCAGATAAACATTTGCAGAAAGTATCTTATTGCATTTTTCCTTGTAGGTGAAAGGGGAATATGGGAATAGAGTATGCTTTGAGCGATAGTCAATGTCGCTATATGAAGGCTTTGAAATTCCGTTATAATTGCACGGCCTAGAGATAAAAAAAGTGAATAAAGGTTCCATTTGAGAAAAGTCTAAATATTGCAAAATTCACATAAATAATAAGGAATATCTTCGACATGGTTCACTCCACCCAAAAAAAGGCATCTGGACATACGTTGTGTGTTTTAAGGACATCTACATTTCTTTATTTTAGTAAGATTTAGTCTATCCCTTACGGTTTACCAGTTATGCAAAGGTAATCAGGAGTAAACAGGAATACATGGGCTATAGCTTGAGAATTTAAAATAATGCATTTCATTTGTCATAGTAATGTCATAAACATATGGTATTTTAATCAAAATCGTTAGAGCCATTTTCGAAGAAATCAGAATTATCGGAAACTTTTTCATGTAAAAGGTAGCTTGGGGTAGAGGAATTTTCCTCAAAATCTTCGTGTCGCGTGCTTGAAATATATTAAACTTAAATATCAACTTTGTCTTTTAACCGACTTTTGTTTTTGAGTAATGCTGTTCAAAGACAGATCATACACATACATAAGCACGCACACACGGATTTTTTTTTCTGGGGCCTCAAAACATATTTCGGTCTCAACATCGAAATTTTGGGTGGAATACAATACTTCCCCCAGTAAGTAGTAGAGAAAGTAAAAATTAAAGTAATTTAATGACTGATCAGCTGTATGCATAAGATATACTTATGTACACGTATATTCCATTTCACGCGATTCCTCTAGGAATTTTCAAGAAAATATACGTCATAAATCTGATAGCACTCGTAGCACACTAAACCCACATGGTCATAGAATGATATTTCGAGTATGAGATCGGGCTTTGTTGTGCTCCAGTTCCATTGTTTTTTGGCGGTACATAAATAAACCCATACTTCGTGTGTGAAAAAGGTTAAACTCGGGTCAACAGAGTGGCTATTAACATTATCTGACACCCAATTACAGAAATAGCTCTATTCTAATTATGGCATAGTTCCAATTCCTAAACGACAGCTGTTACCTTATGGGGATTTTAATTTAAAAGTTCTGTGACATTCCAAAAAAAGGGGTTTGCCAAATTACTATTCCTGTCCAGGTTTTCTCAGATACTTTTATGGACTTCGTTTTAACTTTTCTCCGATGTTATTGTTCTTCACGAACACGGCAGCTTAATTTCGCGTTCTATTCAGGAATAGATTCTGTTGAGATGTATACCGTTATGACGTTAATGCATATATCTGAGCAATTCTCTAAAATGTAAGCGGAAACGATGCGAGTTAACAATGTGTGAGTTAACACCCTTTGCTGTACCACAATCGATTCATTTTGAAAACACTTCTAACAAAACTAAACACTTCTACTCCTAATGTTATTCACGTGTGAAATAGAGTTGAACACAAACATCTAACAGAAGTAAGACTGATGCACGTGTGACGACTATCATGCGCGCGCAGGGAAATGTAGTGAAGGTCACACGGGCTGTGTACCTGCCGGCCAAGTTTTGTAGTAAATGTACTGTATATGTTAATAAGCATGATTCTATAGTCAGCTGCAACCTGGTGCACGTAAATTGTTTTTAAATGCGAAAATTAAGAGAACTATTTCTTTGTACGCTTTCTTATGTGCATGCATACATAAATAAAACGTTTGATACATAATCACTCTGTGTTTATCATGAGGTTTTGGTTTGAAACTAACGCGTCCATTTGTTTTAGTATTAAAGCAACAGCTACAATTGATAAGTGAACTGCGTATCCAATAATAAGTGTCCATATTTGGCATTCGTTCACATTTTTCCTGCCACAAAGGCATCAAGCAACTTTCTGACCCGTGTTTGCAGGGGTATTTCACAAAATGTACAGTGGTTTCTGTGCCATGGTTTAATTATCATTACAGATTTTCCTTTGCGGGTTTCATAGCTCTGGGATTTGTTTCGGCTGGTATGTATGTACCTCTCTGCGCAGGATCTCTGTCCATATTTGCAATTGATCTTAGAGTGAGATTTCCCCTAGGATGGGAGGGGCATGTTTCAATATTAACAACGAGTCCCTGTGGAGATGACATTACCTCTAAACCCAGAGGTCAGCATTCATTGTGATTATAAACACGTAGGTATACAAAATGTCAGCCATGATTCAAAGGTCCAAGTTAGAGAGCGGAATCTCGTTGGGTACAATTAAATTAAACTGATGTTCGATAAGCGAGCAGTCACAAGTACAATACGTACCTTCTTTGTCTAGCTCGTGCATCGTTTATCAGATGTTGCCTCTTCTTCTCTTTCCCTCTGCTCGAAACTCCAGATGTTCATTAGTTCTGTCAGATTCTGCTGGAGAAGCAAATGAAATAAATTTGTACCTTCAAGTAAAATGCATGCGCTGAGGGTTCAATTAATGCTCTGTGGAAATGAAATATGTGACCCATAATAACCAAGCTTAGCAAATTGGTTTAACTAATGCATTGCTTACAACAGCAATGATTGTCTTTTCTTGCTCCCTTGATCCAAGAGTTCGTTGCTGGATTGAAATAACGCTAGAGGTTATCCACTTTTCAGCACACTGGTGCAAATCAGCTTTACTATGTATATCTAAAAGGGGTAAAATATGTACTTGATATCACATACCGATATTTCTCTACTTTATTTGTTGGATATATTGCTCTTTTCTTTAAATTTACTAACTTTTACAGCTTAAGAAATAAAAAGCAACAAAATTCCTTTCTACTGTGACAAAAACGGCAAAACCCAGTCCAATTATCTCTTTCTTAATTTATTTTCTTCTAAAAGTACAGTCTAACACAGTCTGCATCTTTTCTTGATGTTCCAGCTCACAACTGTTTCCTTTTCGTAACCTTGACTCACTCCTTTCATTGTCTTTCTTCACTTTCTTTGTCTCTCAAACACTAACTCTGACGATGCAATCACTCATAACTAGAGCGAGGACATATATCCACTGAAGAAGAAATCAGGTTGACTGCACGGCGAATTGGTTGCTTGACGTCATCGCTGCTACCTCGGACTGAGGGGTGAACAGCGTGCTCTGGTTCAGTATGACAGCTGTACCGTACAGGTAGGGAGTGTTATTTTCTGTGCGACCCGTCTTTACATACGAGGTGAATAATGTCTTCAGCGTTAGGTGATGGTAAATTAAACAAGTTATTGGAAGAATTTGGAAGAAATAATTTCGTATTGAGTGGTGATACGATACACTGTAAGTTATGTTATTCACAAATTAGAGATTCCAAGGAGAAACGGAAATTGTTGAAGCAACATTGTAATACCAAAAACATAAAGCACTTGTTGCAGCATCAAAGAATAAAGAACACGACCATTTGTCACTTCAATCGGAGTTTTTTAAGACATGTGCAAAATAGATAATGTAAAATCATGTAATGATCCTGGCTACGCTACAATGGTTCATATAAAAATTGGTTTACAACAGCTAGACAAAATGTCATCTACGTATGACGAACACAATGCAAAAGATTTTACGTTTGCTCCCATTACATCATGTGACGTTCAGAGAAGTTTCTCGCTGTATAAACATTGTTTAGATGACAAGTTTTACTTTTGAACAATTTAAAAATGTATTATTGTTCACTACAATGTTTTTGAGGAACGAATAGATAACGATATGAACTGATGTAAATGGACTAGAGGTTCTTACACAGCCCTGCCCTTTTGTTTACATGTCCTGAACTCCTGTGCTACGCCGCCTGCCAGTCACCACGGAGCGTGTATAGTACGAGCGCGCGAACATTGTAGGCGATTGGATATTTATCCTCGCTCTACTCATAACTTCTTTGCTATCTTCCTTCACGACGTGACCACACACGCAACACACACACAGCAGACACAGACACACACACACACACACACACACACACACACACACACGTACTCAAACTAACTACTGTCTGTAACTCACTCCTTATAGGTACAGCGATGATGACCTAATATGGTCTTTCTCAAACTTCTGTGAACACGTCGGCCGCCAGACGCTTCTCGAATGATCTAGAAAATCCCTTTTGGTTCTGCCACCCTGATATGCCACACGTTTACAGCAGTCACGCGAGGCAGTCTGAATTGAGCACCTATGATACATGCATGACCAGCTGAATGGGGTAACACGATCCCGACCGCCCTTTGTTATGCGCCGCGGCAGGTGTCATATTTATCTAAAATCTGAATGAAAAACCTAACCCACGTCTGTGGTGTCTGTCTCACCTTCAAGACGTCCAGAGTTTGAATCTAGGTTAAGCTGAGTTATGAGAATAAAGCTTTTTTTCGAAATTTTCCCTTGTCCTGAAATGTGAGTTAGCTTTAAGCTCATCCGATATGACCAACCAGGTGAAAGGAACTTGCACTTAAAAAGGAGGGGGGGAGGTGCAGAATCTGTCTATTCCTACATTGCTACCTACATTGCTAAGTTCTTAATCTGAGAACTAATGAACATCAAATATTTGTGCATTTTATGTAGTTATTTATCACTAATACGTTTACAATCAATTATGAGCAATGGGGCTTGGATAAATGCTTGCACTCTTTCGCATAAACAATTTAAGTACAAAAAATGAGTATGTTATGTATAGAAGACAAAAAAACTTGATGGCGGGTGCTAGAAGAGGTCAACACCGCATCCAATCAGAGGCTTGCCGCGCTTGTATAGTTAAACACGCTGTAAAGCCGGTGATATAAATATCATTTAGTGCCCACAAAATTTATTTGCGCAACAGGAAAGAGAATATCAGTAGTCAGCTATTAGCCGCCATTAAATTTTGGTCTGCGATAATAAAATTCATGGGTAATAAAAGAACCTATTATCTGGTTTATTACAGCCGTTTTAATTAAGAAGTTTCATGGTTTATATGAATAAGTTTTGGATACCTAGTTAGTGTGAAAGCTGCATGACATCTATGGTCAGAGATTTCATTCTCACTTCATCAATTTTAAACAGAAGACAAAGGTTCTTTCAATTTCCTACATTGTTTAAATTACACGCATTAACAAAACATTCCGTGCTGTCCTTTGTCCGTCTTCAGTGCTGTTTTCCAACTTTCACTTAGAAAAGTTCTGAAACTTTCGTTCCAATGTTTCAATCCGTCCTCGTCCTTTATTAATCCTATGGGACCTAAAGGGTTCTTCTCCTCCGTTCTAGAGATTGAAATACGTACCTCCACTAACCGAAAATCAGAACTTCATCCACTTGTGAGCACTTGTATTATGACTGAAATGGAATAGTACAAGAAATGGTTTTCTGAAATTGAAATATCATGTGAGGCATTCGCGTGAATTTCTGTACTATGTGTACAACGCATGTTCTTCTATCTACTTCATGTTTATCAAGAAAATATTAGAAGAATTTGTCTTACTGCATATTTTCTTATAGTTACAACGGGAATAAGGGAATACAGTATGACTAAACGAGAGTAAAAACTATAAGCGCTGATCCCCATTGTATAGGGATCAGCGCTTATAGTTTTTACTCTCGTTTGATATTTCGTTTTCTTTGCAGAACCAGGTGATAAAAAATCCAATAACACTTCCTATTAGAAATAAATATAAGCTTTCTAAAATGCATTTCCACAGCATTGAATATATCTGAAATGGTTAAGCACGCGCGCGCGCGCACACACACACACACACACACACACACACTTGCCTTGAGAGGCCGATTAAGCAGCTATTTGATTGAGAGTGGCCCCTTGTTGAGAAGAACGCATAATCGGGGGAGAGGGACCGCGGCGTTCACCTCCTTCCATCCTCCAGTACTGCCACCGTGTGTAGTGGACAAAGTGGTGGAAGCAGCGGCTGGGTGGTGTCGATGACAATACCATAGGCAGTACAAGCAAACCGAAGCAGCCAGTGTTTCTGTTGTATTATTAAATTAGCTAAGTTCAAATCCCCAAGTAGCTTCTCAGATCACAACCCAACATGTAGTTTTTAATTACAATATCCCAGACATTACGCCGTAACACTTGGCCCAGAGAGAGATGTGCCCCGCAGGGTTAGTTAGTGGTGATATTTACAAGCATTAGAACCAAAAGGAAAGCGAGTTCTGTGTTCAGTACAGGAATATAAAATTATGCATTTGACTCCTAAACCTTCTTTCTTCCCTTAAATCTCGCCATCACCTGTAAAGGAGCAACGAAAATTAAAATCTATAGGTAGAATTCCAGGAACACTAACAAGTTAATTTGTTTTTGCAAACGTGTGCAAATGGGTGATAAACATATAAGTAGATTTGCAGATATAGAGCAGAGTAAGAGCGGAGGAAGACCTCGGTAGACCTGTGTAGACCTTGTGTACACCTTGTGTACCTTGCGAAGCGCCCTCTGTGGGAAGGGGTGAGGTGAAAGGTAATGGAGGTTAGGAGAACAGAAGGCCAAGACGGAGCAGAAGGCAGGGTTCCTATAAGCTCCATAGAGAAGGTCCCTGACACCGGTTAGTGCTATCGGCCTCCCTGCATGCTTGCATAAAGCCCCCGGAGATTGCTTGTTTCGGTGGCACGTAGTTTTAAAGAGCATCAATTTTCCCTGTCATGCAGCACCGAAACACTTATCGACACGTTACAACCCTAAAAGAATCAAGCGCAGTAAGGGTGAAGTGAAGTGAGAAGTGAGGTGAAATGGTGGGAGAGGAAATTCGGGGGATGAAAGGAACCTTCCCAATTTGCACCTAGCCAACCTTAAAAAGAACATTTGATTCAGAAGACCTTGAATTCACGACCTCCAGGTTACAATCACGTGGGGCTAGGTTTAATTATTAATTGTATACCATTTGGTCCATTGCTCCTACTTCATCATGTGGAAGCAAAGAGTGACATCGTTATGCGGAAGCTTCATAAACCATATACTTTCACGTTTTACAAAATTAAATGTGGTCATATTGACAAGCATATTTTCAGAAACGATTCCAAAATTTTCTGTCACCTGTTAACCTTAATAACACTTTTAAGTGTTCACTAATATATATAAGCACCTTATACACACAAATTATTTTCGACTGAAAAGTGGCAATTGTAATTAAAGCGTTCGCTCTATAGCAGACATGGGGAAGAGGGGTGACATGGATGCAATCTAGTATTTACTCTCTCCACATACTGACACAATTTGAAGGATTGGCCGTTTCTCTGAGGTAGACAGACATTGGGTGAGGCATGGCCTGATAGCTAATCGCCGTGAGGCAGTGGACAGGGTTAAAACTACGATGTAGGGGAAGTGATTCATTGAGTCAGTTTTCCCCATCTATGCTCTATAGAGAAGGACTATGCCAAGCATTTCACAGAAGCGTCCATGCTGCAATTTTGTCACAGACTGTACTGCAAATCAGTATGTTTAGATACGTTTTGAATAAATGCGTCCATAAAATACCTTTTTGCTCATTTTGACGACCTTGGAGGTTAAAGGGAAACACATGTACTTTTTCTAACCTGTATGCAGCCAAAAATGTGTTAGTAAAGTACATTAAGGAAAGCACGCCGTAAGTTTGGGGAACATCTCAGGAAAATAGTGTAGCATTGCATTTACAGGAACATTAGAAAATTAAGTTTTATTACTAAGATGCACATAATTTCGTTTATATTCGCCACGATAAAAATCTAGGACAGAATTTAATTTAATTTAATTTATAAATTTTAAATTTTAGAACCATTTTATTCTTCGGTACTTTTCTTCTCTCAGAGCAAGTAGGATGTACTTTCCATCATATTATTTTGAACATGCATGTTCCAAAAGACAAACAACTCAAAAATGCCCATTAGTTCCTGTTCTGTTGAAATTAAACTAGCAGGAAGCATAATATGGTATAATGTGCACAATGCTTAAATACATTTCAGTATTAAGAATTAGCTTTAAACTTAAAAGCTAAAATTTAATACAGAATAATAGAATTTATATGAAATTAAAGTTTCAGCAACATTGACAAAAAGTTTTACACCATAGCACCTTCAGTGTTGAATTTCTTAAGGAGTTATACCAAATTATCGAAAATAAGCATCAATAATTTAAACAGCATCTCCTTACCTTTCTATCAAAAAATAAGAAAGAATCTATATAACAACTGTAATATATTTAAGACATATATGACAGTAAGAATACGCTCAATGCAATTGTCTGAAGCCATTCTTTATGTCTAAATTATCAGATAGCTTGACAGTTGCAATCGCTCTTGTGATTAAACTCTTGGCATAGTGTGGATGTTCGGTAGGCTAAAAGCAGCGGAATCTGACATGGCAAACAGTGGAAACAAATGATTTACGTGCCCGCTTGGCCACTCATCAGCGCTACCTGACAGTAGTCCAACCAAATTAAGACCACAGAGCACTGGGACGAGAACGTTCAGACGTTTGCTGTAAATCCACCACTATCAGCAACAATACGACTCTTTTTATACTCGAAACAACGTAAATCCTAATATTTTGATACTTGCCAACGATAAAGAATGGATTACAATATTCTACATGCATTTCTCAAAATAATGGCAGAGATAATGAAAAGAACAAAAATGTGTCAAGAAGAGCATGAAGTAATAGCTAATGTTAAGGCATCTGTTTCATATCGGAGAGGACGATGAAATCTGAAAGGAATGCAGAATGGAAGAAAATGAGTAGGAAATTATGAAAATAGTGATGCACTGGCAAAATCCGTAGTTGTACTAAAACTATCCCGTTATCAAATTAAATGTTTTATGTTTCTCCATTTACTTTTCTCTGTTTTATGTCGTGTCTATTAAAATCATATTTAAAAATTAACGAGCATATTTTTACTTTCTCTACTGTTAAGTAGGGGAAGTGTTGTATTCCACCCAAAAATTCGATGTCGAGATTTCACCGGAAATATATGTTTCGAGACCCCCTAAATAAAAAAAAAAAAAAGAATTTTTAGAAAAAGGTCCGTGTGTGTGTGTGTGTGTGTGTGTGTGTGTGTGTGTGTGTGTGTCTGTCTGTCTGTCAAACTGTGGACATCATAACTCAAAAACGAAAAGTAGGTTAAAAACCAAAGTTGGTATTTAAGTTTGTCTTTCAAGGATGCTCCCAAGTTTGTCGGTCTAATTTTGGGACACCCCGTATGATGAGGAAACTTCTGGATGCCCCTGAAGTTGGACTACGAGTAAGTATGGATAAAACTGAATATCTAGTAGTAGGAGGAAGTGGACGAGGCATCTGTCTATCCCAAGGAACTATTAAGGCTGTTAAAAGTGGAAGTAGACAATATGACAAAAGCAGCACGAAGACCTACACGAATATTGAATGGGGTTTTGTAGAGTAGAACCATCTTCAACTGTACAAAAAAGAGGATTTTGAAGACTGTGGTGGAAAGTACAATGACCTAAGATGCTGAGGCGTGGACTTTGGTAGAGGGACAAACGTTTAAGATCTTGGCAGTGGAAATGGACAGAAGAAGACGTAGTGCTGGAGTATCAAGATTGCGAAGAAGGAGAAATCAAGAGGTGAGACAGATGATGGATATGGAATAAACAGTGGTGGAGAGAATTTGAACGGCGAGGTCTTCAATGGTATGGGCATTGAGGGAGAGGAATGAGGGACATAGGTGACCCAAGTCCTTTTTAGAATGGTCACCTCGTGAAAGAAGGAAGCTGTGCAGGCCAAGAGCAATTTGGAGAGGACAGGTTAATAGAATGATGAATGGTCGTTGCCTGGAGGAGGATGACTTATTCAAACAGAAAGAATGGCAACTGCTGAAGAGTGGAGAAGCTCTTAAATGTAAGTAACTTTTTCTTGCGTCGCTTCTAAAGTATGTTACATACACAATTTTAAACCAACCAGTTCAACCATTTTGAGTAAAAAGTGCTGCAAGTTTGTTGTCCGGTACGGGACGCGTGAACTGACACAGTGCATGAGGCAGCAATAGATCACTGTAGAAATGTTTGTCAGCAGTAGATACAGGTGAGCGGGACCATTAGTGCTCGTCTAAGCTCTGAAGTTCCTCGTATGGAACTTGTTAATGTTCTAATTTTATTGTGTCTTGCGTTTCTTAGTATTACAAGAATGTGTGACAGGGCATCTATATTGTTGCGTTGTTGACACTGCCGATTGTTTTGCCTCGTGAGTCACACATTCTTTCAACTTTGAATGCTTCTTATTCATCTGATTACCCTCCACTCATCGAGGACTTTCCGTAGGACTAACAAGACTGTGACTAGACTCAGACGCTGTTGGGCAGCAGACGAACCTATGAACCGGCCAAGTGAAGACCTGGAAGCGGGTGGTCAGCCCAGCACCAGGTATGAGAGTGAGGACGAGGATGATATGGAACTAGGTAGAATGGATGAATGAAAAGTTGATGATGAAGCATTTATTAAATGAGTGGCGAGGGAAACCGGAGAACCCGGAGAAAACTCCCTCAGACTCCGTAACCACGAATACCACATGTGGGTCCCTGGGATCGAACCCGGGCCGTCTTCATGATAGCCGAACGTCTAACTGCTCGACCATTGCGTTGGCAAAATCAGAAATTTGGTAAATACATTCAGTTGTTTGTTAAATATTAGAGCATTTCCTCGGTGAATCCGCTATACTGAAATGTTGTGGTATGTAATGTTCACTTTTCTAGAATGCCTCTATCTATCTTTAGCAGAGAAATGTCAAGAAAATTATGTGGACAGTTTTCTAGAAATAATACCAGCTTCTTGTTGCAACCAAGCTAATTGGAGCCAGGAACCAGCCATTTGGTCTATCTTGGTTTTTCTGCTCTTATTTCTAGTGTCATGTTCTTCTACCAGACAGGAGATTAGGAATCCCGGACCTACTCTGTGTATGCGAGACCAGCGTCTTCCTGTCGAACTGCCAGCGTTCTGACAAATTTAATTACTTAGCCTGACTCCTTTGCTAATGAAGGTCTTCCAAGAAAGAAAAAAATGTATGGAAAAGTTTCTTATTCCCCAAATGTCAGGAGGGTTCTATAATAAACTTATGTGTATATAAATACGTTCATTTTCAATATTTTGTGTTAAGAAAACTAGCACACAAGTTGTAAAATATCGTAATTTTATCCTTAACTTAGAAAAGTTAGCCTATCTCCTGGCTTTTTAGTACTTTTAGCACTTACATATGGGACGTAGTGTATTTATTGACTTCAAGCCTAACTACATGTTTTGCGGTCCCATTAAATCTAAAGTAAGCATCTGCTTTCACAAAAGTTTTTGTCTCCAAACTGTATAACTTCAAAATAAACAGCCAGAAAAATATAAAATGTTTAACTTGACATATTGGTTAAGAATTGAGACAAAGACTTCTAATAACATTCCTCAGTACAATAATCTCTTCAATACACATTTTAGTCATTTTGTTCCCTTGAAAATGCCTTTAAAAATTTTATTACAGTATCGCATTTAGTATTTATTTCTCTTCTTACATAAAATAAACCCTTCAAGGGCCTAACATTGTATTGTATGTATGTAGCTTCTACAGCTAATTAGCATAATTATTATCTTGTCTTCTTTCTCTTGCTCCTTCTTTGAACTCCTTATACAGTTGTCTCTCTTTTCCTAGGAACTACCCCATCCTACTATTTATTCTGCTGTACTACCCTGTAACTTCATATCGCTTCCAACTATTTCTGTACTGCTCGTTTTCCTTGGAATTAACTACAATATATTCATTTCCACAGAAGCTATATAATTAATTGTGTTTTAAAATTTAGACCATATTTTTCTAATGCAGGTCTGGGTGGCTGGTACGATACTTCGAGTGACCTTCATTTTTACCTGCTAAATATACAGTTATCAGTCAACGTCGTGAGCAATCTGCACTCTCTGGGCACCAGTTACCCTGCCCTGATCTAATGCAATTTGTAATTGTTTATAACAATTTAGACGCAATTAAAAATTAATGATACTGATATTTAGTTTATTTTTTGGGTTTTTTAAATATTTCATACCTTTGTATGAAAACTGTGTTGTAGTTTTGTTGTAAAGGCATCTTCAATCTTCTCTAATATCAATCTTCTTCATCTTGAAATTTTGGTTTAAAGATAAAACGTCTCATTCTTAACATAATAAGTTTTTTTTTTCTTGATTTTGTGAAGTTATGCGCTACCTGGAGCATAAGAAAAATATTCGTCCAAAATTCTTTAAAATTTTGCCATTCGCTTTTCCTGCTACAATTTGTTCTTTCTGACTCAGAATTAGTGTTTTTATTTAAAGGAGAAATAACTATAAAATATTTTATCTCACCTTCAACTACAATTTAAAATGAGTATAGGTTTATAGATTGGATAACTAAAATTATAGGTACTTAGAAGAATTGCGTCCAAAATTGTCTTTGTTTCGAGAGAAGAAGGAATCAAACGTCAATGTCTTTCAGGTATTTTAGTAAATATATAATGTGCAAAACTGATGTATACGCACTTTGAAATGGTGCTTCACAGCAAAGTAATGAGACAGAAATGCAATTATTGTTCTGTTCTATTTCTTAAACTAAGATAAGCCCGTTTATGTTGCAAATGTCCATCTCCTGCCACAATACACTCCAACATGCCGTCTGGATTGTTATGAATAGAGTATTACTGATGGCATGTTCATTCTGATCTCTCATTTTCTCCAGTGTCTGTGGTTTTTTGGTGTACACCGTGTTCTTTAAAGTTTCGTAAACGTAGGAACCAGAGGGGTTAAATCTGGAGATCCATTGCACTTCCTCTTCGTCCTATACATCTCTGATTCAATATGCGATCGAGAAAATTTCGCAGATCGACATGGGAGTGAGGTGTAGCTCCGTCTTGTTGGAAGCAAACCTCACATTCATTCTCAAAGAGATCATTATAAAGTTGCATCATGATTTCCAACATATGCAGGTAAAGTCTGACCCGTGACAGTCTTTTCGAAGAAGTAGGGCCCAATAATTACTCCTACGGAAGACAGGCCGCATTATACCGTTACTCCTGGAAGGTTTGCGGTGTTTCCTTCACATATTTGTGGGTTTTCCTTAGCCTGTACTCACAATTTTACCAATTAATTCTCCACTTTGCAATGACACTTCAGTTTATCGAATGATAATCTCAGCGCCATGTTTGTTTATAAACACATGTAGAACAATCAATGTGCTGCTATGTTTTACCAGTGCCCTTTGGATCATACACAACAAATAGTGCATTTCATTCTCATTTCGTTGCTGAGAAATGTTTCAAAGTGTGTATACATCAATTTGGGACAATCTGTATTTAAGATGTATTTTGTTAATCGTATATTTATTGCGATTCTATGAAAACGCTTAAAGTAGATGGGCATTGTACTAACCACAGCCAATAAGATAGTGCAACTGCCTATAAGAATCAAGCTCTACTAGGTCATAATGAAGGACTACCCCGTTACAGACATGAGAAACCATAGTGGTATTTTCCAGTGAAAATGAGTTATCTTGCAAGTAGAACCGCTGAATCATCTCACAACTCTATCTCCGCCTTTCATTTTTCTATATCTTATTTCAAGCATGTTTCCGCCATAGATGTAATCAATATGGACCTCTCATTCACTAAATATATCACTGTTGCTTAATGATTATCTCGCCTCGTCCTTTATTTCAGCAAGAGCTTCCCACAGAATCCTTTCCCTTTGCTAAAATCCTTTACTCGCTCTTGTTCTTTCGTCTACCGCAGAATTTCGCCAGTTCCCCCTCCCACTTTCCGTTAACGCTGAGGATCTTCCGCTTCCAGCTGGAGCTGATTTCCTCGGACAGAAATCCAACTGAGAGTGTACGTGATTTTCAGACACTATGTAGCCACTCTCATCAAGAGCTTTATTTGCAATGAATTGCTTTGTGGAAAGGAAAGTTCGATAGTCACGTGCAAACGTTACTATCTCACACAGCTAATTCGGACCTTCGCAAAAACACGTGAAAACAAATTTCCAACTCATTGTGCAGTCTGTTGCCGGACAGCTGACGAATTATAGTTCTAGCAGTGAATGAACACAGATTTATACTTATGATACCAGTCTATGCACAATGGACAAACGAGTAGTGCAAATAACTACAGCACTGAGCCAAATACTCGTGTTCTCTCCGTTGTTTATAAATATGATTGGTTTTTGAACATCTATCAGTTTGCTAGGCACATATTGTGACAAAATGACAAAATCAGTGCAGTTACTTTTTTACCACTTTATTTTCCTTCAAAAACTTTTACATAAAAACACACTTCTCTTCTGTTGACGTTAACATAGTCTACAGTCTTTCGTGATATTACAACTCACAACTGTTTTCTTGTCGTACCCTTAACTCACTCCTTTCACTGTCTCTCTTCACTTTCTCTGTCACTCATGCGGGAATTTTCATGCAAATATCGACCGAGTTAGAAACGGGAACAACAAGCAGCAAAAAGGCAAGTACCAGAGATCCTACCTTGGAAGTAAAAGTAAAAACAAGAATGGACACACACCGAACATACAAAAGAAACTAAGGAGCCGTACACATGGTTTGAAAATATAGTACCACGTGATTTGATTTTCTAACTGATTCCTCTTTATCATTCACGTTATTACTTTCCTAAGTAGATACGTAACATGGCAGAGAAGGTATTCCATTAAAAAAATCGATTTTAAGCTCTTGTCGGAAATATGGTTTAACTTGTAGTAAATGCAATCAGAATGAACAGCACTTCATAGAATGTTTGCAAAAAATTCAACATATACGTTTTACTTGTGATATAAATATATTAAAATAAACATACACATGAGGAATGTCTTTTAAAAGGGATCTTAAACGTGCATTTCTGGAAACATCTGTTTGTTTCATTCTTTAATTTTTCGTTATCAATTAAATATTTCTTTACACTGTGATATTGACATGTAGAATAAACTTAATTTGAATGTTATTTAAATATTCAGCGAGATATTTCTCAATGAATTTTGCAATACAGGAAAACCAGAAAAATTTAGAGCACCATTAAGAGACATTTTAGGTCATATAACCTTCTAACGGCTTTAAGTATTTCCGAAGTAGACGCTCCAATGTGTTGCATAGTGTCTACTTTCCAATATATTCTAAATTCAGCGATTCTGTTTTTGCGTAGAAACTCTTTGACAAATACAAATTCATTTACATTATCATTATCAGTAGCTGAGAGTTGCCACCTTATAAGAAACCATAATACTTTCAAACGTTCAGCAGATTGGTGAACAGAATAAATATTTCTTCCTTAATTCTGCAGTATTGTATTTTACTTTGGCTTTGTAAGGCAATCTTTATATTTAAAAGGTTTTTTTATAATACTGAGGCATAGGTTCTTATCTTGATTAAAATGACGTCGAAGTAGTGTAAAAAACCAACATGTTTCCGCCCGGGATCGAACCGGGGACCTTGCGCGTGTGAAGCGCACGTGATAACCGCTACACTACGGAAACGATGAGATTACGTCCAGCATGTTTAGTTTATATAGCCTCCAAGGTTCCTAAACTTCGTTTATTCTGCTTAGTAATTTCATGCATGTTATTAATTGCACCCTTAGAATATGAAATTCCAGTGAATCTGCATAGACCAAACCGTGTTCTACAGCTTTTCCGTATTTGGAGAAAGCAAATCCAGAGAATAACTGTGGCTTGTATAGATTTTGTGACAATGATATCTTCCGATGGGTCTCTTTCCTTATTGGAGTTATAATGAGAAGAGAAAAGTCTTGCGACTATAATGCATAATACGCATTCGAGGTATTTCTTGCTAAAGGTTTGAATTTTCCATTACTTATAAAGGAAGTTTCTGAAATAGGAGGCCATTAGTTGTTTTGTTTTTATGTCTCATCCATGCATAGAGTATAAAATGTCAAAGAGAGCACCTTTTGAAATATTTCAATATCGCTTAAGCTTTCTGTATTCTCCTATTCCCATTACACCACAAGAAAATATGAAATAAAACCATTTCTAAGTACATTTATCTCGCCTAAGTTAAACAAAGCAGAAGAATAACTATTTTAAGAATAGTGTGTACAAGAGTGAGGAGAGATGGTCATGTTGGAGCATATATTATATATTTTTCATAATGGGTTTTGACTGCATAAGGCCACAATATACCCAATTTGTTATACTTATTTAAATGGTATTACTTCATCCATTCATGTTAACTATCCTTATAATTATGTTTTCTGGAATATTTACTTTTGTTATTTCTTACAGCCAACTGAACATGTACCTAATTACCCATATTGTTAGTTTTAGCAATCACGATCCCAGGCAATCTAGGGCTTTCCTTACAGTAATGTGAGATGGAAAAAGATAGACATTATTCTTAATACGATAGAGGAAGTAAGAGATAAATGAAAAAAGACAGTCAAGTTAAATGGCGGATTCTTCTTTCCTCATTCAAAACTGATATTCTAATCTCTACCAAGCGTGCACTTATCATTCATGTTAGAATGTCATGTTTACAAAGCATTTGTAGCACCCGTAGTTACATTTGGGTCGCTCGTCTGGTGACCCAAATCAACTAAAAGCATGAGATAAACTTCGCAGTATTCAAAGTTAGCTTGTTTATGTATAACGGGGGCTGCAATAGAAATCCTCTTAAACTTGTTTCCTATTGATATATCAAAGCAGATGCAAGCTGAGGTTTATCGGTTGAACTTGAATTCAAAATGGCATAATCCCAACATTTCAGGGGAAACTGGAATTACAAATATAACAATAATCCTTTATTTGAGATGGTCAGTGATTATGTATTACCAAAACTATTTTGACGAGCCATACATTATAGTACTAGGGGGAGGCCAAAACAAAAGCATTGTTCTGGTGGGAGTCTCATCTGGTATACAGATGGCTCTAAAATGGATGGTGTAGTAGGACTAGAATACATGGAAAGGTACCAGAGTGTGACAAATTTGTGGCTCTTGGATATAGCATTACAGTATTCCAAACCAAATTTTATGTAATTAAAACCTGTCTCAGAAAAGGTCTAAAAGTGAGCTATCATTTGGGTTTTCTGTGATAGTGAGGCAGCATTAAATTTAAAATTAGCAAGTAAAATCTGAACACTAGCCTGGAAAACTAACAAATCTCATAGAGCTGACAAAACACAAGACTACTTTTGGGTGTCTTCCTGGATATACGGGAATCTTAGGCAAGAAAAAGCAGATATCCTAGCAAGCAAAGAATCTGTTCGGTTGTTTACTGGCCTAGAAGCAGCTTTTGACATTTTTCTACTGTTGGAAGAATGCTGATTCCCCTGATTGCGCTCTAGCTTTTGTGTTTCATGGCGCGGAAGAATGGGTTCGAGTCTCGCCTTGGACATGAGTGTTTGTGTATCTGTAAATGTCTGTACGTGAGATACCAAAAGTTGAAAGCAACGGAAACCGATAGATCGCAAGGTTAAAAAAGGACCGTTTTTGAATGGATTAGTTTTCCCATGTGATCAAGCAGAAGAATCCAAAGACTATTATAAGCGAACTCCATAATTCCCAAATAAACCTAGTAACTGGGCCATTAAGAACCACTGTTGATAAAGGAAACCTTACATTAGGAATATTTAAACTAGAACGTATGTAGGTTATAAAGTGAGCAAGACAAAGTTACTTCTTATTCAATTTTTGAATGTACAACCTAACGGGTATTGTAAACCGAGAAGAAGACATTCCTATAAAGAATTTAGTTAAATATATCCTATTCCTGAGTAAAGAAACGGTTTGAATTAAACTACAACTGTAACGACAAGAGAATAATGAAATAAACCTTAACAGATTTGAGTGTTAAGTGAAGATTTAACCAGATTATGATGTTATACACATCAAAATAAAATAGCATGCAATTGAACCTCATTGATAACAAAGATGAAAACTCGTGATATAAACAATAGACAAAAAGGAAATAACGATCGTCTCAATGCAAGGTTTTCTTGTTTTCATTAAGGTGCTTATTTAAACGTTTAATGTTCTTCCTTATAGTCTTGGAAGAAACTTATAATTTCAGTACTTTAGAAGGTTCTACTAAAGAACACCTTTGTAAGATGCCACTTTTATAGAGGATTTTGTGATGTTGGTGAACAGCCTTCAATAGATTTGAAAAGTCTATTTTGCTTTTGTTAAAGTGATAAATTATTATTTCTATAAAAATTAATTCTTTAGGGTAAATGACATTTCTGAATAAGTGCCTATATGTGCATTTCATGCATTGTAAATACCTAAATTGTGCTTATTAAAAGTTTTTAATAGCTCAAAAATACCATAACAAATGGAACCGCACAAACAAGTGCCCAACACACGTCCCTGCATACTACATTTTCAAAGGTCGTGGAAGCATTTGTTTAATACAAATCTAATATTCTGCTTTTTTAATTTCAAAAGTTGGCAAGATGAAATAAAAGTGCGGGAAACCCAATCAAGAATGTTATTTTCTTTAAAGTAGGGCTTTTCTAGTGATAGTATAAATATTTTACATGAAATAGAGCGAAACTAGCATTTGTGCATCCGAAAGTGGCTAACTCATAACACAATCAACTAGTACTATTTGACGTCCATTATGTAGAAGTCATACATTCTTCATGACGATTTCCTAAATAATACAAATTAAACCTAAAGAAGGCTTCCGAGAACATTTACAAAAAATTAGAAGTTTACATTGTATTTCTAATGTGAATTTGTGAAACATGTTATCCTTTAGTCAAAATTGTTACAACCGGTTTTATTTAGTTACAAAACGTAACGATTTCTTTTTTATTTTAAAGAGTAGTTTAGAACGTGAATTTACAGAAAATATCGTAGGTATCTTGATAAATGCGGGACATACCACATTTGGTATTTACGCTATGTTCACATAAAAGGTACAAGGGCTCCTTTTTTCAAAATTCACTCTGGGAGGTTCATTGGACCTCAAAAGGTAAATTTACGGATAATCCTCAACAGAGAATTTTTGTGTGGAGTACAATATTTTATCTAACACTCGTAGATGTGCAGCAGAGAAAGTAAAATAATACAGAAATATTTTTAGTTTCTTCTGCGTTAGCAGTGAAAAGGAAACTCTAAGGGATTTCAAGCATACTTACATTCCCTGTGTGCAGCATTAGGAATAACCTCGTATATGCAACATTCACTTAGCATATTGCATATTCACTTAGTGGTAGAACGCAGTTTGGGCAAAATAAACAAGAATAAATGCGGTTAAGAACCCGCAGCAGCAGTATTATAGAATGTGCCGAGAGGGATACCAACGTTTCCGTAGTGTAGCGGTTATCACGTGCGCCTCACACGCGCAAGGTCCCCGGTTCGATCCCGGGCGGAAACATGATGGTTTTTTACGTTCCCTACATTGACAGCATTTTAATCAACATAAGTAAATATCTAATCCTCAGAATTATAAACAATTCTTTAAATCTGAAAATTAGCTTTCAAACGTAGAGTAGAAAGTGAAACTGTAGTATTTATAGAGATCTTTTTTTATTTCTTACTTCTTACTTTTTGTTGTTGTTCCATTTATATCCTGCCTCTAACTTCAATGCTCATATCGGTAGCCTTTGCTTTGGAACATGTTGGTTATAAGCAGTGAAGCATTTCTATCACTCGATTGACTGCTTCTTATTATGGGTGCCTACGGCTGCTCACACATGAGTCTTAATCTCGGGTATCCGTGGTGGTTACAGAGAGCGATATTGTAGTTTTGTAAGAACCTTTATTTGTTTTATTTTTACACGTTTAAGCTTTGCTGAACAATTTTAAATAGAATAAAATATGCAGTTTCAAGTAATCGTTGGAACGAACTTTCACCGTGTTGCTTACATGTATCTCTCCCTCGTAACGATGCCTGTCTCCTACTGACCTCAGTCATTATATGCTTTTAGCTTCCCAAACATCCATAATGGCCCTCACTTCATTAAGTCAAGACTTTGCCCTCTGGCGAAACCCCTCGGGTTTCCGATACTTTGTAAAAATACAATAGCAGGCTCTTTTTTTTTTTTATGTTGAAGACCTTGCCAAACTAATTGTATCTCGTTTACGTTAATGTTTGGGACGTTCGCTAATGACCCTCGCTAGTGCCTTTTTGGCATCCCTTCACCTGTGGTACATATTCTTAACCCTTTGCTATTAATGGATTTTGTAACTTTGATATATTCTGTATATCATAAGCGCTATACAGAAAAACTGCTACAAATGCCCCCCATATACATTATCATATTATGTAAGAATATGATAAGGTATATGTCTTGCCCGAAGATCATTTTCTTGTTAAAATTTCGCGATTGTTCAGCAAATCTTTCGTCAATTACATACAAATACTTAAAAGGGTTTACACTCAAATTCTTAAAGACATAGCTTGTACATAGAATACCCTTCACATATTTACATTACACAAATCAGCACTCAACACACATAGGGTTATATTTTTAATACTACATAGTGATTTACTATTATTTTACATGTTTCTTCTTACATTGATCTTCTGATTCTATATAATTATTTTTATCAAAAGTCTTTTATGGTTATGGATTGTTCTGCTGGTTTCACTTTTAATTTGTTTTTTTTTTTCTTTTTTTTTCACACGCACATTATCCACTTCACTGTTTTTTTTTCGATATATTCACTTTGCTTAATATTAATTACGTTATTCTTACAGTTATTTACAAGTTTACATAGAAACAATTAGGCCCTCATTTTCATGGTCCAACCATTCTTTCAACTACTTCTCACCATTTCTTTTCTTACTTTTCGATACTATTTGAGGAATTTCTATACGGTCTTATTAGCTGCTTATGCCATCTCCCAATCGATTTGTTTGTTTTTAAGTCCACTAATTCATAAGTATGCTCTCCGAATTTCTCAGTAATCATTACCGGACCTTTATATAATAGCTCTAATCTATGACTTCTCCCCATTAACGCATTGGATAATTTATAATCCCTAGCGAGGACTAGATCTCCTACCTGAGGATTCCATTTGTTTTTACGTTTCTTGATTTTTGATTTCCTCTTTCCCGCTTTTTATTGCAATCTATGAAAGACGATCTTAGCCCTTTGTTCCTCGGATAATGGCTGACTTCTCTCAATCGTTCTTGGAGTATTTTTAAAAATGGGTTCAGGGTCAATTCCCTGCATTATCTGTATCGGTGCAAAACCAGTTGTAGTATTTACAGTATTATTAATAATTTTCTCTATGATGGGACAATACTTTACCCAGTTTCGATGATTATTATGAGTAAGCACTCGAAAATAAGTCCCTATTTCTCTTAATATCCGCTCTGTCGGATTCCCTGAAGGAAAATAATAAGAACAATGATATAGTTTTATCTGGTGGCTACTTAGAGTTTCTCTGAAAATTTTATTCGGCACTTCAAACGAATGTGTGTAACAGTTACATCTTCCAGGCTTTTCCGAGAATACCTCCCTGTTTTCTATTAAAAGTTCCCGTAATTTTCTTTTCTGTTCCCCATTTAGTCTCTCAGCTTGGTTCACCTTAGATTCTATTAAATTTTCTATCTTGACACAGTCCTTTCTTTCGTCGTACTCATTTATACTACTATTCTTCAAGTTAAATTTTGGGTTTTCTCGGGGTTTCTTTTCTTCGTCAAAATCACAGAAATAATTACCTCTACTCACAATATTTTGTTCCTCTATTTCATCGTAGTTCCCAACTTTTAATTCTGCTAATTCCATCGCTCCAATATTTATTACCTCGACAAAGAATGTTTCCCCCACCATTTCTTCCTCTACCTGATCCCGTACAATTATCCTCGAAGTATGGTCTAAAAATGGTACAATTATGGTGTCAGGTCCTGTTTCAAACTTAAAACTTCTATTTTCAAAATCTATGATGGAATTCCAAGCATAAAGACTATCGCAACCGATTATTACGTCAAAAACAAGCCTGGGTACAACCAAAAATAATATTTCAATGCATTTATGTGCGATCTCGACCTTTACCATCACTTGAAATTTTACCCTTTCTTTCCTTTTACCTACCGCTACAGAGCAATATATCCCATAAACTGGCAAAGATAATAATTTTACACCACTACTCACTAAATTTTCAAAAAAAATTTGGGAACACACAGTAGTATTAGCGCCTGTATCAATAATAGCCTGAAATAATTTCCCGTTAATACCAATATTTATTCTTGGCGGATCAATTAAAATTTCATTCTCTGTATTTTCTTTATGTTTTTCGATCAAACATTGCCTTCTCTGTCCCTTATTTTCGAAGTACTTCCCATAATAAGAACATTCATCATTCCCAATCTTCACTGAAGGCGAAGTTGACTGGGTTTGGAGTTTTCCGAAACCTTACTAATGGCTCCTGTCCCATTCCCATTATATGAAGGTCCCGGGTTTGAATCCTGGTGAAAATTTGTTTCTTCCAATCTTTTTACCGCGTTTATAGCGTCTACCCTTTCTTCCGGATTTGGAGAAATTCTGCTATTCCCATTTCTTTCTTCTTGCCTAGGGGAATTCGGTCTGTACCAATTATTATCATGGTGATAATTATTTCCCGAAGGAAATCGATTCCTAGTGTACCTCCCCCTTCTATCTCCGTAATATCTATTTGCCTGTACGTAATTAATTTGAGGGTTTCTTTCCCGTGGATAATTCTCAACCCTTCTTCTATTATCTTGAGGCTCAAAATTATTTCTTCTATCCTGAGGCTCAAAATTATGTCTCCTGTCCTGAGGCTCAAAATTATTTTTCCGGTGGTAATTATTGTTTTTAGGGACGGGGCCATGATACCGTTGCCGAGCATCAAAATTCCTGACATCACCTGAACCTGCCCCCTGCCCGAAAATTTTTGTTGGAGATCGGTTGTTTCCAAAAGGTCTCTCATTACTTGCCTCGTTTTGGCTCTTATTTCTTTCGAGTGCGATTAACAAGTCAATCATTGCCGCTATTGTTATCGGCTTCGCAATAATCAGATAGTGTTGAATTGTTTCCGGAAAATGTGTGGTTATTAAATTAATTAATTCTATTTCTCCCATCGGAGGGTCAAGCATCTTACATTTTCTAGCTATAGCCATAAAATAATTAACCATGCATTGATCCTTATGCGGGTTATATTTCCCATTACTCAGTTCCAGTCTTATATTTGCCTGCCTGCTAGCTCCCCAATATCTATTTAAGAAAATTTCCTTAAATGTCCGATAATCATTACTTAATCCTACTGATAACTCTAACCAGTTTGAAGCGTTGCCTTTAAAACATTTTCTGACAACCGTCATCTTATATTCCTCGGGAATACCTTTTACAAGAAAATACTCTTGCATGCTATTTATAAAAGCCTTGGGGTCATCAAATTCTTCGTTTTCAAAGGTTGGTGGTGAAATTTCATTCAAAACATGGTTGGGCCATTGCAAATGTGGACTATTGCGTGCATTAACATTAACATTTGTATTACTATTACCTGAGGTACCAGCATTTAAATTTAACATCGGAATGTCCGCGGACGCATTATGCATCGCTTCGTCCCGTGCTGCTACCGTAATAGTATTACTACTCACAGAATCACTAACATTGTCAGACATACATATGTTATTTAATCTTTCTTTCAGTTTGTCATTTACCTCATCTACACTCACAGCTAATCTCCTAGTTTCCCTCTCTGATTGCTCTAATCTTTTCCTACAGATTTCTAATTCCTTGCTATTAATTTCCCTTTCCTTAGCTAATTCAGTAGTTATTTCCTCCCTTAATTTTCTATTTTCTTTCTCTACATTTTTATTAACTGTTTTAATCTCTTCCCTAACCTGTTCCTGACTTTCCCTCATTTCAATTCGTACATTTTCAATTTCAATTTTAACCTCTTCCTGATTATTTCTAACCTCACTTCTTACATTTTCTATTTCATTTCTAACTTCCTCCTTGAAATTTTCTAAAACCTTCTGTTGTTTCTCAATCTTATTTCCTATTTTGACTAAGTCAGCTGTTAAGTTCTCCCTCGTATTTTCTACCTTTTCTGTTAAACCCGTTAAATCTTTCTGACTCTGATCTACCTTCTCTGTTAACCCCGTTAAATCTTTCTGACTTTTTTCTACCTTTTCCTTAATCTCTTTCTGACTTTCTGTTAAACCCGTCAAATCTTTCTGACTTTTTTCTACCTTTTCCTTAATCTCTTTCTGACTTTCTGTTAAACCCGTCAAATCTTTCTGACTTTTTTCTACCTTTTCCTTAATCTCTTTCTGACTTTCTGTTAAACCCGTCATCATTGACATAAGTGACTTTAATATTTCATTAGTCTCCATGCTTCCCCCTGTTTCTTCTCCCTGATTTTGTATATTCGTATCAGCTACTCTGTCCCTTGCATGATCTACATTACTATATACACCTTCTCCCACTCTCTCATCACCCTCCTGCACTTCCATATTTATATCTAATTGCTCGATCATTTTCCCGTTCCTTAAATACATTGACTATATACTACAACACGTAGATAAAATTCTCACTCAGTACCTTAATCAGCTTGCTGCACTGCTATTCGATGTGGATCCTCTCGTTCCTGCTGTGTCCTGGGTCACCTTCCCTGGAGTTCACGACCTTTGTTGTTCAGCTCCCTGAAGTTCTCCGCATACCTTATTCTGCTTCCCTGAAGGACTCTGAAGTTCTCGCTCAGCATTCCTGAAATTCTCTGAAGTTCACGCTCAGCATTCCTGAAATTCTCTGAAGTTCACGCTCAGCATTCCTGAAGTTCTCTGAAGTTCACGCAGCATTCCTGCAATTCTCTGAAGTTCACGCCACACGTTGGAGCGCCAATTTGAAGCATTTCTATCACTCGATTGACTGCTTCTTATTATGGGTGCCTACGGCTGCTCACACATGAGTCTTAATCTCGGGTATCCGTGGTGGTTACAGAGAGCGATATTGTAGTTTTGTAAGAACCTTTATTTGTTTTATTTTTACACGTTTAAGCTTTGCTGAACAATTTTAAATAGAATAAAATATGCAGTTTCAAGTAATCGTTGGAACGAACTTTCACCGTGTTGCTTACATGTATCTCTCCCTCGTAACGATGCCTGTCTCCTACTGACCTCAGTCATTATATGCTTTTAGCTTCCCAAACATCCATAATGGCCCTCACTTCATTAAGTCAAGACTTTGCCCTCTGGCGAAACCCCTCGGGTTTCCGATACTTTGTAAAAATACAATAGCAGGCTCTTTTTTTTTTTATGTTGAAGACCTTGCCAAACTAATTGTATCTCGTTTACGTTAATGTTTGGGACGTTCGCTAATGACCCTCGCTAGTGCCTTTTTGGCATCCCTTCACCTGTGGTACATATTCTTAACCCTTTGCTATTAATGGATTTTGTAACTTTGATATATTCTGTATATCATAAGCGCTATACAGAAAAACTGCTACAGCAGTGGTGTTAACTCAAAACAGTTTTGGTCTTTGGAATATTACTTTAGATCCTTCCCTCCCTCACCTCTCCCCTCCCCCCTCCATCCCTCCGCTTCCCCTCCCCAACCCATTCCCTACCCCATCCTCCTTTCCTCCTTCCCTCCTTTCTGTCTTTCTCCCTTTCTCTCTCAAACACGTTCACACTCTCATTCATAATTCCAGACTTCGGGGAGGATAGGAAATAATCTGGCTAGAGAAAAATTCCCGTTTTGCAGGCCGGGAATACAACCGGTACCTTCGCACAGGAGGTGGGTGATCTACCGACAGTTACGGGACCAGAAATGAAATGTTCTATTCACTAACCATGTGAAGAATTTCAATTATTAGTTTCTTATACGGTGGACATGATTTCAACACTCATCTGCTTATACTCGTATAAGAAATGGATTTGTAATTTTGTTAAAGAGTTTTTACATAAAAACACACATCTGATTAAATCTCTTAATTTTATTTCTTATATCTGCATTTTTGAGATATGACACATTGCAGCCTAAGTACTTAAAACAGTTTATTTGTTCTAATATTTTTTCTTGTAATACTATTCTCACTCGTTCTGTTGCCGGTCCTCCAAAATCCAAGACTTAACTTTTGTTCTAAATACCTATGGATTGTAATTTCCCAACTGATATTTCGCTAGTTATTTTCAGGTTCCCCGCTACCCATACTCCCCTTTAGGTAGCTTATAACGACGAATGAGTGAGTGAGTCAGTAAGTGAGTGAGTGAGTGATGAGTGAGTGAGCGAGTGAGTGAGTGATGAGTGAGTGAATGAGTGAGTGAAGCCTATGAGTCCGTCGATAACGAGGTAAGTTGGGCCCAATGTCCAAATCTGCTTCGATTTTCTTAGTTACGACTGAAATAATATTTTCGAAAACTTTTGGGCTCACACTCAGAGCCCCTCTTCCCCTTGCACAGACATGAGCTAATCAAAGACTTACAAATTATGTCGTTAGGTTTCGCATGATTGCATGCGACTGGTAAAAATGTTTGAGATTTGAACCTCCATTTCATAAACTAATTATTTTACATGTCCCCAAAGAATTGAAGTCAGACAAAAATTCAGACCACAAAACTGGTGTTCACCTACCTATCCATTACCGTTCCCAGGACCGTATCCTGACATGATGCAACTATAATAGGGGTATGTAACTCAAGTTACAGACTACAGTCACATATCTAAACAAACCTCTTAGGCTATGCATCGCCATCTACAGTGACGGATTTAACATTTTTAAGCATTAATATTTGTTACGTATGTCTCCAACTTTTCAAACCTCTACTTTAAAATATTTGATTATTTTAACACCCTGTATATTATAATATCACTAGATAGCTCCCAGTTCTTAACATATGCAGCTGCATGAACTCTCCCAGTCTACGTATGAACTAGATAGGCAAGAAAATGAATAATATATTTGAACAAAGCACGGTTCCGTGACAAACTGCGCTATAATGAATAACAAAGGAAGCCATTTGGGTTTGTAATACAACGTTACTAAACAGAGGTGCTTTATCTTCTGAATAAAGAGTAAATTGCCTGATGTTGTGTCGCATGTAATTAATTCTCTCCCTAAGAATATCTTATTACTTCCTTGTGCTTAGCCTCTGGCAAGAGCCTTTTAATGCTCTCTCTTGACGCCATAATCTTTATTTTCCATCCTCTTTTCTTTAAGTGCTTCACTGCTTTTTAATTATTGTCTAAACTTTTAGTTGTACGCTCCAAATTGAGCATACATTTGAACCCACTGCCCCAGTTCTCTTTAACTTTCATGACGGATAAAGTTTATGAGCATTTAACAAGGAAGTTCTTCGGTTTTATTGGATACAACCTACTTGATGTGTATCTCTTTATGTGCTTTTTCGTTTTTATTCGTTTAGTTTACTGCACATAGTTCTCTTTCTTGCAAACTTAAGCTGGAAATTCTGACTAGAGTTAAACAGCAAGAAGAATTTCACGCTGAGCTACTTCCCCCCGCCCTCCTCCCCACATTGTTTTATATTCATTATACTATTAAAACTCCACAGTTATTTTTTTTTCATATAATTTGCACGTTTTTGCAACCTCAACCTCTTTGATGTTCAAATTATCCATCTCATAAATTACGTGTAGTAACGAGGACATTGTAAGCATATTATGAACTTGCAGCAATTACTTCTGCCTTTTGCTAAAATGCTCGTGACTTCGCTTTCGTTTTGTAACTAACTTCATCACGTGTATCTCCATACACGATAGATCACTAGGTTTATGCAAGTTCATTAGAACAGCCACTAAATTATCGTTACATCCTCATTGTGTATCTAATTCACTTTGTAGGTTATCTTGCTCTAGTTACTTCCAAAAATGAATTTACTACCAAAGGAGCCAAATGCATAATTGAAACAATACATTTACTGTACTTCTTTACTTCCTCTGTCTATCAGACTAACTCTGACGATACAATCACTCAACACCAATTGAAACTTCTTCACTTCGACGCGACGTATTTTTCGCGACAGTACCCCACACACAGCTGTTTCGTACTTACTGACACCCTGGCCAACTTATGTCTGTAACCATAACTCCTTTAATTCGTTTCCTCGTCTCTTTATATAGCGAGGATGACGTAACACGGACCTTTCTCGAAGTTCTACAAACACGCCGGATACCGGAAACTTCTCGAATGTTCCAGCAATCCTTTGTTATGTGCCGCACTCATCGTTGTTAGTCACGTATACACAAACAGCGCAAGGCAACCTGACCTTGAGCACCTTTGTTACGCGCCGCGCCAGTGTGGGGTGAGTCTTGCCCCGACCGTTCTTTGTTGTGTTGCCGCTGCCGCCATGCGGTGGGCCGGTGATGCAATGCTGAGTGCATGATGGTGTCAGAAAAATCGTTGCAACAGTTTTTGACAAAACAAAAAAATAACGATTTTTTTCAATTTAGAACATAGAAGGACTAGCTTGAAAAGTCTTTGATTGGTATTCTTGGAATGTGCTGAACTTGAATAGTATATTTGGTATTCATCCGACTTTCAGATTTTGACTCATACACATGAGCATGGACGTTTAAAGACTACCTCATGGGTTTAGGGGACCTCAAAACATAAGTTTCTTGTAAAATCGCGCTATTCAATTGGCTGGTGGAATACCTGGTATACTTAAAGCATATGACTTCAGTTTTGGTTTGAAATGCTTATCATAATCATGTGCAATAAGCTTCTAACAGCATGGAGAGCGGCCCTTTCCTGTGCCTCGTCTTTCGTAACAGCAATACCCTGATGAAAACGCTCCCTATGTTTCTTTCTTACGGCACTCTGACATGAAAGATGTCTCAGTGGAAATTTAGGAAATGCAGTTTTGTATTCCATTAAAATTCCTTGCAGTTTTCAGCCTATGTATGCTTTAAAAGAACTACTGCACATGGTTCCGACCCTATTTTTGATCCCTCAGCATTGCTTGTTACCAGTATTTGCAATCTTATAAAGCAGCACGAAGTTTTGGCACTGCAATATGTTTTTTTGGATACTTCACTTGCTTCTACAAAGACAGATCACATTTTGATGGTTTTTAAAGGTTTTCCTCAACAATTATAGTTGTCGAATGCTATGGAGGTATACACAGGCCTGAAAGGTTTCCTTTCTAATTGTCCTTTCCTAATGACTGTTTCATTTCATACATCCTCACTGCCCAGCACCTGTGGTGCCGTATATATAATAATGGACTCTGCTAAAAATGATGGCACTGGCATTTCAGCTGTATCCTGTATAGCTGCTTTAGTTCTATATCACAAAGCTTGGATTTCTATGAAGGTATCTCAATTACTCTGCAAAGCAAACCCCAAAAGAGAATAAAATTTATATTCTTCTTCCTAGTATTTCACATTGGAATAGTGTATGTACTGCAGATTCGTATTCCTTGTGCCAGTGCGTTTTTATAGGGCCTTCTTCAGCCTTCTGCTCAAAGTCAATGCTTAGTAACACACTTGATCGCTAGTCTAGAAAATCAAAATACATTAGTCATATTCCAGTTCCAGTAAGATGTTAAAAAGCTCATAAAGAGACGATAAGGTTTCATTTCATTTGAAGTTTGAAAAGTAGAAGGCTCATTTTTGTTTACAAGAGATGTTTGCATTAAACTGAACCTCCCCCGTCTAATGTTGACGAATATTGGCTGATTACGAAGGTTTTCTTAACGATTCTACTGGATTAATAGTTCGTTATTCTGTTTTCCCCCTTATCCATTGTTTTACTATGGATCTTTGAACGACATTTCTTATGCTGCAGAGTGATTTAGATTTAATAGAAATTACGCAGGCTCTTTCATAGATCAGATTGTTCAGTTTAGTCTGGGTCTAGAACATCCACTTATCGTGATAGCATCCCATATTAATTTTTAGTTAAGATTTAATAAAAGCATTTAGTTAAAATCTTCATAAATTCAAAAGTTTGTTTTCTTTGTAATCTTTCCTGATATTCTTTCGATGGAAACTAGAACCACATGGATTTAGGCCTAAAATAAGGCACAAATTAGCAAGCCCTAGATCCGTAAATAATAAAAATTAGCGTAAGTATAACGCAAACTTAAAATAATAAAAAAATAAAAAATAAATTTAAAAAAATCTGATGTGTTGCTCTCACATGATTTTCCCTACTTATACAAACTATTCTTATTTGTTCTTCTTTTTTCATCTATCTACTTCATGTTAATTTCATGTGCATATTGCAGAAATTATCTTGTCTAATTTTCTGTAGCTGCAATGGTAATATGGGAATACAGTAGACTTTTAAGCGATTGGGGATTTTTCAGGTAGCCCCTATGTAATTACTTTGAAATTCCGTTCGCTTCGCATGGCTATTACATAGAATAATAAGCAACGACGTCCCATTTCAGGTAAGTATAAGCATTGCAAAATTCACACTAATGACAATGAATATCTCCAAATTAGTTTACTTCAAAGAATATACTTGACATAAATTGTGAGTTTTAAAAAACATTTACATTTTTTGTGCAGTAAAATTTGTTTATCTCTTACAATCGGATGTGCAAATGTCATGCAGACTATAGGGGGCTTTCGAGGACATTCTAAGCACACTAAATTTCAAGACATAGGTTTAAATTATCATAAAACTATTTTAAACTATAATATTTTAATCAGGTTATGTCCTTAGCGTGGTGATAGTGCTACGGATATCAAAGCGGAAGACCCCAGTTCGATTCCAGGTATAAGCGTGCGGATTTTGTCCCGCTGGGAGACCTGATCTGGGGTGCACTCAGCCTCGTTATGTTCCTGAGGGACCAACTGAGAAATTACTTGATTGAAAAGTAGCAGCTCCTGGTTGCTAAGACTTTGTAACCGGCCGGGAGGAACCGGAACGCTGACCACGTCCCACCTCCAGTACTGCAGCCCATTCATGACGCATGTGGGGGACAGAAGTATGGGAGCAACGACAGGGCGGTAGGCCTTCACCCGGTAAGGGTTGTTGCGCCGCGGAAGGGGGATATTTTAATCAAAATCGTTAGAGCCATATTTGAGAAAATGAAAATTTTCGAAAAATATTCCATGTACAGGCTAGACTGGGATAGGGAGCATTTTCTTGAACATCTTCATGTCTAATCTTTGGAAGATACTCAGCTAATACCAAGTTTGATATTTAACCGACATTTGGTGATTGAGTTATGCTGTTCACAGACGGACACACGGACATACACGACACACACGCGCACACACGCACACTACACACAACACACACAACCCGGAGGCATATATATATATATATATATATATATATATACACACACACACACACACACACACACACACACACACACACACACACACACACACACACACACACACATACTCGGGCCCTATTCTAAAAAAGCTTTTCTTCTTTTAGGTTAAGTTAGCCACAGAAGATGCATTTCTTGTGAATTTTGGACATCGAATTTTATAGAGGAATTCAAATTCCTCCTACTAAGTACGTGAGAGAGAAAAATAGCATGATAATGGTGTGATGAATTGTTCAATTTGCGAGGAGGAGACGTGTGTGGTCATATTCTGTAAGCTGTAGGGATAAGGACTAATGGAAGGAAAAATATTTACCACTACCTCGAATGGAAGGTTAAGAGCATGTTCGACCATACCACTAAGTAGGGAAACCGTGGAGGGGATAAGTAAATTTCTACTTAAGACGCGATACCCGAGATCTGAGAAGGCTGATAGCTGGGAAGGGGAAATGCAGGCAGAAGATAAACTCTGGGAGTTGTGTTACACTTTTTTGTGGCAATTTTACGTAACTTTTCCCATGTTGTTGGTATCTTCTTCTATTTTTCTTAGCTGCTCTTTAGTTAATATAATATGGTGCAACAATTTACCGCTGCTCTGCTTTTCTTGTTTATTTTTTTTAAGATCTTATAATTGAGAACATTTGTGCCACTTTTTGTAGTGATGTTTCCTTCCAAAGTTCTTTATATACTCTGTGTAGCAGTAGTCTAATGGACCCGTTCAGTTTATATAAAGCCATATACTTACACATTTTAATTTTATATACATTAATTTGAATGTAAATAAGGCAGGTATGGGTAAAATTGGCTCAAAAAGGCCACTTCACTGAAACGTATTGTTGCCTCACTCCAACGACCGCCTCTCCCCTTCACTGCTGTTCAACTTCCGACACGCTTCATCCAGGGGCGAGTATGGCTTCATGAAGAGTGGCAGAGAGAAAGTTTGCTGCTTAATATGCGGACTTCAGTTTGCAAATATAACGCGTATATCAAACGCTACTATGATCAGAAGTTTAAAGCAAAATTTCTTGATCCTACAGATATTTATTTGCAATCATTTCAAAATGTACTTCCCTGAATACTCGTATCTGTAAGCATATAAAAGGGACGATATGGCTCCGCCTTTTAGGTGCTTAGTATTTTATTACTTTATTTAATATAAAGTATTGTATTTCGTGTTTCAAGGTTTGAAGACAATATTGGTTTTAAATCGAAAGAATGTTGAACAAATAGTTTTAAAATATTTTTACGGGGGGTCGGATAGGTTAAAAAAAACTATTACCTCAAAAAAGTGTTTATAACTCCTGCATTTTATAACTTAAAAAACTCAAATTTAGTGTGGTGACTATTAACGCTTCCATACATACTGTGTAATTTTTTTTCAGAATGTTTTGATGTATTTGCCTTGTACTATGCGTTTTGCTATCTAAAAACAATAAGGTGCATTTTCTCAAAAAGTACTCAAGATATTTCATTGAAAACTTTTATAAATTATCTTGAATATAGAACGCATAAACCTGTGGAAAATAATTTTATATGCATTATCGTTTCTAGATAGAAAATAATATTTTGTTACTTTGACATACTTCTTAAAAATCCGTTCGAGTAATACTTCACTTCGATTTAACTAAAATCTTTATTGATATTCTGTTCCACAGAATTATACAGTAGGCTCTTTACTATCAAACTGTCCAATTTTATAACTGTAAATGCAACAGTTTTGAATAAAATGCGCTTACAAGATGAAAACATGTAAACTGTAGGAAAGTTGAGTAGAAGATTTACTTTGATTTACATTGTCAACACAGAGCCACCTCAATAAATGTATTTCACTATCACGTTCACAACCTTCTAAAAGCGCACAAACAATACTTAGGAAACTGGCACTCAAAACAGCAAGAAATACAAAAATGGCAAACACTTAGAGGAAGTAAGATTATGCAATTTGTCTATCCACAGTAGGTGGCTGTAATAATTATTGTATGTAAAATATGTTTGATATAAACAAAATAGGTAATAACAGTGTAAAAATTATTATTATTACAGCGCAGGAGGAACGAAGCCACCACTGCGCTTGTGGTATCAAATCAAAGCTTCATTCAGCAGAGAATGTGGAGTGAGTAAGGCAAGTTCAATCGCTACCTGTCCTCTAGTGCCCATGCCTGACATAAATTCAAATTATTTGGTGGTATCAACATAATGATATTTACAGAGTTTTCTCTCTGGTAAGAATTACAAGGTTCTACAGATTTAATCAAAGTTCTAGTATTTTTTCGTACTAGCTTTTGCTATTCTGTGTATAACGAAAACAGCTAATTAGCTTGAAATTTAATGTTTTATTCACTGCTAAGTTTCAAAACGATATGTTGCGGTATTATGCAGCCATATCTAACAAACAGATACACGTGTCAGTTTGGTGCTGTACCAGAAAGTTGAAAATGACGAATACACTCAGGTCTTTCTGTGAGGTTGGAAAACTGTTGCACTTGTAACTGCTGCGTTATGCTTTACTGTGGGATTTTGTTTCCCAACGCGCCCCCACAGCTTCTTTTTGATGATCCTGTTTGCTCTTTCCCCTTCTCTTCTTCCTCTACTCCTAGAACACAAACGTTTAATCCCCCCTTGGTTACGGTTGTCTGAGCATGTTTCTCAAATACTTTACACACTCAATGTGAAAAAAGAGGCAATTATTGCGTTCATTTCGTGCAGTCCAAGCAATGCTATTGCTACATACACCAGCTGGACCAAATGCGCTTACCACTCAGTCTTGGGGCAGCAACAGATGTTTGATGTCGTTTGCTGGTACAGTAAAGCACTGGGATAAACCCTCCACCTCAGCTTCGGTCTAGGATTAAACCTGAACTTTCCTACAGACATCTCTCATATTGTAACTTGGAGTTAGATTATCCAGTTTTCTAATAGCTAATTTGCAACAATGTTTACTTTTTCTACCGCTTTGATGCCTTCAGATAATCAGGCATGTCTATCCACAAAGAAACTCCACATTGAGATTTTGCAGGACATAGAAGTTTTGAAAACACTTACGGTCCATCTAGAAGTGCATGTTGATGTCCGTCAGACTTTGAACAGCACAATTTAAACTTCTGATGTTTACATTCGCATGACTTGCAATGACAAACTCACATATACGCATTATATAACATTGATATAAATGTTATTCTTCTATTCACGATATATTTTACTTAGAATTTGTTTCAAAATAAGAAAGAAAAGAGAGGGAACAACTTATTTTTCAATTCTTTGATGACGAGTTTGTATGAAAATTGTTGTCTTTTTATTGCAATAAATTCTAGGTTTTTTAAATTTAATTTACACAAAAACCGTTGAATCTATTGAAATACGCCAAAGGAAAAAGTTGTCATTTATTTAATTTTCTATGAATATAGCCATAAATCAAGAACCTTCAATCAATGATAATTCAGCCTGGCAATGATAAATTTTTTTTATAAAAATGTTTTTTTCTAAAAAATTATAAACTTTTCAACATTTTGGCATTAGAATTCCTTGTCACTCACAACACGAGAAATTCGCTGTTAAAGTCTGACGGATCATTTCACTTTCACTCTGTATTTATAGAGTTTTTCCCCTTTGGCCTTTAGCCGTCAAGGACCATTTAGCCATTGTAACAAAACGACAAAAATCGGCTCTGGTTACTTTATGGTCCTCTAAAATTTTACTACATCTACATAGTTTTCTTCTCGTAGTTGAACTACCGCGTTACAATCACTCGCGAGGACCGACGTGTCTTCCAGGACGACAGAAGCACACCCGCGGCAGTCTCACATACGCTGACACACCGACTTATTCCCGCATCTCTATTCCCAAACTCACTCAATCTCACTAACTCTGCTGCTATCTCATGGTCTTTTATACTTTGATGACGTCACGCGACCTTTCGAGAAACTCTCTACATACACGCACCACCGTGACTCAGCTAGAAACACCGCGAACGTTCTCCAACCCCTTTTTTCTACCGCCCATTGTTACTTGTCACGTACACAGAGCAGGCATGGGAGGCAGCCTGACTTTGTCCCTTTGTCTGCTCGCCAATCCAGCAGGTGGTGGCATGTGGCGTGAAACAGCTTAGACCCGTCCGTTCATTGTTGTACGCCGACCCAATGTCACAATACTATATATTGCAGGACAATATATCACACATTCATTTTCTCTCTCACTCACACTTCCAGACATTAACACACAAATCCAGCGTCGGATGTGTTCAATCTGGAACGTTAGGGACTACGCTCATGCTTCTGCACGTCGTCTACGGGATCTGATCACCCTTCGGGCGTTTCCTTCATTCATTCCTCACAAGAGTCACTATGGAAACATAAAGAGTCACTTGGTCTAAGTAAGATCTTCTGCCTCGATTCGCAGGCTCCTCTGAGATGTGTACCTTACGGGCGTGGAAAACATAGCATTTTATAATCCAGTGATCTTAATAAACTGTGCAATATATTATCCAATAACCCTTTTACTAGTTAATATTTGTGTTCTATCCCAGGACTTCTGGCACTGCTAATCCTCAGTTTACGTCCCTTCACAAACATGCTACAGAACAGAGGTAACAGCCTCAGTGCTTCTATAGAGATTAGGTTGAGTGAACACTTGTTTCCAACTTACACACGGCTCTGTGCGAAATTTCCATGCTCGCACTCCGACCTCTACCGTGAATGAAGTCTATTTCCAAGCGAGTAGTGAGAACAAAACTGCTACTGGACTATGCTAGGAGACAATTTCATCATCCAGATTGCCAATCCAGACAGAGTGGCTTATACAGAACGTAGCACAGCCTCGCCGAGCCATCCGACTCACGGTTTCCTGCACGAAACATTAATTTGGCCTTCGTACAAGTTCAAACGCTACCGTGAGTGACCATGGCGCTTTGCACTAGTATAATATAAATACATGTAATTTTATCAATACTGATATTTTCAAAGGTGAAAAGACTTTCAAGGATTACCTTGTACTAAAGTATTAATAAAACATGAAATCGTAATTAAAAATTATATTAGCTCAAAATTCCTTTCTAAGTCCACAATTATTTCAGCGATTACTTTCACACCTACAAAATTATTACTACACACTAGGATGACCTGAGTTCTTCTAAACCATTCGCAGGGAGCCTTTTAATTTTTACTTTCTCTACTGGTAAGTAGGAGAAGTATTGTATTCCACCCAAAAATTCTATGTCGAGATTTCACCGCAAATATATTATGTTTTGAGAACCCCTGAATAAAAGAAAAAAACCCAGCATTTTTAGAAAAAAGTCCGTGTGTGTGTGTGTGTGTGTGTGTGTGTGTGTGTGTGTGTGTGTGTGTGTGTGTGTGTGTGTGTGTGTGTGAATCTGTGTGTCCGTGTGTCTGTCAGTCTGTGGACAATATAACTCAAAAACAAAAAGTCGGTTAAAAACCAAAGTTAGTATTTAAGTTTAATGTATTTCAAGGATGTGACACGAAGATTTTAAGCAAATAGCCCCAACCTAAGCTACTCTTTACATGTAAAATGTTTCCAAAATTTTTGATTTTCTTGAAAATGGCTCTAACGAGTTTGACTAAAATGTCACATATTTAAAATAATTTTATGATAAATGAAATGTATATTTTGAATTTTCTGGTTATAGTCCCTGTAGTCGTATTTACTCTGGACAAATTAATTATGAATCATGTTTATACTTTAAACGTGGCATGGAAACATTGAAAACTTTTTTAATCTAAAATATATAATTTTACAAGAAAATGGGACCTTCTTATCATAAACAGTGCTTATATTTCTCCAAAATATTGAAGCATGACTAGACTAAAGCTAGTCATATGGCAGGTTAAAGCATGCTCATCACCATTTTAATTTTCCATATGAGTTTATGGCTAGACACACCGACTTGCTACAAACAGTTACTTGCGATCCCAGCCCCTTAAAAGTAAATTAACGTTACATGCACGTTGAGTAAAGCCCGGCTCACATTCCATAAATGTCAATGTTGGCATAAATCACAGCACCTATGTACTAGATTGTATAGGAAGCATAATAGCCATGTTTATTAATGAAGAATAGAACACTAATTAGTTGCAACTTAGTAGTAAAGTTGTGTATAACAACTTTGTTTGGCGCCTTTACTACGTTACATGTTCCTTATAACATGCTATATAGCTTAATTTGGATGCATCTTTTTGTAAAAGTTATACAAGAAATGTATAAACAGGATAACTATTATGTCTAATAATGTTGTTTTTCAGTGAATGTGTGTAGTTTATGGTTGCAAAGTTGAATAACATGGTGGAAATGAATTACCAGAGTGTGGGCTGCATTATACAACCTGGAGCTTTTTAGATGCATTTGACTTTACATTTGATTCAACCGTCCATAGTAAACAATTCAAAACAAAAAGTGCGCTTCTGTAACCTAAAATAAAACTAGCTACACATTGAAACTTCCACTTGTGATCACTCCTTGAACATAACTACGCATTTACTATATCCAGTTTTGCTTTTCCACCATCTTAATATTTGGAGAGACATTAATTACAGAAGCAAGTCTCGAGGTAGACGTAATGCAAACACACACATACTTTCTGCAGAAAATTTGCCAAATTCTCGGAATTTATGTGGATCAATATTATAAATAGTTATTTCGTTTTGCTTATGGATGAGTAAAATTTGAAAAAAAAATGTGGCAAGATTCTAAAAATGACACAATGGAGGAAATAGTGTGAATAAATAATAAAGATAATTAAGTTAATTATATAAAGCAATAATGTGTCAAACGACAGCTTAATTGATATCCAAATTAGAACTGTGAAATTTGTGAAACATTTGTGAATTATGTTACTGTGGCGTTTCGTTCCCTCTACTTTATTTTGTTCTTATTTTGTAGTTTTATATAACCCAATATTTCCGTAAAATTATTAATCCATTGAAATTTATAAAAGTAATAATTTCTGTATGGGTTTGGGATACATTGTTTGGCTTTGGAAATGAGATAAAAGAGTGTGTGATTGCAGATTTTCATTTAGCCATTTATTTAAATAACTATAACTGTCAGCACTAACAGCGAAAACAATGTCTAATGAAGTTTTAAAACAATAATGATGAAATATTTTCTGCAGCATATTAAACGACAACTGATACGTCAATCGTCTTTACCACCACAAGGCTGGTAGCTTTACAGCAATTTAATTGAGGTTAGGGAATGTCTATTGTGATTATAATTATTTCGAAATGATAATCACAATATAGGCTAGACATGCTTTTGCACTGTAGGTCACAGATATCGATATCATTTATCAAAATGGTTTATCCGTTTAATCTCGTGTTATGGGGCGTTATATCTTGTAGTGGTTCTTTTATATTGTAACTTTTGGTGTGGGTGTAAAGTAAAGAAGACAGATGTAGTCGAGATAAAGACACACTTTTATTTCCGTAAACAGTAACTTGTACACTCGTTGCAACAGCAAGAAAGTCTTTTCCGATTCTCCAACAGCACGACTCCGAACTCGTAACACAAAGAACTGTCCCTTCTCCGTCGGCACAGCGCTTCACATCGTCTGTCCGTCTCCGTCGGCACAACTACTCAACGCTTCACATACGTCTCACTCACTCTTCTGTCGCACTTTACCGCTATTTATATCTCCCAGGCACTATTCTGGAAGCTTCAGGAACGTTCAGTTATTGCGGCGAGATATACAAAGTAGAAGATTCCAGTAGCCTCTATCCTTTTCTCTCTTTCGGCAAGCGCCCCAACAATGCGGCCATTCTCTGTCTCTTTCCTTCGGCTCCTTTGCGGCAGCGCCGACAATAATGCGATGGGTGACACTGCTGCTGTCGGCAATTAAATGCCGCGGGCGCGGTGACACTGCTCCCTCCTCAGAGCTGGTCGTCCCGACCAGCACTATCACTGTGGCATCTCCCTTGCGCCCCGGCGGACTATCCCATCGAACCTCTTCTCCAGGAGGCACGATCCTAGGTATCGCTGTTGGATAGTGTCCCTTGGTCTGGGTAGGACGACGTATGCCATCCTGCTTCGAAATTCTGCAACAGTACCGCCGGTCTTGACGGTCCCTCGTCCAGTTGCCTTTCTTCCTGGTGTGTTGACGGGCCATCCTGCGCACTTGGAAACGGCTCATTGGGTACCGTGTCCGCCGACCTCTCTGGCGGACCTTCGCAGCCACCTTGCTTCCGATGGGTCCGGCAACAAACCCCACCACATCCGCGCGAGTCGCGTCCACCGCTGCACTCGTGTTCACTCGTGCTCGGCACGGCCTCTCCTGTATCCTGCCGTCCACGATGATGTCCACCATTCTTCCGTTCACGGCACTATGCGTCAGGTGATTGGATGGCTCCGACGGTCCCCCCATGTCACACGCCAAGTCGGTTCTCGCGTGATGCTCGTTTGCTTGTGCGCTTCCCTGCTGATCGTCCTCCACGTCGTATCCTGGTTGGTTACGTACCCGACACACTCCTCCAGAGGATCCTCGACGACGTCCCTGAACTGCCCCTTTGTCTTCCCCGAGACGTACACTTTCGTTATCTGAAACGGGCGCAACTGTCGCCTCGGCCACTAGGTGCTTCCTCCCCGGGTCCGCGCTATTCCGTCTGCCCCTGGCATCCAGTACTTTGACGCTCTCGTCAACTCTTACTACCAGGGCGCCAAGACGTTCCCCGTCGTCCTCCACGACGTCTACATGCTGGCAGAGGTCTTCCACCTTTTCGCCGAGTTCTTCCACGTCTTCCGTCACGCCAATCAGTTCGCCGAGTTGTTCCACGTCTTCCGTCATGCCAATCAGTTCGCCGAGTTGTTCCACGTCTTCCGTCACGCCAATCAGTTCGCCGAATTGTTCCACGTCTTCCCTCACGCCAATCAGTTCGCCGAGTTGTTCCACGTCTTCCCTCATATCATCTGAAACGGGCGCAACTGTCGCCTCGGCCACTAGGTGCTCCCTCCCCGGCTCCGCGCTATTCCGTCTGCCCCTGGCATCCAGTACTTTGACGCTCTCGTCAACTCTTACTACCAGGGCGCCAAGACGTTCCCCGTCGTCCTCCACGACGTCCACGTGCTGGCAGAGGTCTTCCACCTTTTCGCCGAGTTCTTCCACGTCTTCCGTCACGCCAATCAGTTCGCCGTCAATTTTCGCCGATAGCTCCGTCTTCATCTCTTTCAGCTCGGCAGCGAGGTTGTCGTTTCTCGTCTTCATTTTGGCAACGAGGTTGTCGTTTGCCGTCTTCATCTCTTTCAGCTCGGCAGCGAGGTTGTTTCTCCTCTTCATTTCTTCTTTCAGCTCGGCAACGAGGTTGTCGTTTCTCGTCTATATTTCGGCGAATAATTCTTTCATCATTGCCATCATCCTGGTTTCCGAATCTCCCTCCATCTTGGTTCTAACGTTGCAACTTCTAACGACGATGTAACGAAACTAGAAGCAATTCGACGGATCCCACTTCTGACACCAGTGTAACTTTTGGTGTGGGTGTAAAGTAAAGAAGACAGATGTAGTCGAGATAAAGACACACTTTTATTTCCGTAAACAGTAACTTGTACACTCGTTGCAACAGCAAGGAAGTCTTTTCCGATTCTCCAACAGCACGACTCCGAACTCGTAACACAAAGAACTGTCCCTTCTCCGTCGGCACAGCGCTTCACATCGTCTGTCCGTCTCCGTCGGCACAACTACTCAACGCTTCACATACGTCTCACTCACTCTTCTGTCGCACTTTACCGCTATTTATATCTCCCAGGCACTATTCTGGAAGCTTCAGGAACGTTCAGTTATTGCGGCGAGATATACAAAGTAGAAGATTCCAGTAGCCTCTATCCTTTTCTCTCTTTCGGCAAGCGCCCCAACAATGCGGCCATTCTCTGTCTCTTTCCTTCGGCTCCTTTGCGGTAGCGCCGACAATAATGCGATGGGTGACACTGCTGCTGTCGGCAATTAGATGCCGCGGGCGCGGTGACAATATTTTTAGTTAGCGGATCACCAAATGTCGCTATTTTTATAGTTTGCACTAATAATCGATAGTGAGCGAGAAACTTCGTGACAATAGGCTTTCTGGATCCCTAGTCAAATTGAAGCTGTGACTAAAGGGGAAAAAAAAAAAAAAGAAAAAAAAAAGAAGAAGAAAACAAACGAGAAAGAAAAATTTTAACTATTAAGCCTTGAGTATTACACTTTAAAACTGTTGATTAAGATCAACTCTGATTGGTGAAAAAGACAATGGAATCATACATTGTCTGAAATGTGCTCGCAGATTTCCATAAACTGTTTCCATAAACAACTGAGTGTTATAGTAACATTGCAATAACAGCAGATTAAACATGTGCTTCTAACATTCGTGGATTTAGCGTTAAGAGGCATCTAAACTGAGGCGCTTTGTTTTCCAGCATTCGATTCTTCGGTAACAGAGGTGGGGATAGTGTTGTGGGGAAGTGCGTAATCAAAAATCAGTGCGTTCATTGTTGCCATTTGTGCACTCCATGGGAGCGGCAATGGCGTTCAATTTGTAAAGGAGGGGGGGGGGGGGGGGGGGAGAAGAGGAAGGAGAATTTGAATTGCTGTAGTAGTACAATGATAGCGCGTTCGGGTTTCAGACCTTATTGCTCCTTCTTTGTCTTGCGAGGTGGAGACAAGCGCTGTCATAAAGCCGGAGGCGAATTCTGCAGGAGAATAATTCATGAACGACGCCAGGGAGGAACACATTCCCTTGTTCCACTGGAATTGGAACAGGGGTGAGGTCGCCGTAATTACATTAGATAAAGTTCTCTTATAGATGTTGGCTCTTTCCTTCCTTACGGTTATGAATGATTTGGAACCACTGATTCTAAATATTTCCATATAAACGTTTTCCGGGTGAAAGCTGTTGGCTGAAAACTGAACGTGGTGTACAGAAAAGGCGAGTTTTGTGAGATGACTTGATAAAAGCGCAAAGCGCAATATTCATCGACATTAAAATACACGCTTACATCAAGCTCAACATGGCATTCCGTATTCTAGGTCTGGGGCCAAACTGATGACGTCAAAACATTTAGAACAACATAACACTATGGATGTTCGCCAGAATTAGGGTACTATTCCGGACAACAGAATCGCGCAGAGCGCTTCGAAAAAAGATAGTGTTATCTCAACTGATTGTAACAGCACTATTCTTCTATAACGCCCTCAAACTGATTGTGAAACACCGGATTCCAGACAAGATAGTTCCAGATCCTCATCAAAGTTGCTGTTGATTTTCGCTCAGGATAATACAGAAGGGAATACAAATTTACACCAGGTAGCAGCAGGGAGCCTTGCTGTCAACTCATAACGACTTTCCCAAGATGGAACCGTGCAATCGACCACCTTCCTGATGATGGGAGAGCATACCGTGCCTGCAAAAGTATTCAAGAACTTCAACTATAATATGTGATGAGTAGGGTTCGAAGTTTTATGCAGCTATCGTGAAATGAGGCGATCGGAAGTTACTTCCCACACGGGTAGGACATAACGTCATTGCACGAGTACAAAACACAACTGTACTCATTGCCTACAGTGCATAACGCCTCTCGAATGTGTTCACTAGTTTCACATAGTAAAATTCCAGCAGCACGAAAATCGAAATATTCACGTATTGCTACTGCTACTACCTTGTAGACAATAATTTAGAACTACTGGTGTTACTCTGTTTGCATCGTACCAAGAAGCTCCTTACTCCACATCACGATTATACGTTCAAGGAAACAGGCATTTTCCTGAGTAAATGACACTACAACGACTTCTACGAGATACGGACAGCGAGTATACGAACATAAACAACTTAAACAAAGCAAGTAGTAAAACAACACTGTAGGTATTGTAAATAGGTTAGTTAAGGCACAAAATTAAAGATGTATACAGGTTGGAAGGGAAATATTACACTGCTTCTAATATGTGCCTCATAGAAGCATTGCAAACACAAAAGTCGAATGGCATTTTGTTCTTTGATCAGCTGATTTCGAAAATATAAATAGCCCTTTATCCAAGTTGGATGAGTAGTTCCACAAGAATGTGAAAAGATAACAGCTTGTTACTTCTAAGATGCGTAGAGTAACTTATTTCTGACATAATTTTGGTAGTAATTAGGGTTGCGAAATAATTAATCACTTAAAAGATGTGAAGGAATACTCTGAGCTGCTATTTCAGAGATGACGTAACTGCACAACGTTGCGTTGAGGCTCGTCACGGAATTGACCTGGTTTGTGGATGTGAACAACTTTCGCTTTCGGTAATGTTTTGGGAGCTAACGTTTGTGATTGGCTTACACTGTCATGGTAAACACGGAAGGACAAGGCAGGGTATGAGTTTGTTTCCAAACCGCACCGTTACGCTGTTTGTTTATGTACGGAGCTAAGGAAAGAGACCACCCACACAATCTGCAGTGTTGCCAGCTTGTTTTCGATAAAACTAAAATATCTCCATAGGAAATGGTCGGAGACAAAAACTTAACATACAAAATGTGTTCCAAATACCGAGATCTACCACTGGCTTAAATTAATGTAATGACTTCCCTTCCACCCGGCATATACATACGCATGGAAGAAATGAAGATAAGCTAAAAAAGAAAGAAGATAAATAAAATAATAAAAAGCATAGGACAAATATGTTACGCAAAAATATTATAAAACAAAAAAGAAAGAATTAAGTATATATAAAATAATAATTAAAGAATAAAAAGGTAATATCTATTATGCCAAATGCAAACGAAAAAAAAAAAACAAGAATAACGAGCTCTCCCGTTAATAATAAAAATAAATGAATAATGTCTGAAGAGGGCGAAATAAGCTCTGAATTCCAGAAATAATAATAATAATAATAATAATAATAATAATAATAATAATAATAATAATAATAATAATAATAATAATAATAATAATAATAATAATAATAATAATAATAATAATAATAATAATAATAATAATAATAATAATAATAATAATAATAATAATAATAATAATAATAATAATAATAATAATAATAATAATAATAATAATAATAATAATAATAATAATAATAATAATAATAATAATAATAATAATAATAATAATAATAATAATAATAATAATAATAATAATAATAATAATAATAATAATAATAATAATAATAATAATAATAATAATAATAATAATAATAATAATAATAATAATAATAATAATAATAATAATAATAATAATAATAATAATAATAATAATAATAATAATAATAATAATAATAATAATAATAATAATAATAATAATAATAATAATAATAATAATAATAATAATAATAATAATAATAATAATAATAATAATAATAATAATAATAATAATAATAATAATAATAATAATAATAATAGAGACAAAGATACACGATGTTAATTTCATTTTTGGTTCCTTTAAGGGGCTTGAGGCTTGTGACCAGGCTTGAATGGTGCTGAATGCGTTTACTATAGAATAGTTAGGGACCCCATCTACACCTGTGTACATAGCATTCCTTCATCTCTGCCACCTCAAGTCACACTCGAAGCACAAACAGCCCCATTAGTGCTTTGCCCCGTGATAAATATACTGTTAAACTTTAGCTCGGAATGTTCAGTTCCTTTATATTTACGTGCTTAGTTGTAATTTTAATTTAAAGTATACTGTTTTACTAATGTTTATGTACCCAATGTTGGCAAATTCAAAGCGCATCTCGGCATTTGAACGCTCAATAAAATAGAGCAAGGGTAACGTTTGATCGTTTGTCGCAGAAACAACTCTAGTCTTTAATTGTATTTGCAGGTCTCTTCATGTGACACGTGGTTGTGAGGATAACGGAAATGCTTAGAAGGGCCCATGTATTGGTTTTGGAACCACGAGACCAGAGAATCGAGTTAAGTCGAGTGGGAGTTCTCTCCAGGAAATACGCCACAGAGAAGTGCCGATCTGAGTGCATTTTGATGTTCACGGAATTCTATACGAAAACAAAGGTGTTTCTGCAAATGGAAGTTTTGTGTGACAGGCTGCTTGCTCTTTGCAAGTATTCATTTCATCGCACTTGAGCTTTTTCCTACATAGGCAGAAAGCTGCAACATTTAACTGCAGGCACGTGCATCTACAACCCAGCCAGCGTATCAGATTCGTTGAGCACCATCAAAGCAACAAAATTACACTAGTTCCCTTTTCCCATTTTGCATTGATCTTTCTTTCCTTTCTCTACTACAAGTAGAAAGTAGAGGATGTACTCTATTCCACCCAAAGTTCCATGTCGACTTTTCAACGGAAATATGTTTTGAGGCCCCTGAATACAAAACAGCATTTTTAAACAAAGGTCCGCGTGTGTGTGTGTGTGTGTGTGTGTGTGTGTGTGTGTGTGTGTGTGTGTGTGTGTGTGTGTGTGTGTGTGTGAACAGCATAACTCAAAAACGAAAATTCGGCTAAAACCAAAGTTGGTATCTAGGTTTAATACCTTTTAAGGATGTTACACAAAGATTTTTAAGAAAATTCCTCCAACCTAAATTACCCTTTACATGGACAATTTTTCGAAAGTTTTTGCTCAAAAATGGCTCTAACGATTTTGAGTAAAATGACATATGTTTGAGATATTGTATGGCAAATGAAATGTATATTTTGAACTTTCTCGCCATAGTCCTTGTAGATAACTTTTGCATAACTGGCAAACCGTAAGAGATAGACCAAATCTTACTGTACAAAATACGCAGATCTCGTTAAGATACACGAGTTGTAGCTTAATTCCTTTTTTTCGTGATATTCCTTGTTATTTGTGTGAGGTTTGCAATACTTAAACATTTCTCAAATAGAAGATCGTTATTCACTTTTTTATCTGTTTGGTCGTGCAAAAAGAAAGGAATTTCAAAGCTTTAAAATATATGACTATTGCTCAAGTCCTAGTGTATTCCCATTTTCCTTTGCACCTACAAGCAAATAAGCAATAAGATAGCTTAGTCTGCAAATCTTTATCTCGACTAACATAAAGTAGATAGAGAAATAAGGGCTTGTAAGATTAGTTAGTACAAGAGTAGAGAAATTCATGTGAGTGCAAGACAGATTTTTACTTTTTCCACTACGTACATAGTGGTTAGATAAGGGACTGCATTTCGCACAAAAATTCAGTACAAATATTTCAGTGAGAAAACTTCAGCCAAAAACTTATGTTTACAAAACATTCTGATGTCTTGCACTCGCATGACTTTCTCTATTCTTGTAGTAATAGTTCTTACAATCTCTTATTCCTATATATTCTTCATGTTCGTCGAGATACATTTGTAGAAATTATGTTATTACTGTGGTTGCAACGGAAATATGGGAATACAGTAGCTTTGAGCAATAGCCAAATGTTTTAAAGCTTTCAAATTCCGTTCTCTTTGCACGGTAAAAAATGAGCAACGACCTTCCATTTGAGAAAAGCTTGGTCTATCTTACGCTTTACCCGCTACGCAAAAGTGATCAGGAGTAAACAAGACTACACGGGCTATAGTCAGAAAATTTAAAATATAGATTTCATTTGGCATATCAAAATTGTTAGCCATTGCATAGCCAAAATTTTCGAAAAAAATTATTCTGAATATATTCTAAAGGTGAAAGGCCGCCATATGACGGTTGCGATTAACCCTTTAGTGGTCACGCGGGGTGTTAGGAACCCCCAATCGTTCTCATCGATAGATAAGATATGTACCGTTGTGATTTTTCTTACTTTTCTTGAAGGTATGTGCGAACCTTGAGTATCAATAATGGAAGCCCCAATGCTGAGATAATACGGAACAATATGCCTTGGGGTGAGAAAGCTTACAGTTGTATTCCTTGTCTGTTGTCACTCTGTGTGATTAATTCTGCAGTGGATACTTAGGAATTAAAATTAATATTATTTTGTTGTTTAACGACGCTGTCAATTGCCAGAATCACATCAGCGTCGCCGGTGTGAAGGAATTTTGTCCCGCAGGAGTTATTTTACATGGCAGTAAATCTACTGACATGGAGCTGTGGTTTTTAAGCACACCAACTGAGTCACCCATACCGACAGGATCTTTACCCAGAAGAATGCGGAAACTTGTGCAAGAGGTATGAGTTGAGTAAACACATAAAAGTTAAATCTCACTGTGTCCTATGTCTGAAGCACATGAAACATGTGTGCAAAAAGTGTTATGATGGCTCACCCTATTCATAAAACTTCTGTATGAGTTGAGAGAATAAATGTTTAGTGACATGTATAATGGCTTAAACCAGAACAAAGAATACCAGAAAAAATAATTTTAAAAAATGTTATAAGCAAATAGGAAATGTGTTTCAAAACACTAATTTGATACTTTATTAATATAAAAAACTACAGTTATAAAAGATGGGTAGTGTTCTATAGACATTTATTCCGTAAACTTATTTATATTAATGATATGCTGCACAAATATGAAATTAGAGCCGCTTTTGTGTGGGGTGTCAGGAGCACCCCGCGCGATTAGTAACGTTAACATAAGGGTTAAAGGCGAGAAAGAAAATGGAACAATTGCAAAAGGAGAAGGTAAAGAAATGAAACAAATAGTGGAGAAGAAAGAACCTAATAAAACATCTGCAAATTTTTCTTGTGTCTCGTATGTAACTAGGACTATAAGGGTTTTCTTTAAATAATTTTAGGTATCTATTAATGGTGAATAATGTGAAAAGAATAGAAGATGATACATGACAGATTCCAATATTTAATAGACAGCGAAAGCAGTAAGCGTATTTTTGGTTTAAATAAATTGTTAGAGGAGATGAATTCTGAATCAGACACTACTTTGACCTGCCAGTAGAATCTTTTCAATGTAGGATGAATGTATTGTGTTTGCCGGAATAAAATGTATGTAGGAATTTTTTAAGGAGCAAAAGATGTAAAACAGTCGTAATAATGAATTCAAACGACAGAATAATTTCCACTTCATGTGAGGTTTAACACACCACCAGTTTCCAAGAAAGAAACGAATTTGCTGAAGCATGTGGTCATTATGGGCGATATTACACTAGGCAACCCAGGTTCTGGTGATTGGCTTTTCATTAACATAAAAATTGCCTTCATACGAAAATGTGGCGTTCAGAGTATGTAGATTAGAAGTACTTCGCCAACTCGTCCCGCAATTATAACTTGTCTTTATTAACATCATACAACATTTACATTTTCTATCAGCGCACCCTTGCTGAATTTTAATCAGATGCTGACAAAATTTTCAACGCATAATGGACTTTGAGCTTTGGCAGTGGATATTCTGCTTTGGACATACTTCGAACTGTACCAGCGGACTTGCGTTGCAATTAGTTTAAATGGTTTATTAGCTTAGGATAACTATCGAACTATGGAATTATTATATAATATTTCTTGTGGTGCTATGCAAAAGTGAATGTTTAAATCACCGCAAAGTCAGGCTCGTAAATAATTCTCATCTGAAGCTTCCGCAAACTCATGACAGACACACTAAAACTTATGACCTAATGTTGAAAGTCTGTTTACAATTTCAAAGGAATAGTCAAGGTTAGAGAATGTATCAGATACCTCCTCTTTCTTTCTCTCTCAGTCACTTGATTTCTTTTACATCACTAACTACGAAGTCAAATCGCGACGGATTTTAATGCATATTTATTAAAATACCAGTTGTGCATTAAGTAACAAAACATAATCAGCTGTTTTATCCAATATCACTCACCCAAAAAGGTCTTGAACTCGAAATCTCTGATACATTTTTCAAATTGAGGAAATAAATATAATATTGCTTATAAAGAAAGCTAAGTATTTACAGTGCTTACAGTTGTTGTACAGAGCAAATTACATCTTCTGTAATACGTAATATGGGAGAGCCCATTCTTTCCTAAATGTCGGACCAACTATTGTGAAACACATCTCAGGACTGTGTGTGCTAGAGGTTTTCAAGTCCTTAAATATTATTTATTTAGTTAAGAATGCTCCCCCAAACTACATTATTTGATTTTTACAATAGGTTAAGTATCTAACTTTATTTTAGTGCATCACATTAGCGTTTCTGGCCGTATCAGAAAAGCTACAAATCATCCTAAATGACCGTAGCCTATCAGTTAAAAATTTTTGGGAGAAAGTTCCCTTTAAAGTTGTACTAACAGCAACCCAAAGCTGGTACCACGATGCTATACCGATTGCCACTTGCTGTATGTTCAGCCTCCCATTGAATGTGATTTTACGCTATAAGCTTGGGAAAGCTAGCGGAAACCAAAAGTCCTTCATGTGATACAAATGGGCTACATTATCGAATTTAGCTAAGTACTCTGTATTAACATCATTCTATTAGAAGCAAATTTGAGCAGCAGTGTTCCGTAGTCTGCAACGCATTGAAACCATCCTCTGTTACGCAACACAATTTTCTTTCTGTTCGTTTTCTTCTAAACGCATGTTTTCTTTCATATTTATATTTCATTAATTCTCTTTGTATGTCAGAAAATATTTTTTTAAATATGTGTTAAATTGGTATGCATTTCCTAATCCTCTCTTTCAACAAATATTATTACAAACTTTTATTGATCTATCTCTTTCATATTAATGGAGATAAAAGTTTATAGAATTGGGTTTAATGTATATCATCTTTTAGCAAAGGGAATAGGAAAATTCAGTATCCTTAAAATCAAATATTTTAAGACTTGGTCGCTATGTAACATCATTGAACTTCCAATTTCATTTCTGTGAGCACGAGAAAAAAATTAAATACGATTCCCATTTGAGAACAATGTAAGTATTGTGTATTTCAAACTAATAACGAGAAGTATCTCATACATGTTAAATTAATAAAACATTAGTTTCAAGTATCAAATATTTCAGATACATGCACTATAGCAAGAACTATATTTAATTTATTATGAAAATATCTTAAACTGAGGCACTTTAAACAAAAACATCGGAGCCATTTTTGAAAAAAATAATCAACATTTGGAATCCTAGGGTAGTTTAGTGCGGTTACTTTCTTGAAAATCGTGTTGCATTGTCGTACCAAGTATGGTACTCATCTGATTATTCGTTTTTGAGTATTGTTCACACACATACATACACACACGGGCACAAACATACACACACTAAACACGAATAGTATTCTAATTTCTTTAAATTTTATTTAGTGGCCTCAAAGCATATTTCGTTAAAATCTCATCAAGGCCGGGCCGGGTTCGATCCAAGGAACCCGCATGTAGGATTGGTGGTGGGAGAAGCGGCATCTAAGTGGATTTACTCTGGGTTCTCCGTTTTCCCCAGTCACTCGTTCTATCAACTGATGCATCATCACTTTTTCACTCTTCATACCGGTCCATAAGTTCGTCTGCTCCCCAACAGGTATTTGACCATAGGCACAGGCTTGTAAGCCCTCGGGGTGTAAGTCCTCCTTACAGGAGCGGTAATCAGAAAAAGGAAGACGAATTGTTTATTGGAGTTCAATATTTTTGCCTACTTACTATATTGTGACTTTGGTGGGTGTAAAGTAAAGAAGACAGATGTAGTCGAGATAAAGAAACACTTTTATTTCCGTAAACAGTAACTTTGTACACTCGTTACAACAGCAAGAAAGTTTTTACCGATTCACCAACAGCACGGCTCCGAATTCGTAACACAAAAACTGTCCCTTCTCACACTTTACCGCTATTTATATCTCCCAGGCACTATTCTGGAACCTTCAGGAAAGTTCAGTTATTATTGCGGTGAAATACAAAGCAGAAAATTCCAGAAGTCTCTATCCCTTTCTCTCTTTCGGCAAGCGCCCCAACAATGCGACCATTCTCTGTCTCTTCCCTTCGGCTCCTTTGCGGTAGTGCCGACAATAATGCGATGGGTGACACTGCTCCCTCCTCAAGGCTGGTCGTCCCGAACAGCACCATCGTAACGGGCCAGACGATCCAGGTGTACCAGTAACATCTTTCCTCGGGGCACCTTCTGGATGCGGTAGACTACGTCGTTAATCCTCTTTACCACTCGGTACGGTCCTTGCCAAAGTTGTTGAAGTTTTGGGCAGCGTCCCTTGGTCCGGGTAGGGCGGTACAACCAGACCATGTCACCTTGCTGGAATCCTCGGCTGTTGGCTTGCCTGTCGTACCGGGTCTTCATGCGGTCGCTCGCCATCTGGATGTTCTGACGAGCCATGTTGTGCATGTCGTGGAGATGGTCTACTAGATTCTCCACATACTCGGTTGCCGGCTGTTTCGCTTCCGGTGGGCTCCCAAAAGCCAGGTCACAAGGGAGGCGTAGCTCTTGGCCGAACATTAGGCTTGCTGGTGTCATCCCGGTGGTGTCGTGTGTCGACGAACGCTAGGCCAGCAAGAACAGTGTTACCTTGAGGTCCCAGTCTCGCTGATGGCTGGTCACGACCTTCCTCAGGTGCTCCTCTAGGGTCTTGATGTATCTCTCGACCATGCCGTCCGACTGTGGATGTAGGGGTGTTGTGCGGGTCTTGTTCACCCCAAGTCTTTCCAATGCCTCCTTCATTAGGTGCGACTCAAAATTGGTGCCCTGGTCGCTGTGGAGCTCTAACGGGAGCCCAAAACGGCAGAACAGCTGTTCCATGAGGCAGTCTGTAATCGTCTTCGCCTCTTGGTTCGGGATGGCATACACCTCCGGCCACTTAGTGAAGTAGACCACAGCTACCATCAGGTACCTGTTGCCTCGATCGGACACTGGGAATGGTCCAGCTATGTCGACGGCGATGCGTTCGAAGGGCGCTCCGACGTTGTACTGCTGCATGCGACCCCGGCTCCTAGTCTGGGGGCCGCGACTCGCCGCGCACACGTGACATTGACGGCACCAGTTCTCAGCGTCTGCTCGGAGCCTCAGCCAGTAGTAGCGCTGTCGGAGTTTGTCGATCGTCCGGTTTGCTCCTAGGTGTCCACCCGAGGTACCGGCGTGCACTTCCTCCAAAATTTCCGGGACCTTACTTCGGGGAAGTACCAACTGCTCTTTCTGGGTCTTCCGATCAGGTGATTCCCATACCCGGAACAGCATGCCCTGTTTGGTCTTCAACGAGTCCCATTGGGCCCAGTACGACTTGTATGTAGCGCTTCTGGGTGCGATGTCCTCCCAGGTTAGTCTCGTCCCTGCCTGCACTTCTCTCAAGAGTGGCCCCAAGTCGGCGTCCGCCAGCTGCTCCCTCCTCTGGCCCGCGCTATCCCATCCATCCGCAGGCACTGCCGTGACCACTCTGACAGCTGCGGTACGCTCCTTCTCCTCCACTCTTGCGCATTGGCCGCACTCTTCTGGGCAGGGTCTTCGGGACATGGCGTCTGCTCTTCCCTATGCGATGTTTGGAGGTGAAGTCGTACTCCTGCAACCTCTGGACCCAACGGGCTGTCTGGCACTCCAGGTTTCTAAAGCTAAGTAGCCAGGTTAGGGCGGAGTGGTCTGTCCTCAGGTGGAATGGCTGACCATACAGGTACTTGTGGAAGTGTTCCAAGGTCTTCACTACCGCCAGTAGCTCTCGTCGGGTGACACAGTAGTTCTTCTCTGTCTTGGACAACGTCTTGCTGTAGTAGGCTATCACCCGCTCGTGGCCGTTCTGGACTTGGGATAGGACGCCTCCAATGCAATGGTCGCTGGCGTCGGTGTCCACAATGAAGGCGTCGCCTGGTGGTGGGAATCCCAAAATAGGAGCACTGCAGAGTGTCCTCTTTAGCTGCCGGAAACCGCATTCGGCGTCCTCCGTCCACACATAAGGTCGATGTTCTTCCGTAAGGCGAGTGAGGGGTTTGGCGATGCTGGAGAAACCCTTTATGAAGCGGCGGTAATGCCTGCACAATCCAAGGAAGCTGCGCAGTTCTCACTTATCCTTTGGGCGAGGCCAATCTCTCACGACCTGTGTCTTCTCTGGATCCGTGGCCAATCTGGTTGGTGAGACTACGTGGCCCAAGTAGTTGACTTCCCTGCGGAAGAGCTTCAAGCCGGTCGCCTGCAGTCTCTGTAGCACCTTGCTCAGTTTGTCAAGATGGTCTTCGAATGTCCTGCCGACGATGATGATGTCGTCCAGATATAACAGGCAGGCGTCATAAGTCAATCCTCTCATTACTGACTCCATGAGGCGTTGGAAGGTAGCTGGTGCGTTGCAGAGACCAAAGGGCATAACTGTGAACTGCCAAAGCCCTTGGCCTGTCGAGAATGCGGTCTTCTCCTTGTCTCTCGGGTCTAGAGCCACCTGCCAGTAACCCGATTTCAGGTCCAGGGTTGAGAAACACTGCGCACGAGCAAGCGTGTCGAGGGTGTCGTCAATCCGGGGTAAGGGGAAGCAGTCCTTCCTAGTAACAGCGTTCAGCTTCCTGTAATCTACGCAGAAGCGTAGCTCGCCATTCTTCTTCACCAGAACTACAGGGGAACACCAAGGACTGTCAGACTCTTTGATCACTCCCTTGGTTCTCATGTCCTCCAGCATGTCTCGTACCGCCGCTTGTTTAGCCAACGGAACGCGTCTAGGTGGCTGCCGAATAGGCCGGGCGTCTCCGGTGTCGATGTGGTGAAGCACTCGGTCCGTGCGGCCGTAATCGCTGCTGCCTTGGCTGAAGACGCGCTGATATCGTCTCAGCAGTTGTTGGACCTTCTCTCTCTGTTCAGCGGTCAGGTGGTCGGCCGCCCTCTCCAGTAAGCCTTCCAGCCGGGGCCCCAGGTGTTACTTCGGCACCGACTCCTGGGTCTTGTCTATTGGTGTTACGCTGACCACGGGCTCGCACGCCCCCAACTCCGTCCCGGCGTGGACGTCGTGATCGGTGTCTGTTGGGTTGAGCAGCCTCATCGGCACCTCCTCTCGGCACGGCAACAGTGTCCCGGCTACACAGAGCCCGTGCACATGCGTCTTCCGGTCCAGCAGCATGTTCTTCTTGCGCTGGCCTTCCAGTCGCGCCGTCACTACTATCTCGCTTCTCGCGGGGACAACTACGTCTTCCCTGAGAATGACCCTGCAGATTCCAAGGCGTTCTTCGGGATGCCGGAGCATTACTTCCTCTCCCTTAAGCCGCAGAACCTTCTTGCCGGTGTCGACCGTCGCCTCGTGGCTCCTGAGGGCATCCAGTCCCAGTATCACCTCCTCAGCCACCTCCGCGACGAACACCCACAAACGCAAGACACTTCGCCCCAAGGTCAACTGCAGCAGGGCTTCCCTCTCCACAGGAAAGGTGTCACCCGATGCCGTCACTAGTTGGTACGGTCGGCTCGGTTTTCTCGAGACAAGCCCCTGGCTACGTCAGGTCTGATGACAGTCACGGCTGCTCCAGTGTCAACAAGCACGCGGCACGGCTTCCCTCTCACCCAACCGTCCGCGATGAGGCTGTCATCCATCCGTCGGCTGACGGCGCGCAGTGTCACTCGAGGGGATGATGGTGATGGCGCCAACGTGCCCCTCGCCACGCCGGCCATTACTCGTTTTCCGGCTGCTCTTCTTGGTGCCGGCACTCTCATCAGGTGTCCCGGCTGGCCACACCCCCAACACACTCTACCTGGTCTTCGTCAGCGTCCCTGGACTGGTCTGCGATCTTCATCGTAGCGGACACTCCTTGTCTTCGAGGTCGGGGTAGCCGTCACTTTGGCCGCTTCCATCCTTAATGCGGCCGTTAGTGCCTCGTGGATGGTCTTGTAGTCGCCGAGCATCAGGCGTTGACGTATCTCGGCATCACGTACCCCGTCGGCGAAGGTATAGGCGGCTTCTCGGGATACGAATTCGGAGGGGAGGTCGACCAAGGCTTTGCTGGCCAGTTGTTCGATTGCCAGGGCGAACTCCTGCAGCGTCTCCACTGGCAGTTGCATCCTAGATTTCAGTTGGCTGCGGTAGGCTGCGGCTGCTTTTCACTAAGCATCCCTTCCACCATTGCATTTAGCTCCTTGGCGCTACCGTCGACCCTGTCTTCGAGAACGCTAAGCCGTTCCCCGACATTCTCCAGGGCGTCAACGCGTTGGCCGAGATCCTCCATCTTTCCACCGAGCTCTTCCACCTTTCCACCAAGCTCTTTCACATCCTCCCTCACGCCAGCCAGTTGCTCGTCAATTTTCGCCGATAGCTCCGTCTTCATCTCTTTCAGCTCAGCAGCGAGGTTGTCGTTTGCCGTCTTCATCTCTGCTTTCAACTCTTGTAAAAAGCTCACTAATGTAGCCTCCATCGTCGTATCCCACTTCTGACACCAGTGTGACTTTGGTGGGTGTAAAGTGAAGAAGACAGATGTAGTCGAGATAAAGAGACACTTTTATTTCCGTAAACAGTAACTTTTTACACTCGTTGCAACAGCAAGAAAGTCTTTACCGATTCACCAACAGCACGGCTCCGAATTCGTAACACAAAAACTGTCCCTTCTCACACTTTACCGCTATTTATATCTCCCAGGCACTATTCTGGAATCTTCAGGAAAGTTCAGTTATTATTGCGGTGAAATACAAAGCAGAAAATTCCAGAAGTCTCTATCCCTTTCTCTCTTTCGGCAAGTGCCCCAACAATGCGGTAGTGCTCCTTTGCGGTAGTGCCGACAATAATGCGATGGGCAACACTATGTAGTAGAGAGTAGACATCTAATATGATGCCTTCACAGGAATTTTACTACCAATGACAAATTCACATAATTTTCTTAACTATCAAAATATTCATAAGGGAGTAATTTTTCTAGTCTCTTACTTAACTCACGATATATTTTGTTTAGAAATTATAATTGGTTCCAAATCCCCTGTCAACTTACCAGGGTATATTTATTACACTTTTGTATTATAATATGCATTATAGTTACAGAAGAGCCAAATAACCTACAAGTCAAAAACAGAAAAAGAGTAAATGAGTAGTATAAGCGCATGCTTCATTGAGAATTGCGCGGAAGTGCGCACAGAGAAGGGAGGAAACTACTTTCTTTAATCATGCAGTAGAACGAAACTTAATGATTGAGGTGTAGGGATACGAGAATCCAAGAAAACTCCTACCCACAGACAGTACTCCATATACTATTGCTGTTATTTAAAAAGGTTATCTCATATGATCTTTCAGTTATATCAGTATTATTTATTTGCAGTGAACACTATTTATCATATTTGAAATGCGTCAGAAATACAGAGGTAGAATATTTACGAAGGAGATTCCACACTCAGTCAAGTGTTGAACCAATTGCATGTCGGACCCCGGTAGAAAGGGATGAAAGAGCCCTCTACGGCGAACAGCGCGAGGCACTGTGAGGGTTCCAAACGTGTGCTAGAGATTCTTCATCCATACATCAGGGTTCACCAATCAGCCATCAGTCAAGGGACTGATTTCCCTAATGCACCTTAGAGACTCTCTGTAGTTACCCGTAGCCTTGCAGAAGTCCTGACAGAAAATAAACAAGTGGTGGAAAAAAGTTTTTAAATTTTTAGAAATGATAAATGTGAATCTAAGGATTTCGAATTTTAGACATCGATATTTCATTCCTTTTGGACTCCTCTATAACTTCCGACTTGATCTTGGCTTTTGCCTAATTTGTTTTGCGTATTTATCTACAGTTCTGCTTTTACCATTATTTTTACTACCTATTGAACTTTTATCTCTGGTATTTGCCATGATCACTGAAGCAGTTGAGTGCCCTTAAACCTACATCATTATCATTATCACCTCCACCACCATCACCATGATGTTGTCATCATCGTCGTCATAAGGTGACTACAATGCCACCCATCCGCCCAGAACAGCAGTTACACGTTCGCAAAGTCCTCACACAGCAACGCCAACATTTGCGACCTTGAAAGACCAGATTAAAATGAAAGTGAATTTAAATGGAGGAACGGGAAATTCAGTGGATGTAATTGCCCTTCGCTGCATTTGCTTAGTTACCTGGTAACACCCCCGATAAAACCCACGGGTAAGGAGGGTCGGTCGCGGTAAGAGAACCCAAGATGATCTCCCGCTACCAGAAGTCATCTCGCTCAGCTAGAAAATCATTCAGTCGTTTTAAGAAACACGGTATCAAAGAGCATTACCACCTTCTCTTCATCTCGACTAGGTTGGCTTATCTGCCGACCCTGTTTAGTATGCATGAATCATGTAATCTGGTTGCAGCAACACGCTGCACCATGAGCTAACACTACCTATTATTATTATTAGCGCTCGATACTTGCACAAAACAGGAAGTTCAGTGATTGCAGTTACACTTCTGTGTAGGTTGCACTTATCTACAAGTATTAACGAACCCCCATGTTTCACCTTCCATTATTTCGCTATCTAACCGTATCTAATCTACTAGCATATAAGCAAATTTATTCCATCTCAGAATTACATGTCGACATTTCAACGAAAATATGTTTTGAGCCCCTTGAGTCCAAGAAAACTTTTTAGATCTTCAGTATGTGTGTGTGTGCGCGTGCGTGCGTGCGTGCGCGCGCATGTGCGTTTGGGTAGACCAGCTGAAACGAAAACTGGGTTAAAAACCAAACCTGTAAGTTCAAAGCATTTCAAATATGATTTTCAAGCAAATGTTACAATTTTGAATTTCTAAAAATGGCTCCAACAATATTGATTAAAACGATCATTATGTATAATATATTTTCATGATAAATGAAATGTATATTTAGAATTTTTTTTACGGATTTGCTCATTCTAAACAACTTTTGCATAGCTGATAGATCGTAAAACGGAGACAAAATCTTGCTATACAAAAGTGTAGACTTTGTTCAAGCCCACAATTTACCTGCATAATAGCATACGATAAACTGCCTCAATTGGAGAAAATTACATAAATGCATAAAACCACATTGCCACCTGAAGAATGGCGACGTCTTTTCTACTCACGTTTGTACAAAATATTCTTAAAAATGCTTATTCCCCCATCCAGTTGGTGATAATGAGATAGATGTTTGTGGAAGTGGTATTATTACAGATTTTCAGATCATGGCTTTTACATTCCGCTCTCTTTCCATATCCATTCATAAAAAAGACTTACCGGCTTCTTATTTCAAAAAGTAAGTACTGGAAACTTTAAACAAATAACAAGGAATGTCTCGAAAATGATTCACTCTACAAAAATGTGTTTGGCATCACTTCTGTGCTTTAACGATATCTACATTTTTGTATAGTTCCATTCTGTCTATCTCTTACGGTTTACCAGTTATGCCAAGGTCATCGAGATGAAGAGGACTTCTGAGGATATGCCCAGATAATTCATTCAAGGTACACATTTCGTTTTTCATAAAAATATCTTAAACATTGGTATTTTAGTAGAAATCGTTGGAGCAGGTTTTGAGAAAAGCACATTTTGCAAAAGAATGTTCTATGTAAGGGGTAGTCTGGGTTGGGGCGGATTAAAAGAAATCTTCCTATCGCAGCCTTGAAAGATGTTGAACTTACATATTATGTTTGGTATTTAACAGACTTTTCGTTTTTTACTTATTTAGTGCAAAGACTCAGGCAGTGCCCAAACATGCAATTACCGTAAAATATCGGTATTAATTGTATTAGTGTAGCACAATACTCCCCCTACTTACTATATGCAGTTAAATAGAAATAGTAGATGCTAAATCTACATATAACATTCCGGTTAATTTCCAAATCAAACCGTAAGCTATTTCCGACAAAATTATATACTTGAAATTTGATCAAAAGCACACTTGATGTAAGCAGCGCCAGAAATAAAGTCTGCAGCTTGGCTCTCTCGCCACACAACATATTACAACAAATGTATACTCATATAAGGTCATTTTCAAACACATACCTTTATACCACCTATCTCTTTATCTCGCTATACGACCAAGACCACCAAAACAACAGAGGCTCACTTAAAACACAAAACATAAGTATGAAAATTTCCCTCCAATACTCGTCACATCGAACTTCTATGAAAGAAGAAATATATCATCCAGCACTAACTGAACACAGAATGGATAGTTAGCCTCGCATCCTGTAATTTTGATATTAAAGGTACGCATTTTTAAATGACGTATCGCTATCTGATGAAATAAAATAAATAAAGTGCTCTTTGAATTTTGTCCTCTAAATGTTGTAAGTTACGATTTCATATGCCACAATTTTCATGTCAGATCATCCAATTCAATATCGGGCATGTTTCTTGTTTCCAGCTTTTAAAATACCATTCATGTGCTACATCTCAGGCGGGTTAAAATACCCTCAGCCCGCCAGAAATCTCTACGGAATTTTTGAGAAAATAAAAATTTTCGTAAACATTTCCGTGTAAAGACTAATTTTGGATGGGAGATTTCTTGAAAATCTTACTGTTGCCTCCTTAGAGAATACTGAATATACGTACCAAGTTTGGATTTAGTCAAGTTTTCGTTTTTGAGTTGTGTTTACACACACACACACACACACACACACACACACATACACACACACACGCACACACACACGCACACACACACGCACACACAAATTGCTGTTTTGGGTTCAGGGAACCTCAGTAAGTATATTGCCAATGAAATCTCGCCATAGAAATTGCTAGAATGTGATATTTTTCTTAACCTCTATACCCAACATAGAAAGAAAAAAAAAAAAAGAAGTTAAACAAATGACAAAGAATGAATGCCTTAACTGTTGGTCTTTGTGCCCTCACTGTTTACGTCGGTAACACCGATATGTGAACCACGCGTTCTTGACTGTTTAAGAAGTGTGCACATTTGCAGGTTAATCCCAGCAAACAACACCATAAACAGATAACACATGTTGAGAACAGTGTTAAACAGTTTCACAGCAATGTCTGCTTTCAACAGAGCTTCATTTCTACTTGACCCCTTTCGTTCACGTTCAATTCTGGTCTCCATAGCACTGAGTAGACGGGGAAATGGGATCCGGGCTTAAAGCGAACAACGAAGAAGTTCGAATGGTGCGTCAAAGTAACGAGGGAATGAACCACTGCTTTCACTAACATCTGACTTCCAGTGGAGCACTCTAAATGTGCCTGCAATCGATGTCACTGCTTCCTGTTTAAATAAAAGAGGGCTTCATTATAGGGTCTTGTTCTAATTATCAGGTTTGCCAATAGGTGAGACAGAGTGTTTGATAAAGACCTTCCAAATACAGCTACGCTAAAGCGAGTTTGTGCATTTGAAGGATTTTGTAATGTTTACTTTGCAAAACAAGCGTCATACAGTGTTTGAATTGTAAAATTATATATTTCAAGTGACTATTCAGTCGAAACTCCATATTACTTAGAGCAGAGATTTTTAGTGTTTTTAAATAAGAAACGTACTCTTTTGATTTGTATGTTTAGCATTTAATGGCGCTTAAACATTTTCAATTTTTCATTATGTAGGAGATTGAACAAAAACATATAGGTAAAAGATAATACAGAGGAAATAAAAGTGATAACGGCCTAAAACATAACCAAAAAAGAAGTTCCGACGGAAAACAACAATAACAATAATATAAAATACACAAGAATAATTCATTTTGAAAGTTAACACTGGCTAAAGCAACACCGAGGGAAAAAAATTGATACAGGCAGTAGAGCACATAGCGTGAGATGAAGAGAGACGTGATTATAAAAAGATTATGAAACAAGACAAGATAGGAAGAGAGAAACAAAGATTATAAAGAAGGGGGTATAGGTATATAAAGAATAAAGGGATTTAGGGCAAATAAAAGAGAAAAAGTACAAACAAAGAACAGTAATATGACAAAATAATAAAAGTGCAGCCCAATTACATTTTCGTCAATTTATTTTCCTCCAAAACATTTCCACAAATACACAGTTCTCTTTTACTGACATTAACACAACCTACAGTTTTTCGTAATATTACAACTCATAACAGTTTTCTTCTGGTAACCTTCACTCAGTCCTTTCACTGTCTCTCTTCACTTTTTGTGTCTCTCATACATTAACTCTGACAATAAAATCACTCAACACTCAGCAAAAGTTCTGCACTTCGATGTGACGTATCTTTCACGACTACCGTACCACACACACACACACACACACACACACACACACACACACACACGCACACGCACATACACACACAACTGTTTCACACTCACTGATGCACTGAACGACTCATGTCTGTAACTGTAACTCCCTCTCTCTTCTGTTTCTTGCCTCCTTTTATAGAGGGTATGACGTCATACGTACAGTTCTCGACTTCCACAAACACGCCAGCGATTGATTCTTTATCGAAGGCTCTGAAAAACCCTTTGTTTTTGGGGAAATCATACAAGGAAAAATTTTCCATATGAGGGTAATTGGGAACTTGAGGTTGCACTCACGTTTTCGTTTCATTATTTAATTAAATCTTATTTAACTTTTTCCATTCTTTAAGTTCGTGTTTGAGTAACTGAGTTATAATGATTCTGAATATAGCTCTGTTTTGAAGCCGAAATTGTGAACGCCATAATTATGGATAGAACACTGCATCACATGGCGGAATTAAATAATCAGAAAATGTTAAAATCGTTACATATATAAAGTTACAGGATCTGGGAGATTATTTGTGACTAAAATTGTCAAAAGGCAGGAAAAGGTACAAGCAAGTCATTAGTGGTAAATTCCAGGTAGTCCACCTGATGCATAGATATACCGGTTTTCCTGGAAATCGCTCAGCGCCGGTGTGAGCCGGAAAACAAGGGATGGTCGATTCTTCGAAACGCTGTCGCTAATTAGGAAGTGAAAGGTACAGAGAGCGTCATAACGCACAGGCACTTGCCTGCGAGAACCCGGAGAGAAAGGGTCGTTGACAGTTGCTCTCCAGAACCCGGCGGGTCACTACACTCGTCGCCCATATCTTCAGTCACGAGACTTGTATTCCGGATCCTCAAGTGTGAGGACGCATTATAGCTAATATTAACAATTTTCTGTCTTAGTAAAGACACGGTAACGACTCAATTAATTTAGTAACGATCGGTAAATCTCACGCTTTCTTATTTTGGTGAGAATAAAAGTGTTTCAACGAAATTCTGGTTTTATTCGCAAACACTCACGCATACCCTGAGATTAAAGTCGCATGCCAGAGCAGTCGGAGTATGAGAGCATAGTAGGAGGGACGAGTCGACCTCATATGGCGCACAACGTGGAGACAATTCCACATCAGTTTGGAAATGTATACTGGTTAACCAAAACCTGTAATCTGGATAAATCCAAAGGCACTTTTGTTATTTGTATAGTTCTATACGAGTTGGCAAGAGGGGTGACGTTGATTTTTTAGCTGCAGCAGAAGTAACATAAATATTTCGTCGTATTTCCTAGCCACTCTTTTGTTTGAGACACGTTGCTAGGTGTTACAATTCCTGTTTCTTTTAGTTGATTAAAGAGCTTCGCAAACATTCCCTGAGAAGCCTGGAGTCACTTGGGATTTTCTGCGACGTGAAAATTTCAAGCACATTCTACATTTTTCCAACCTTCGTCATTAACGTGGTCCTTTTTAAACACTTTCAGCAACAAGTTTAAATATATACTACAACTTCCACGTCACGCTCCAACAGTGGACACCCGATTTCAGTGCATTCTCATAAAAATAATAAATGTTGGAAACAACGTATAATAGCAATGTTATGGAAGATCTAGTGCTACGCAATTTGAAAATTAATCCAATATATGTATATTAAAAGTGTTTGATTATGCTACATACAAAACATAAGCTATTCTTGCACTACTTAAAAAATTTCTGCTAGCCTAGTTAATGTAATGAAGTTCATAATCTTTTTGGATATGCGTAAAACAGTTAACGTGCCTTTAAAATTACAAAAAATCTTAATGTGCTGCTTTTGTTAAATGACTTAGATTTTCGTGGGTAACACTGAAAATTCTAGAGATATCATTTAAATGACAGAAAAATAAAAAATTGTAAACAAATGTAATAAAAGTAAAAATAAAACGGACTCGTTAATTCCCTCACTTTCAGGTTCATTTACTTTCCGTATTTTAAATGGTATTTTAATGAATACTTTAATATGTTAAATTACAGATCTACTCTACTAAATGCAATTAAATTTATTTTGGGATTACCGAATATAAAATAGTTGAAAATGTATCAATTTACAATATAAAAGTCATAAAAAGTCATAAAATGTATTTTCGCTTGTAATTAGTATATACAAAGCATTAATTTTTTCTTCCTTAAATTAGTTATTATTTTGAAAGGGATATAATATTTATTGATATAGATATGTTCTTTATTATTAACATTATTTATTGTTATTATGAATATCATTATTTATTATTATTATTATTATTATTATTATTATTATTATTATTATTATTATTATTATTATTATTATTATTATTATTATTATTATTATTATTATTATTATTATTATTATTATTATTATTATTATTATTATTATTATTATTATTATTATTATTATTATTATTATTATTACCATCACCATAACGTACGTGATATGTTTGAATGTTAAAATATTACTTATTAGAGAAAGATGGATTGGCAAATATTGAGATTGAAAACAGTAAATTGTAGAATTATTGGAATGATAAAATAAATTCTATGGAGCAATAATGTGCTGGGGTTTATAATGAGGTTTGCATACATGACAAAAACACGGATAACAACGGGACCAGGCAGTAGCGTGAGAAATTTAGATCATGGAAATGCACTTCTGGAGTTGCCATGTAGGACATTAGGCATAGGCCTATTTACGTTTTGTAACGTTTCATAGGATCTGTCTCTCGAACAGTGGCTAGCAGGTCGGGCCACCAGAAAACGCTGCACCGCTGCTTAGCCCCTATCGAGTTTAGCTCAAAGAAATCGAACGGCAGAGCGGAGAAGGAAATCAAGGTTAGAAATACTAGGATAAGACAATTTTTATTTGTTGATTCTTTTCTTCATTTGTAGGTTGTTTCAGTTCGACAACCTGTCCGTTACCAACAATATTTCACTCCGGCCCGATATTGTGGCATTTCAAGACATCTCATTGGCTGCTTGGTGGAGAATGGCGATGCTAACGCCAGTGTTTTGAGGATCGGGCAGGCTGGTGTCGAGGACGAGGAAGATAACACAGAACATGGCGAGGCCACTGCATCAGTTCGCAGCTTCGTGTCATTTAAATGGCAGTCTCGGCACACCTCATGGATTTTTCTAAATTTATATGAACAGTTTTAGCACTAAAATGTAAAACAAGAAGTCTCTCTCTCTCTTTGGTATGTCATTATCTGTCTTGCTATACGGTAGCAAGACATGCGCATCAAGAAGTAAAGATTTAAGTAAAATACAAGCAGCAGAAATGCTTTTCCTAAGATCTGTCAAACGATGTACAAGAGAAGACCAATTTAGAAATGAAGATATAGAAACGAATTTAACGTGAATTCTGTTTTAACAAAATTAATGGAATATAGAGAAAATTGGCTCAAACACTTAGAAAGAATGAGTCCAGAGAGAATTCCCAAATAAATAATGGGATAGAAACAAAGAAGATGAAGACCGAAACGCTGGATCGATGTGAGTCTAGAACAGGTTATAGCCTAATCCATGATTGTACAAGAAGAAGAAGAAGAAGAAGAAGAAGAAGAAGAAGAAGAAGAAGAAGAAGAAGAAGAAGAAGAAGAAGAAGAAGACATTTTTTGGTGAGTAAACCACAAAGTTGATTTCTTGATGCGGAGAACTGCTTTAATCTCCTGCTCTGGAAAAGGTTTGTTTTGGCTCTGATTCAATATTTCAAAGCATGCCACATAATTTTCATGGCAACTTAGGAAACAGAAGTGGTAGATATACCAAATTATTCCATTCAAACCGTTGTCTGTCACTGTTTGCTATATTTCTTGAAGTGTTTTAGGCATTAATTTACAACTCGTGAGATTAAATGCTGTTTGCACATTCTCGTAGTTTCTTCAGTTACTCTTACTATATATTATGGAATTAAGTACCTATTGGGAAACCTTTGGTTATAATTCACCCTAGATCATGGTACATTATATATGGCATCTCAGATTCACGTACTTTGGGAGAAAGCTACACCTTCCTGTAAAAGAATATTAGATTCAACAACAATAGCACTGCTCTGCATCTTGAAAAACATACATTGTAGATGTTTTATAATTCTCTCGAATTTTGGGGTGATGATTCCAAATATGCTATCAGTTTTCTTCTATCACGTCCACGATTGTTTTAAGATACGAAATCAATTGTTCATATTAGCCTATTACCAATATGTATTTGTCATGCTGAAGAAAGTGATCTGAGAGGGCAATTCGTAAAGTGAGGTCCGAATCGCCGAATTTTACGCAAACATTGTAACGCACATGCACACTGACTTCCGGCATGCCTTACTGTAAACGACTCCATTCACATTGATAGTGTTGTACTGTGCTGTTCACAGTGTTGACTCAAAACTTTTAGGACAATGATGGGCCCACCGACTGTGAAATACTGTCTGCGATTAGGCTTTTGATGGCAAGGAACGCTTCAGCGGCGGACATTCGTCGACAGATCAGTGAACTGTATGGTGCACATCTGACGAATGACAGCAAAGTACGTTACTGGGTGAGAGCTTTCAAAGTCGGACGGGACAATATCCATAATGAATGATCCGTGAAGATCGGTGGCTGACAATGTCGACTGATTATCCAGTGGCTATCCGACGACAGGTCTTCTCCATAGGCAGCAGACCACTATGACGTCGGCATACAGAATCTCGTAGAACCTTATGATAAATGTTTAAAACAAATATTACAACTGTGTAGAAATAGAAAAAGGTGCATTGAATTAAATGAAACAACCGTTTTGCAATTATCCATGGCGGTTTGATGTGCATAAAACCTCGAACCTTATTTTTCGAATTGCCGTCTTATATTATAATCATGTAATTACGTAATTTTAAACATAATGCATGTATTTTTCACAAAACTACCAACAATTCATATAATTGATATTATTTTACAGGAATACACTTCCTTCTTTGAATTTCTTCCATAAGTATGAGAAGTAATTTCCCTTTTCAGGTAGCAACAGTAGTCTGCATTCATGTTAAATGTCCAACCACCATGGCATCATTTTTCAATGTCTTTCAAATCTTGGTGTAAACGTTTACTTTTCCTCACTTTAAAATCCAAGACAATAATCTGGAAAATAGTCGATGTGAGCATTCAGGAAGGGAAACTTCTAACTCATTTTGCAACCTAGCTTGCTCAAATTTTCCAACTTGGCGTTCACAATGATTTTATAATCTGGGCCCCTTATGTTTCCTAGGATTTGTCACTGCATCTTTGTTGTTGTGACCGGCTTGCATTTCTGTTTGATTCATTGTATCCTCAAAATAGGAGTCAGACTTTAATTTCGTGATCTGAGGTCAAGTAAAATCACCTGCTTTCAGTCTATTTACGGTCATTCTCCGAAAAACACCACATATGTACTTAAAAACTCACTGTCCTGTTCTAGCGCACTGTAAACTGACTCATGATACCCTATTTAATGAAATACAACTCCTGGTTTTCTCAGGAACTTGAAGGCCACGCCGCAGCCGAGTGGTTAGACCATTCGCTTCTCACCAAAGCTTCTCAGTCGGACCGGGCCGGGTTCGATTCCAGGCAACCGCATATGGGATTTGTGATGGACGAAGCGGCGCTGGGGCAGGTTTCCATCGGGTTCTCCTGTTTTCCCCGCCATTTCATTCCACCGTGCTCCATCTTCATTCCATGTATCATCAGTGTCACCACTTGCGGTGCAGTATGTAGTAAAAGCGGGCGTTCAACACTGCAAAAAGAACTCAGGAACCTGAGGTGATAGAAAAAGCCGATCTACAACGTTCAACTCAGTCAAAATATCCGTTGGGAACATGCATTCATTCGAAAATTCAGAGCAGTGTAATAACCTCTAGTATCTGTATAGTATAAACATGAAGTACTTCAAGTCATTACAAGTTGTGTAAGCCTAGACCATAAACACTTCCTTCCAATCTACTAGGCATTTTAAAGCACATCATCTGCACAGAAAACAACAAAAATTCCATAACTTAGGCATAGAAAAACAATATACACTTGAAGACGTCATGCTGTTGATTAGGGAAAAGGAATTAATGATATACGCACGAGTTGAATCAAGAAAGTATCAAGTCCTGCCTTGACTTGGGATGTTGACATCACACATGCCAATCTACTGCATTTCTAACAGCTAAGGTGCACTAAAATTACTTAATTTTCAGAAATGTATTTAGAAAATGATGGTGGACTATTTTTCACTCCACCAATTAATAGAAAAAATGAGAGAGTTTAATATAGATTCACACATGCTCTTCATAGACTATGAATAAGCATTTGATCCAGTGGTACTATGTAAACCGTGGCAAATCCTAAACTAATTGTAACAGATAAAGCAAAGATTAATAGAGAAATGTTTATGGAGTTAAGGCAAGGTTTCTCACTCTCACCGTTACTTCTTAATATACCATATGGCCCACTGCAGCCGGCCGACGGATAAGTAGACAACCCTTCGTGCGTTAAAAGAGTTGCAAACATCACAGGAGTAAATCCAGTCAATGGCGCGTGTGAACTGTGTTCTGCTTATAAGAGAGCGAGCGGCAGAGGAAATACCCAGGCTTCAACTGGCGTGTGCACCGCGTGATAATAGAGAGGCACAGTCTTAGAATATTTTCCCTTCACTTACAAGACTATTTACCAGGGAATAAAATCATTTCCGTTTATGCTACTATTGTCTAACATTACGGATTACAGAAAATCCATGCAAACATGAGGGCGCGTAGTGTTTGATTAGCATTTCTTTGTTTCCTATTAATGTTATTGTTGTATTTTATAATAAAAGAATACAGCATAAAAACATGAAGCCAGAAAACAAAATCTATGGTTTTTCTTGGACCTTATCAGAGAAGAAAACAAAAACTGAAATTTGAGACGGTACTTTTAAACCAGGAAGTCTCGTAAAATACTTTTTGCCATTAATTAATTAAATACATAAGAGTATGTCGAGGCGTAATTAAGGAAAATGTAAATATGGATTTTTATGCATATGTGTAATGGTAGATATAATTGTTATGGTAGCTATAAATTTTGAACATGTGACATATATAGAAACTGATTATCCGGGCTTGTGGGCCGTGATCTAGTCAGGAAACTCCTTCCAGACCTCAAGAACGCTGGAGAGATCATCTGCCATAAATTTTCACCGAGGAACGGAATGGTTCAACGGATCCAAGCCATGAAGTTGATGATAATGATGATGATGATGTTTTCATTCATTAACTTTTCCATAGCGCAATAATTGAATTTCTACTTTGCCTTCCTCCCATAGCTCTACCATACTCCATCAATCAATTCCTCTTAGGCACAAGTTGTCAGTGAGCCTCTGAGGAAAGTGAAATCGCATTTCAATTCTGTGGCTGCATTTATATTTTCAACTCATTGTTCCAGTATTATCCAGATGTCATTTAAAACAGAAACGAATACGGGTGTGCGTGACTTTGCAAGATTTCTTGTTCGTCTTGTGCTTTATGGGGATGGGTGGGAAGCTCTGACAAAGTTAATTAGCAAGTCTGGTTTCCTCGACCCTTCGTGGAGTGAGAGCTACCTCCTAATTGGCAGCGTGTACTTTTAGGGTTATTCCCCGAATGCACGAGAAAAACGAGAAAAACTTCACGTTCGTTTATCTTCATACCACCAGAGTAGAAGAATGGCACGACCAGCCTTAAATACCTTTAATGTAATCAGTGAGAAAACGTTAACATATTCTGTAGTCGCACAAGTGAGCCAACGTTACAGTCATCGATATTCCCTAGGTCTTTGAATAACTTACGGCACGCCGCTTGACTTCTTATGCTCTGAACTAGTCGTTATAGATAACCATCTTTTTCTCACAAATAATATTTTGCCTGTTCACAAACCACTTTGTATCTTACACTACAGCGTGGAATCGAGACGCCTCGATTGTATCCGTTAACTTACAGACAGGAACAAGCGGGGTGGCAGACACAAATAGGTTCACCGTTGTCGGTGCTCGCAGGCGTCAGGCTTTTGCATACTCACACGGTTTAGAAGAAGATGATGATTACATTGATGATGAAGATAAAATGAAGAAGATGAAGAAGGTGGTGGTGGTGGTTCTGGTTGTGATAATGGTGGTTGAACTGGGGATGTACTCGTAATAGGTGAGAAGCCAGAATCTGATGTGTTACACTCACATGACATTCTCTGCTCTTGTGCTAACCACTCTTACAAACTCTTATTTCTTTATCTTCTTCATGTTAGTTGAGACAAACATTTCCAGAAATTATCTTATTGTTTATGTTTTGTAAGCACAAGGAGAATATGGGGATACAGTAGGCTTTGAACGACAATCAAATCTTTTAGAGCTTTCAAATTCCGTTCTCTTTGAATCCCTAACATATAAAAATCTGATGTTTTGCACTCACATGACTTTCTCTACTCTTGTACTAACCAATCTTACAAACTCTTATTCCTACATTTTCTTCGTATTATTTGAGACAAACATTTACAGAAATTATCTTATAGCTTATGTCCTTGTAGGTGCAAGGGAGATGAATATTAGATTACAGTAGGCTTTGTGCGATAGTCAGATCGTTTTAACTTTGAGATCCCGTTCTCTTTGCATGCTTAACACACAAAAAAATTTAACGAAAGTTTTAAGTTTTCCGAAACTGACACAAATAATAAGGAATATCTCCGAAATGGGTCACTCGACAAAAAATTTATTCAGACATAAATTGTGTGTTTTAGCGAGATCTGCATTTTTGTATAGTAAGATTTTGTCTATCTTTTACGGTTTACGAGTTATTCAAAAGTCATCCAATGTAAACAGGACTACATAAGCTAATGCCAGAAAATTCAAAACATACATTTCATTTGTCATACAAATATCTTAAACATATGGCATTTTAATCAAACTCGTTAGAACCATTTTCAAGAAAATCAAAATTTTCGAAAAATTTTCCATGTTAAGGGTAGTTGAGGGTGGAGCAATTTTTTCCAAAATCTTCGTGTCGCATCCTTGAAAGACATTAACCTTAAATACCAAATTTGGCTTTTAACCGACTGTTCATTTTTGAGTTATGCTATCCCCAGACTGACGTACAGACACACACACACACACACACACACCCACACACACACACACACACACACACACACACACACACACACACACACACACACACACACACAGTGTGTGTGAAATCTCAACATCAAATTTTTGGGTGGAATACAGTACTTACTCTACTTTACTACCCGTAGTAGAGAATGTAAAAACGACTAATTACCGTAAGTAATCCTAGGAGTGGTTTTCAATTGATCTAGAGAATTTGATTATCACGAGTTGCATTTATTAAGACTGTTTTTCGAGTTAAGGTATCAATAGCCTTTTAAATACTATATTCTAATTACTAACCTCTTAAAAGAAAACTGAAACAGCTATACATAGTGTCCCTTGGTGCGGCCCTCAAGATTAAATGTCAGTGTCCCAGTTTCCTGCTTGCGCACGCAGTTTACTGTCAAACTGATTCCAAAGATATTTCTTGTGTTATTCTGTTCTGGGGTTTCCCTCTTCGAATTATTTCTTGTATTGTGTGTTCTGGGGTTTTCATCTTCGAATTATTTCACCTATTTTGACATCAGAAGCTTCACCGAAGCGAGAGTCAGCCATTTTTTACATTTAAACCTAGCGGCTCTGTTGTGTCAAATTAACGTACTCTGTTGCGCATCTATAGAGCACAGCGCTAGATCACGATATAAGAAAGGGAGAGGATTAAAATTTGAAATTTTTATCCACATGGTTGGTTGATTTCACGTATGAGTGGAATTCTCCTAGAAACCAGACCACTTGAAAGTGTTCAGTCAATTACAGGAACCATGTTTAATCCGGTACCTACTGAAGACGTCAACAATGCATATTCTCCCCGTATCTATTTTTGCTCCTTTTGCATATTTAAAACCCGCAATTCCTATTGGTTATTTATTGCAAATTTTATATTTACTGAATATGTTATATAAATGGCTGATAAATTATTACCACTGAAATCATATGTATGGTTGACCAGCTAGGTTTCCCAAATGAACCATGAATATGCACATGAATTATATAGTTCTGAAATATGTATGAATCACAATATTTTAATGTCGATTGTATTCAATGACGCGGTTTAGTGGTCAATGTTTCGACTTCCAACTACAGATATACTGGGTTCGATTCTTGGCTAGTGTGGTAATTACTGTTTGATTACGATCATTATCTGCCCTGAATAATACTTACCTGAACAATGTGTGTCAACAGTGAATAAAGCCATGATAACATCAAGTTTAACCATTTACTAATACCTTAATTTATTTCATAAGTTAAAGAAGACGTACATTAATTCAGAAGGTTTTCTCAAAAGAACTATGAGGTTTTTTCAAAGTTTCCAGCTGCAGTCTGAACCTCTCATGCAGCCTATTAGCATTCCTAAAGTATACTTTTCATCAAGAATGGCTAATGAATAGTTAGGTAAATTAAAACGCTTTTATACATTGCGAATCAAAGAAGTTATTGTTACTGTTCTCGTATTTTCATAATACATTTTGAGCCTCATTTACGAGGGGTACTCACAAAGTTTTAATTATCACTTCGACAAAATGAAGCTGTGACCATGAAACTTGGTGATGGTATTACCCTACATATTCACCCTTCTATGTGACACATTTTTCCCAACAATGGATGACTTAACGAAGCACTTGGTTGTAGAAGTCAGCATTTTGGCTTTTCAGGAAACGTTCCACCTCATAAATCACCTCATTGTCATTCTGGAAATGCATGCCACGCAATGGTTTCTTCATCTGAGGAAAGAGGAAGAAGTCACTGAGTGCCATACAGGGAGTGGGGCAAAATTTGATAGGTAGCCTAAAGAAGCAGCATGTGTGACTGTGTCCTGTGCAGCATGAGCTGGGACATTGTCCTGAAACAAAAGGACCCCCTTGGTCAACTTCCCGCGACGCTTCGTCCTTATAGCCTCCGGTAAACTCGTCAGGAGATTTCGGTAGTATGCCTCTGTGATGGTTTGCCCCCTTCTGAGCAAAATCTGTCAACACCACACTTTGGGTGTCAAAAAAACACTCATCACCTTACCCGATGATTATTGGGTCTGCCGCTTCGTTCTTCGCTATCCAGACTTGTTTGACCACACTGAAAGCGCCTGCGCCACCTGACCACTGTGTCATATGATGGTGCATTGTTGCCGTACATTTCCACCAACTCAGCATGGACTGTTGCAGTGTTGTTCCTCTTCAAACGCAGTAAACGAGTTACTGCACAATACTCCATTTTATCAATGGGCTGCACCATTTTGTTTTGTGTCCTCTAGCGGCGGGCTTCGGTGATACAGTGCGGGAATTTAAATGTGTTCCAGGACTTCAGACATGTACTTACAAGCTGATAAAAACTAATTACCTAGCTTTATTTTTTCTAGGTGATAATTAAAATTTTATGACTAACCCTCGAAGAGCGCTTTCAAACATCCGTGTACCGAAGTATACATATTAATCATATTAAGGTATTAAAACTCAAAATATAACCATTTTAGTATTAGTAAATTTACGAAATTAGCTTTTAAAAATTAAGAAACTAATTGTACACATTATTTGGGTTCTTAGTTATAAAGGGTAGAATTTTCTTGCGGATTGGATTACAATAAGGCATATGAAACACATAGCCTAAGTAAAATGTATAGTTTGGATAAAGCTTACATTTTTTAGAAACAAATCTCAATGAAACATTACGTGACCTAATGCTTGCACTTTACAATCTGCAATTCAAATAGTTCACAATAGCAGTGTATATCGGGGTGAATTTCCTCCCTGAAGAGTAGATCCTGTAAGTAAAGTGAGACCTTTTCGGTTGCTTTTATAGTTGTTTATTATTACACACTCTAGTTCAACTGCCTCTTACCTCGCGTCTTCGCTGAGAGGTAGAACACGTCACTGTCGTCTCTTGTGCAGTGGAGTTTTGCAACTATTTTAACGCACGAAGGGTTATCAACTTACGCCGATGCCGGATAAAGTGGACCACTTGGTGCACTTGAACTTCACTTACCGTAATCTATTTGAGCTGAAGGACGTTCATTTAATACACAATAATTATTATCACGAAGAAACACTTCTGTCTACATCACATTTCACTCCCATGTGTTACAACAGAAAACAGCATAGTAATCTCATGCTTTCGGACTAGGCGTAAACACTGTTGTTAATGTATATTTTCTTTCATCGAACATTGCTTTCATTGATTACTACATTGTAACGCAGTAGCTATAGGAGTTTTCACGTTATGAAGGCACAATGGCTCTTATGGAGAATCAGCGCGGCGTTGCCACGTATGTTGCGCCGCCGCGATTACCGGGGTTTTGCTAGTTGATTCCTGAACCACTGTTCAAATCTATCGCTGTCCATTTCATCACGATAAACAGCAGAACCTTTTTTCGCCAAGCCATCGGCATGCAATATTACAAATCGTGGTCCGCGAGCAGTAGGTGATTTAAGACCAGTGGATAACCCGGCCAAAAGCGCTTCTTTAGGAGTTTTTGTAGTCTTATCCTTCCAAACTTTTGATACAGTGTGCCCTACATTTACCCAACTTTCATCAAGGTACACGATTTTCCTTACCTCTTTGCTGAATTGTTGTATTTTCCGTAAACAGGATTGTCGCCACACTATATCATATGTCTCAATCATAAACGATTTATTTCTTCTCTTTTCAAAATGAAATCCCATTTCCTCCCTAAGCTATAAAAGGTTGAATATTTAAAATTTGGCAAGTCCTCATCCTTATTGACTTATTTCAACACGGTCAGAATTGTAGGGGGAGTACTTTGAAATAGAAATTCAGGAAATTTGTGCCATATTTGCGTTCAAAATTATATTTTATCTTTTAACTGCTGGTTTTGCATGTATGCCGCGGTGTAGTGATGGGACCCCCTTTACATTCTTTTCTTAATATAAAAAATGTAGGCCTACTTACACCAGTCGCCTTATGAAGCTCACTAACAATAAACGAGTCACTGTATCCGGGGTTCTTTTTCTTTCAATAATCATACACTCTAAGAATTGTTTTTCGGTCGCCACTTTGAATAATTTCGCCTTTTTTCTACGATCCATTCCGCACTGATCACTTAACTGCAATGCACATAATTACCAGAGAGCTTGTAAAACTCGCTCACGCTTCACATTCCCAAAACCTATTGAAAACCTGTGCTGAAGTACAATGCCTTATCGGCCCTTAAACTGTCACACCACATCTGGTTTTCATCATCTCCAAGACACGAGGACCGGCTTTCGTCCGTGGGGTGCTTTGTGCGCCGCAAACATTTGCTTCAAATGGTGATTCATGAATACTTCGGTACTGGAGACGTTCTATATGTATATAAAAAATAATTTCGTTATTTACTTGACAACTTTGTCGCTGGAAGTTTTTACGTGGACATACAGAACGAGAATTAGTCGGCGACTACATTTTCTACCTTATAAACGAAGAATCTTAACACTTTGTTTCAAGCTTTGTTTTTTTAGAAAAATATGTATAGACATATTGAAATAATCTAAATACGAACGTGGCCTATAAAAGCAAGCGAATAATCCAGATTTTTTTCATTGCAATTTTTTCGATTTGAAGCCATGTTTTGACGTTCGGAACGAGAAAGATGTTAAAAAATTTGCTTTCAACAAAATTTTAGATTTTATCAGTTTAAAAACTATACAATTATATAAAAGGTTTATCGTGCATACCATAGTATTCTTCGACACATTTCACACCGAAATGCATGTTCATACTTTATCTTAGTTTCATTTGTAAACACACACACTTGGCAACGGCGCACGTGAATCTTCCATAAGAATAGCATGGTCCATAAGAGCCCGTTGTGCCTTCATGACGTGAAAATTCCTATAGTGGAGCTTATCAGCTCAGTTACTGTCCAGTTGAAGAGGTAAGTGGGCATAAGTTTCGAAGCAGCGCTCTGATGCCATAAACATCAAGTAAAGCAGGATTTTTCTGGAAGACACCTTCTTCCCGCCTCTCACGAACGGTCTCGAACTTTTTCGACCATTCCAGTGCGAGAGTGCGCGTGAAAGGTTTAGTGAATGAGAAAATAAGTGTTTCTGATGGGACAAAGTGCTTTCTGCCTGACAACAGTTGTGACCCTCAGTGAGTGCTGCTGCGAGAGATTAGAGAAGAGTTTTGTTTGACGCCGCAGCGACTGAAGAGGGAAGAACAAGATTGAGCTTTACGAGTGTTCATTGCATCGTTGTGAAAATCGAAGTGTATCCCATTAGTGAAGCAACATGAAAACTGGACAAAGTCACTCAGGAGTGAGGAGTGGTGGCAGGAGTGGTATTTATCGACCTAATGGAATTCAGTGCACAGCGGGAGTACTGCAGGTATAAATTACTATAAAGGACTGGTGAACCACATTGTATATTTCCAGTACTGTTGCTCATTTATGCCTGTAGCTAACAATGTTTTCTAGTGTAAACGTTGTGCCAGAAGCCTTTTCCCAGAGGTATAGCTTCATTAGGCATGTTCTGTAAATGTCAAAAGTGTTTGATTTCACAAACAACGGAGCATCATTGACTAGCAGCCTTTAGGGAATCGTTGTAGCAAATCTAACGAAACGAAAATCCCGGACTGAAAATTGATACTTATGGACGGCCGGGTAACATCCTCTTCACTCGTTACTTATACTAAACCGAATTTTGCTTTCTTTAAACTCTCGGTCTATATTACTCAACTAGAATTTAATTATTATAGAGGTTGATACTAGAGAAAATTAATTTTCGCCTATTGTTCTCTTTGCTATCCACATTGAATCTCATTCTAGAGTGCGTTTTCCAAAGTAGGAAAGAGCCGGAATTTGAAAACTCCCGTCATACTGATCCAACACATCAGAATATTTATTTCTTTATTTTTGTGTAATTTGGGTTTTAGATAATCAGGAAACGACGGATATAAGCAGATGATGAACTTCAACATAGGAAAATTTAAAGGTATAACATGGAATGGTTTGAAATCAGTAAAATATTATATACCATGATTTCTACAGTAAGTAGAAGTATTTCGTCAGTTAACAATAGATATAGAGAGAGAGTGAGTGCGCGCGCGCGTGTCTGTGTGTGTGTGTGTGTGTGTGTGTGTGTGTGTGTGTGTGTGTGTGTGTGTGCTGTGAGGATGGGATGCCCAACCGTACTGTTGCGGCGCGTAACACTCACGCGAGCGAACACGTGGCTAACAACAATGAGGCGGGAGCACCAAGGGCTTTCCAGAGCGTTAGAGGAGTGTCTGGCAGGCGTTCGAGATAGATCTGGCTACGTGATCACCGATATAAAAAGCTTGTGGAGCGAGGCAGTTTTTGAGTCGGTCAGAATGCCAGTGAGCGTGATATAGCTGTGATAGATACGTCACGTTCGAAGTGAAGAAGTTTTAATGAATGAGGAGTGATGAATCGTCGGAGAGACATTGAAAAGACTGAGTCAAGGCTCCGAGAAGAAAACAGTGGAGAGTTGTAATGTCACGAAAGACTGTAGACTTTTTTAATGTCAGTAAAGAGAACTGTACTTTTTGTGCAAACGTTTAGAAGAAAAATAAACGGATAGAAAAGTAATTGGATTTTGTCATTTTGCCTCAATATAAATACAAATAATGGATGGACGAACGCACGGTTTGGCAGGTGGGACGAAGGGATGGAGGGAGGGAGTGACGGACGGACGGACGGACGGATGGACGGATGTACGAATGGATGTGTCTGTGTGTATACAAGAGTTATTTAGTTATATAATAATCCCTAGGGCGCTTTCCCTATTCAGAGGGCCATCTTAAGGCCGACTGCTGTTTTATGTAGCCGCGGGGCCCTAATGACCAAGTTGTCGACGGGCCCTTAAACCCAACACACTCACTCACTATGTAGCCGCAGTCAAGACCATGGTGGAATTCACAATGGGGGTTCGATGCCTCCGACCGGAAGGTGATTATTTCATTATCTTTCCATCAGGATAGCTACTCAATTGGCATCACAAGGCTGAGTGCACCCTGGACCAGACTTCCCAATGGGGAAAAGTTCCCTTGCTGGTACCGAGAATCTATCACGGGTACCCCAGGCCAGAAACAGGTGCGCTACCATTGCGCTATGAAGGCGGTCATTTAATTATGTGAATTATGTAAAATCCATCCCAATGAAATAGATATCAATGGACAATCGCAAAGTATTACGAGTAAAGGAAGTAGTTTGGTATTCTTGTTAATATAAGAATATAAAATATTTTAGTATCACAGCGTTACAGATATTTTTGAAAATAAAAACGAACATTATTAAGCTTACATGTGAAGGCTAGATGACACTGGTAAATTCTCCTGTAAATCTTCATGCTTCATCACTGAGAGGTACTGGTTGAAGAGAGCGAGTGAAAGGGTAGTGTCGACAACGAAGTCATTTGGGCCCAGGTTGAAGCAAATATTATCGGTTTTATGGTAAGTGTTCACAAAAGAAGCATAACATTGTAAAACTATGTTTAGGTCTGGGGAACTACAAAGAGTGTATTGCATACCGAAATTTTAGAAGGAATGCAATATTTTCAGTTCCTGCCTAGTTTGCTCACGAACTTCTACGAGAACTCGATCTCAAATTGCTATTTCACATATTTTAGGACTTGTATTATTATTATTATTATTATTATTATTATTATTATTATTATTATTATTATTATTATTATTATTATTATTATTATTATTATTATTATTATTATTATTATTATTATTATTATTATTATTATTATTATTATTATTATTATTATTATTATTATTATTATTATTATTATTATTATTATTATTATTATTATTATTATTATTATTATTATTATTATTATTATTATTATTATTATTATTATTATTATTATTATTATTATTATTATTATTATTATTATTATTATTTATTATTATTATTTATTATTATTATTATTATTATTATTAATTATTAATTATTATTATTATTATTATTATTATTATTATTATTATTATTATTATTATTATTATTATTATTATTATTATTATTATTATTATTATTATTATTATTATTATTATTATTATTATTATTATTATTATTATTATTATTATTATTATTCACCTGTCGATCGGGGAAAGCGAGAAAATCCAATAGAAATCGAACCCGGAATCTTTCAGTAGCATGCACAGTTAACAAAACCCCGCGGTTTATATTTTGGAAAGACCTTTCACCTATCTTCAAAAATATATACCTACTGACATTTTGGTACAAAGTGAAGAAAACTATCTCAGAGTGAACATTTCACGTAGAAAAAAATGTAAGAAAAGATTATGAGGAAATCAGTCATGAAATTTCTCATGCTCTTTGTATATATTAATGCACGTCCAAATAGGTATACATAGCGCATGGGTAGTTAAGTGATCAAAGGGCAAAACTGGAATGACTTGCAGTTAGTGTCTTCTACACTAATAAAAATATATTTTGTGTAATTTTATTGAGCATTAAACACTTCTTATATAGGTAATTTCTACATTACACAGATGCGGTAGATTGAGACAGAAGGAGATATGCAGCGAAGGCAAAACAGAGAGAGAAAAAAATGGTACAAGTTAAAAGAGCAAAAGAGGCAAATGTGGCACATTGTACTATGAACTAAATTACTGGAGGGTAGGAATGTTGAGAAACCGAAAGGTGATCAGATCTGGAAGACATCGTGCCCAAGCGTGTCCCTAATTATTTCAGATTGATGTACCATTGAAGCCTGCCCACATACCCCGAGGCCCCAGGAGTCTGTTAAGGGAAGCCGCTCGATGATGACCATAAAGAAGAAAGAAATTAAACTTACAATAAATGATAGGGTTACATGAAAGGGATACCCATCACACTCAGTAAAAAGCATTCAAAGTTTATGTAAAAGCACGAAGCTGGTAATGGAATTGGAGAGGAGAATAGCAAAAGAAATAGAAATAAACCGAATTGAAACAGGAATATACTGTATCTCCAATTCTCTTTAATATAATACGGACCCTTAATAGAATGGAAAAAGAACATTAGAGGATTAGTTCAGGACAAAGAAAAGGATTAACTGTTTTTCTGTTTGCTGAAGTTCTAGTTTTAATTTTTGAGAAGGCAGAGAGACTACAGACGGCAGTATATAACAATTGAACCAAGCTTGAAGGAAATACGATATGACTATTTCAAAGAAAAAAAAAATAAAAGTAATGGCATTCCAGGGAAGATATCCAATAAGAACTAATATTTGTACTAGAGAAGAACATATTAGGAGAAGTACGACACTTTCAATAACTTGGTTGCGGTGTACCCCATGAATTGGATCAGGATATAGGAAATAAAACACAAACTTTTCAAGCAGTCTGTGGAACTATTAAAGGAACCTTCAAGAATAAGGTAAAGAGAGAAACAGAAATATGATTGTATAAAGTTATCGCAGTGCCAGTGGTAAACTATGGAAGTGAGGCATGGGCTATAAGAAATAAAGACACAAGCGGCGGAAATGAGGTATTTACGATCAATCATGGCACATACGAGAGGGGACCATATCATAAATGAAGTAGTTAGGAAAAATTGGAAGTACAACCATCATTGGAAGAAATAGACAGACATAGAAATAAATGGGTTGAACACGCAGAAGAAAGAATATCAAGGCAAGCCTTCAAGTATAAACACAGGGGACGAAGATGGCTTCAAGAAATATGGGATCGGAACAGGCCAATGCCTAACCCATGAAGGAAGAAGAAGAAATTATAGGCTTGAAAGTCAAGTGTGCCTTTGCATACTGAGCGGGGAAAACCACGAAAAACCAATGGTCAGCATGGTCGGTCGTAGAAATCGCACCTGGGACCTTCTGAATACGAGCTTCACGTATTATCGTGGAGCCATCTCGCTCGGTACAGTTAAAGCAGGCATGGGCACGAGAGGAGAGGTAGCGATTGAACGTGCCTTACCCCACATTCTCTTGCCTAGTGACGACGGTTGTTTTGATACTACAAGCGCAATAGAGGCTTCGTTCCACCTGCGCGGTAGTAATAATTTCTACTCTGTTATTAATTATTGTGTTTATATTAAGCATATTTTGCATACAATAATTATTATAGCCATCTACTGTGGTTAGGCAAATTCCATAATCTTTAAGTTTATAAACTTCCTTTATCTTATGCACTTAATATTCTTACGCTGCTTATGTTTAACATACTAAATTATTTCTCTTTCACAATAAATAAAGTAGTGAAATTCCATTATCATTTAGTGTTAAAATATTTTAAAGCTATCGGATGAACATAACAAATCGTTTGGTTTTAAACTCAATACTTTGTTGAAACATTAAAACACCAAACACAATAGCTTATATTAAATAAACTAATAAGAAAGTAAACCCTTAAAGGGATATATCGTCCCTTTGATATGTTTACGAGTACAAGTATTGAGAAAGTACCTTTTTAAATTATAAACAAATACCTGTAAGATCACAAAGTTTGATTTATGCTTCTGATCAAAGTGGCGTTTGATATTGTAAAACTTTATATTTCCAAATTGAAATCCGCATATAAACAACACACTTTCCTGTCTTTTGTAACACAAAAATTCTCTCTCCCATTTTTCAAGAAATAGACGTCCTGACGAAGCCATACTTGTCACTGAGTGAGAGGTGTCGGAAGGTGAACAGCAGTGAAAGGGAGGGATGACCAGTGGAGTGAGGCGAGAACGAGTTTCAGTGGAGAGGCCCTTTCTATCCGATTTTGCTTATGGTTATGTTTCTCCGAGCGAGAGATACGGAGTGGTAAGGAGCAGAGAAGAAGGGAAGGGGAGACGAGCAGAGCGAGAGAGAAAGAAGAATTAACAATTAACGCATAAACATGGAGAGAGCTGTGGGTTTTGTTAGTAAAACATTTCTTGTGTTTGAGCTTGCATGACACGCTATGAAATTCTGCGAGAACTTGCTTTCCATGTCGTTTTTCTTCACACTGTTTGACATAGTTGCAGCACTCCATCTTGTAGTGCTAAGCAGCTTATAAGATAAGTCGATGCGCAACCACCAACGCTGATGTTTGGTTATGATTCTGAGGGAGACCATCTCCCGTTTTGAAGTTTGGTTTTATGGCGCTGAATACGGCACCTCACCTGCACTATAAGCAGCTTGGCCGTGAACGACCGATATGGAGAGGAACGCTGATGAGTCATAAAGCTTTGGAGCGTTTTATAGCTTTAGAGAGCTCGTCGGTACAATCATCCCATTTTTCTCCTCCGAGGTAACGCGTGTCAAATACCCGCTTACTAGAAACAAGGACATTTATAGTGATATTTCTATATTTGCAATGTAGTTTTTATATTTAGAAAATTAACGCTGCCACATAAAATAAAAATAATATATAAGCATCCATTAGCTATTCCTTAACGAAATATACTACTACGGGAGAATTTTTACTTAGTGGATACTTGTTTTATGCGTTTTAATGTTAGATACTGGAGTGAGATTATTGTAACCTCGTGGTCAAACAATGAGTATGTGACTAAGGTATTAAACACACGCAATTAATAAATAACAATATATCACTACACAGAGAGAGAAAGAAAAAAAGAAAGAGAGACAAAGAGAGAGAAAGAGAGAGACAAAGAAAGACAGAAAGAGAGAGAAAGAAAGAGCGAGAGAGGGAAAGAGCGAGAGAGAGAAAGAGCAAGAGAGAAAGAAATAGAATGAAAGAGAAAGAGACAGAAGTACCTCACCCAATGTGACCTACATCCTAGATCACAGGTGCCTAAAGTGACAACGGGGTCATTCTCCTCTTTTGCCCCTCCATTCACTTCGGTTTAGTGGCCTGATCGCGCAGGGTAAAGGTGAGTGGCGTTGGCTAACTTTAAGCTCTAAGGACCTCGGGCTCATTTCAGCATAATTTTATTAATGTTATTCATTCATCGTCCGATATGACATATCACGTTGTTGATATGCTACTACATTTCATTATGTTTTGAAGCTTTTCTTTTACGAACCTATAACATCAAATACTTTAAACTGTAGTAAACTATTGACTTACTCTATAGGTATAAATACCACGATTAAGTAACTTAGGTTTAATGAATGTTTTAACTGAGTACTGTGGAAATCGTTGGTGCTTATTAATGGGCTATTACACTACATTAAGGACATGAAATTCAAATTCTTTTGGGTCGTCACCTAATAAAACTATTTCTGATATTGCAACTTCTGGTCTCGCAGTGGAAATAATATGAATTTAATTTAAGATCATTGATATTCTTTTTGTATGCACTATATCTCATTTCGTTAACAAACCTAACAGTAGTGTCACACCATGTAGAAGGGTTCAAAATGTTGTCCTCCTACTTGAATGCCGAGCGTATATATCGGTGATGAAGACACTGGGGGAACAGTCAGCCGAACATAAGTCGCAGCGTGGATTCGTGCGATCACGTCTCTATCTCTTATGTTACAGGGCTAACAAACACCATAGTCTTCATCTTACCCCAAAGAAAATAATAAAGAGGTGTAAGAAGTGACGGCCATGGCACCTGTTCTCCTACACCAATCCATGGATAGGGATATGTGAGGTGAGGCGAAAATGTCCCGTTATTAGCCCCAGAAGAAGTCTGACCTACGACATAAATGTGAACACCTGTAATGTATATAAACAGTTAGCGTCATAAATACTTGTAATGCATGCATATAAATAGTGTTAGGGCAATTTAGATTATTTAGGTATGTAATCTGTGAATATGTAGTTAGGGTCTAGACTAAAGATTAATATCAGAAAATATTTTGTGTTGTGATAATATTTAACGTTGGAAGCCTACCTAGAAGGAAGCAGTATTCTACAGGAAAGAGGAGCGAGTTTATGACTCTCTGTGGTTGCGGCATCTTTGCAATAAGTCCGAGGGGAATCTCTCATTCTTCCTTAGTAAAGTAATCGGCGTGACGAAAAAAGAGATATATTCCGGGGAAGTCCCAATTTCACGCTGAAAGTTGGTAAGTGGAGATTTGGCTCACCCACTAAGAACAAATCTGTGAGGTCCAAATTCAAAATTTCGTTCGCGGCGTGTACCAGCCGACCAATAAAGTTACATCAGAATGGGAAGGTATAACCCCTTATACAGGTGTCCCAAAATTAGACCGACAAACCTTCGGAGCTGATAGATAACATTATTTTTGCTAAGGAAAGTTTTTCTTTTCTTTTTTTTTTTAAACTGTGGTTCTTTGTTTAATCACTAGACGAATTAATGTTATAGATTACTGCCTACCTTCCAGTTTAAGTATTTACGGCAAAATCAACAGTGCAAATTAGTATTGTGTTTATCATATATAGCGTTCCACTCTTAGAAGACAGTATGGAGTTAAATGGGACATCTCTGTCTCTATCTAGCGCATACAAGTTGCCATTAGCCGCGTCCTTTTCTACCCTCGCGCTGTTGCCAGATTCCTAATAGCATGGTATAAATATTCATTTGTTATAAATTTCAGATTTGAACACATTATCCTATGTAGAATTTTTTTCTCTATCAGGTTATATTCTTTTCAGAGTCATTATACATTTCTATAGGCCCAAATTTCTTCAGAAAACGTTTTTTTCAATAGAAGTCCGATACTTGCTGTTTCTATACTCATCACGCAATAACTAACAAACTAACCGCTAGAATGCATCTATATTTTTTTCTTAGGTAGAGTAAACCATAGTGCTACTACCCGTCTACTTTGAATTCTCTATGTTTACCCAGTTAGGTGTTATAATTTTTTAAATTAAATGTTTTCGGAAAATGTTATATCTGTGCACTGCAAAAGTTACGCAGGGTGAAACTTTTTTGTTATTGAGTTTACATCAGGGAACCAGCGAGAACAAATGTTGAGGAAGGTCGGAGAAAGTTTTTAAAATAAACCAAAAGGCAGTAACCTCTTTCTTTTATCCAGTAAGGCAAACAAAAGGTATTCATCTATTCAGCGTGTTCTCGCGCCCGGCCTGAGACAGAAGATAGTATAAGGAGCAGCACTAACATTAGTTCGAAAGAAACCGTGTGTGTAACTGTGAGCTGTTATTGCGTTATTTGTTTAATATTTTTGTAAATATTTGTAGTTATGGAGGGGGAAGCTAGGAAGAGACGATATGTTGGTAAATTAAGAAGGAACGCCAAATAATTATGAATGTGTTAAATTATTTTTGAAGCAAAATGCGTGCAAGGCAGTAAAAGAAACAGCTAAGGCTATCGGGTGTTCAGAAGCAGTAGTGTATATGATTAAAAAGGAACTAATGAAAGGACTTCTAAGAACGCCATCGAAAGGAAAGCAAAAAGGGCGGGACAACACAAAACGCTAGGTTAACGCAATATGATTGAATAGTGCAAGTTGGAGTGCGGCGAATTGTTCATTATTTACAGTTTGCAAATATTCCACCCACACTGAATATAATTTTGTCAGGATTCAACAGTGATGAGACCCTACCAAATTTCTCAAGGGCCACTCTTAGTCGGTTCTTACATGATTTGGGGTTCGAATATGAAAGAAGGGGTAACAAGTGCATATTAATAGAAAGAGACGATATCGATATCATCAGATGGCGACATAAATATCTAAAAGACGTAAAAAGTTTTAGGGACCAGGGGAAATCAATTGTTTATACAGATGAGTCATTTGTAAATTTAGGTCATACAGTGACAAAGGCATGCAGGGATACCAAAGTTAAAAGTGCCCATCTCGTCAAGCAGCAATTGAAGGACTAAGTACAGGACTCTGGTCACCTCGGGGTCGCTCGCGGAGAAAGATTCACAACTAGTACATGTTGCAACACTGCGCTCCATTTAACGTGTACTGTCTTCTAAGGGTGGAACGCGCTTTAGTAAGGCACACAATCTTAATCCAAGAAACAAACACAGAACGCATAAACAAAACACAAACATCTCATCGTTTACAGTTGATCATAGCTTTACTACTCAGATCGACCAATGGGCGTGAGTTCCAACATTTACTTTGAATAGTAAAGCTCTGCTTAACTTTTACACGAAAATAATGCCCGAAAACATCAATCTTCTCAAAAATGGCTTTGGCAATTGGGTTTAAAGTATTAATTTGTTATGGCTAATATACGTATCTTCAATTTTCAGAGAGTAGTCTCTGAAATCCTCTTCATTGTGCTTGACTTTTGGTAACTTGTAAACCGTAAAAGACGGACAAAAGCTTAATGCATAAAAAATATAGATTTCGTTATTTGCGGAGCTAAAAACTTTCAAGATAGTTTGTTATTCGTTTGAATTTTCAAATATGTATACCTTACTTTTCTCAAATACGAAGTAATGTCCTGGCCATGCAATGGGATTTTTTGTAGTGTTTAACGCCCGCTTTTACTACTACGCAACCGAGGCGCTGACCCATGATGTTGGAGCACAGGTGGAATGAGATTCCGGGGGGAAACCGGAGAACCCGGAGGAAACCCAGTGCCGCTTCGTCCACCACAAATCCCATATGCGGTTCCCTGGGATCGAACCCGGGCCGCTTTGGTGAGAAGCGAATGGTCTAACCACTCGGCTATGGTGCGACGTGCAATGGCAATGGAATGTCAAAGCAATTACATAGAGACCAGATCTTTTAGATTTTCAGTATCACTAACTGTATGCTCCTATTCGCATTGTATCTATAAGAAAACATGTAATAAATCCATTTCTAAAATAGATTTGTGTCGATTAAGATGAATTAGATAAAAATATAGGCACTTTAAAGAATATTTTATACAAGAGTGAGTATGATAGAGCTATACGAGTGTATGGTAGCTTGAATACAAAACGTATGGAAGCATGCTGAGTATAATTCGACACAGGAAACATTTAAACCGTATTCCTAGCATGCGCCAGACGCAAATGAAAGCATAAAAGAGATCAGCGGGCTACAGTATCTAGCGCGTGAAATAAACCTTGCATCACTGATCGATTCATTTCAGTATTCTGGGGATTTCACTGCAGAGGGGCGGGTGTATAGAATGATCAAAGAGATTAGGACGTCAATAGGCGGGCGGAACATATTGACAGATAGACGTGACAGATGGCGGAGTATCACCTCCCTACTGTGCCGCCCTAGCTTGCACTTGACAAGTACAAATTAGACTGTCTTGGCAAGCCCAAATTCAATGCCAGCAATGAGTACCATGTTTCATAAAGCGCTTCGACGTGCGCTGCTTTTCGAGTGTTCCAAATCATTTGTTTGCTTTTCAAATGTCTGCATGTATAGTTAAATTTGATTCCAAATCACAACCCACTCTTGGTGTATCTCGAAATCTTCCCTGTCTGACTAAAATGAAGTGATTCCTAGACGCTTTACCAAATTTTACTTTCTCTACTACTCGTATATAGTAAATATATGTTGTACTGCATTCCCCAAAAACTCAATACCGATAGCTCTCTGCAAATACATTTCCTGAGATTTCAAGGATCAATCCCGAGAGGCATAAATTTGATAAAGGTCTTCTGTGTGAGTCTGTGCATCTATCTGTGTCTCTCTTAACACTATAAATAAACAATCTGACGTGTTGCACTCACATGACTTTCTCTACTCTTGTACTAACTATTCCTACACATTCTTATTCCTATATCTTCTTCGTGTTAGTTGAGATAAACATTTGTACAAATTATCTTATTGCTAATTTCCTTGTAGGTGCAAGAGGGAATACAGTAGGCTTTGTGCGATAGTCAAATGTTTTAAAGCTTTGAGATTCTGTTGTCTTTGCACACTTAACATATAAAAAAAGTGAACAGTGATGACCCATTTCACGAAAGTTCTAAGTTTTCCGAAACTCACACACATAACAAGGAGTATCTCCGAAATGGGTCACCCTACAAGAAAACTTATTGAGACATAAATTGTGTATTTTAGCAAGATCTACACTTTTTGTATAGTATGATTTGGTCTATCTCTAACGGTTTACCAGTTCTGCAAAAGTCGTCCAGAGTAAATACGACTACAGGGGCTATAACCAGAAAATTCAAGATATTCATTTCATTTGTCATCAAAATATCTCAAACATATGACATTTTAATCAAAATCGTTAGAGTCATCTTCAAGAAAATCAACATTTTCGAAAAATTTTTCATGTAAAGGCTAGTTTAGGGTGGGGCTATTTTCTTCAAAATCTTCGTGTCGCATCCTTGAAAGACATTAAACTTAAATACCAACTTTGGTTTTTAACCGACTTTTCGTTTTTGAGTTATGCTGTCCACAGACTGACAGACCGACAGACTGACAGACTGACACACAGACACACACACGGACCTTTTTCTAAAAATGCTTTTTTTTTGGATTCAGGGGGCCTCAAAACATATATTTCCGGTGAAATCTCGACATCGAATTTTTGGGTGGAATACAATACTTCCCCTACTTACCAGTAGAGAAAGTAAAAATCTGACGTGTTGCATTCGAATGACTTTCTCCACTCTTATTCCATTAAAATCACACTTTTTTCTTCACACTAGATACAGCTCACTTTTTTATCTAACTGAAAAGTGGTTCAGTTTATGGTAATGTTTGCAGTGCTTACCAAGAACAAACTATTCAAGTACTGATGCTAAGCATTTTTTTCCTTCGGAAAGAAGAAACAAAATAACTGCTTTTGCAAGTGTCTTGCTGGAAGATTTGAATGGCCTATAGCGCGTACATTTGTAGTTTAACTTGTGTCTTATGGTTCGTTAAACCAGGAATTTACACCAATAAGATGCGTCGGGGAGTTCACACATTTTTCAGATGAAGTTTAAAATATAGATTTCATTTGTCCTGCGGATATCTATAGCAAGAGATAATTTTATAATCGCTTGAAACATTTCTTAAAAAAGGTTTGAGATAACGAACATTTTGATTTAAGGGGTAGTTTGCTATGGAAATGTCTTTGAGAACAGTTTAAGCATACAACAGTGACCGAAGCTGCTATTACAGAATGACGTGCCTTTTCAAACACTGTTGACTAAAAATATAGATTCTTCAACTTAAAGGAAAAATATTTCGAAATACAGTCCAACTGTGTGTGTTTGTATGTGCATGTGTGTATGTTGTTCATTGCATGTAGAAATACCATCAACAATTGTATTGCACGTACTACTCCTGTGAAACAAAATAATTGTATTTTTATTTCATTTTTGACAAGTGCAGTTTGCAGGGTCCTTCAAACATAGCTAACTTTTGAAGTCCTTGTAACTTTACTGCAAGTTCATTTTAAACAAACATAGTAATATGAATGTTTTAATAATTTTATTCACTTAAGCATGCATAATAAATTTGTTAATTTTTTGGTTGAATAAATGCGTACGTGCGCGCAAGAGAGAAAGAGAGACAGGGAGTGAAGGAGAAAGAAAGACAGGGGGTGAGATAGCAGCTGCTAGGAAACATTAGTTTCACATGTACAAACAACTTGGCTATTGACTTTTCTTAAAAGGAAAAAGCGAAAGAAACAAATCACTAGGATTAAGAGCGGATTACGAGAATGTAATAGCTTTAAGTCTGCCAGCATCTTTGAGCCAAGCTTATGCTTGAAAAATAAATGAATGTTCACAGTAAAACTATGATAATAAAACCTGATTATAAACTTAACACCTTGTGTACTTCTGTCCTCAAACTTTTAACTTTAGATAAATAGGAGGCTTCAAACACAGATTTGTAACCATACCATCCGACGTTCCATGGGAAGATTGCTTCTAATGTTCCATTTATATAACATCGAAGGCCTTATCGGTGGCTTTTGACTTGTTGGAACAATTGCTCAACAGCAGTGGTGTTCACTCCCTTAGCGGTGATTTTGATCATTGAGTTTCTCTTACTTTGGATTAATTCATTGTATTAAACTCGCACATACATACATTCATACTTCCATTCACACTTCCATACTCTATGGGGAACGAGAAATAATCCTAATTAAAGAAAAATTCTCCACCGTTCCAGCGGGAATTGAACGCGGGACCTCTGGCACAGTAGACAGGTGCTCTATCGATAGAGCTACGGAGTCAGCCTGAGTAGTTCTGTTTTAATCTTAAAGAAGAATTAACTAGCTTCATTAACCTCAATCAATTCTTTACAAATTACTGTAGAATGATACACAGAATTCTAAATACTTTACTCCTTATAACTGTAATTCAGTGCAACTTCGACTATTTCTAATAACAGATTAGAAGATCAATGACATTTTCAGGCAAAATGAATTCTAGAAATGTTGCATATCATAAAAATACCCTTTGGTAGTAGAATAATCATAATTATAATGGTCCAACTATTAGGTATTTAGTTAATTACAGCAGGTGTATAGTAATTTACCTAGTATGAACATGTAATTATAAGGTATGCAGTGCCCCATTTCAAAATATTATTTCCATACGTTGTCCAAATCTTACATAGTAGCCGTTTTCTTAATTGTTTTGGGCTTCAGAATATATATTTCTGAAATGTGACGTCATCCAGCGGTGTCAGCACATCAAAGAGAGACAAGGTTAAAGAACCTCACACCACTGCGCGGTGAGTGAACAAGTAGACAATGATCGCGGTGGAACAAAGCAATTCCATACGATTCTCCAAGTTATTCACGTGCCGGCTCACTTATAAAAACTTTCAAGAAAAGCTGTATTTTCGAGGGAATTCGCCGGCGTTCGGTGAACTATAAAAGTGAGGGAGCACGGACTGGGAGCTGTCAGTCTTGAAGTGCAGCAGTTATAGAGAGTGTTGAGTGAGCGGATCGTCAGAATCGGCTGTTTGAAGAAAGAGATAGAGTAAAGAGACATAATGAAGTGTGTGTCAATGTTACGAGAATACAACAGTTGCAAGGTTACAATGAATTGTAGATTAGTTAACAATAAAACAGAACTTTGTGTTTGTGCTTAAGTTTTAAAACAGAAAATAAAGTGACAAAAAGTAACTAAAGTCATTTTGTCCCAATACGATGTAAAGGTTAAATATTAATTACACTCCAAGGCTGTGTATGGTTCCTGTAAAATAAGCAAGTCTTATTTATAATAAGCTTGAGACACAATTAACTAATGCAACAGTTATCATACTGTAAGCTTGTCTCTTTCCTACTTACTTTATTTTCACAACCTTATAACACGATGGCCTTTTCAACTCACGGCGCACGAGGCAAGTGTATTTGGTGTAATAATTAAACGGGATACTGTATTTGTTTCATATTCTCGTAATTATAAACAAATGTGAAGAAAAACCACAAGTCATAACAGCAAATAAGGAAGTCAGACAAGGGTGTGCATCACCCACTTCATTTAATATATATTGATGACATTTTCCTTAAATGAAAGCAGATTTGTAACAAAATAGATTAAATAATGAAACAGAGATAAAGGCTTTACCATATGCAGACGATGTAGTATTAATACAGAAGAATAAACATGACTTCCAATGTGCTATATATGAATAAAGGTAGCCCTAATATGTAACAACTATAAGTTTAACATTTCTAAAGGAACAAAAGCAAAGCAATAAGATATAAAATTATTTCAGATAATGAACCTTTAGGAAAAATCTCATATTTCATATACATTGGATGGGAAATACGCTCACAGAAAGAAAATGGCACAACCCTAAAACTATCAATATTTCGAAGTATATGCGGAATATTGCACAACACTTTAAGAAAAAAAACAAGAAAGGAAACAATGAACAAAGGCAAGTGCTTCAGGGGCTTCAACATGTGCCTTAGATAGTCGTAAATGAGCTAAATGCATAAGTACTTTAATTAAAAATGCTAAAATCATTGTAATATATAAATAAAAAAATTAAAATCTTAAATATATGACCTGTAATTAGACATAATGGAAATTGCTTGAAGGAAAAGAATTAAACCTATGTGGAAGTGAAGCCTTGGTTGCAGCACAGAAGATCCAAAGTAAGATACAAGGACCTGAAATCAAATACTTGAGAAGAACTAAAGGGTGTACATAAATAATGATGTAATAAGAACTGAGCTGAAAGTGAAATCTATAAACGAAGAAATAAATTGCTATAGAAATAATAGGCTGTTACATGTGGAGAGGATGGATTTCCGAGAATAGCTCTCAATTTATAAACAGCAGGTAGAAGAGATGCTGCGAAAAACGGAGCAGACAATGTGTCTAATCAATAGAGTGAACATGAGATGACAGTAATTGTTGAATTGTTTTAATTGTTGAATTGGCTGCTGCGGGCCTCCATTCTGATCCCCTCTTTCAACTCACCTCACATCTGTAAATATGTTTTTATGGGGGCATCTAAAATCACAGATCTATCGCAACAGGAACAACAAAACATTGTGGTGTTACGCAGGCACATAAGCCCAGCTTGATGTACTGTGTCACCAGAGGTGCTTCGGCAGGTACTCCTGCATACAGAGCAGCATACACATACACATGGTAGGAATGTCGATTGAAATCAAAGGATAACGAACAAAAGCATCAAGGCCCTATATATTTTTATAACTTGAATTTCAAATACAAACAGAGACATAGACGGAAGATTCAACGGCAAATGTACCAAGAAAATCAAATAGGAGTTTATTTTCTGTTAAAAAGTAATTTTGTTTCAGTTTATGTAAGTCGGTCTTTAATTTTCATCGTATAACAAAACATTTGCGTTTTATTCAGTGCCACATTAATTAAATTCAATGAAATTATTTTCTTTTGCGCATCATCGCGACCTATTTTGACGAACATACACTACTAAATTTAAAGAGTCACAACGTCGAGTACAGCGTACCTTGTATACCCCTTAAATTGGTGTAACATGCCGCCAACCATAGCGGTCACCATGCGCATTTACGACGTATAATTCAAAGAAGTGGAGGGCAATTTGAGAACATCGTATATGATAACCTTTTTATTGGCAGCATTTTTAGACTTCATCATATCCTTCTCTGGTAGAGTGGACGAGTGCTTTCGAAAGTGTATGTGTTAAAAATAATAACGGAAGAATTGTTGGACTTCCTATAACCATGTTATTATTAAAGCCACAATTTTCAGTACCGCATCGTGTTTAGGAGTGTCAGTTATGACGTGAGTGTGTTCGCCCAGACCGAGAGGCCAGCCATCGGCACTGAACGAAACAGCCCCATGCACACGATAAGGGGACTAAGAATTGTGGCTTTAGTTATTATCGTATATACGAGGCGTGTTTTAAAGTAAGTGCCGTTTAAATATTTTGCCATTGCAGTGCTGCGTCAAGAATTTGAGCACGCACAGTCTCTTCCTCCACCCATTAGGAAACTGTAAGCAACCATAACCATCACAATACTTCCTGCTATTGTATGAGGGTTTCGGAATTTTCAAAACAATGAAACGAAGGTAAAATCAAGCAGCAATTCGTTGTTTGAACACGAGAAATGTTAACCAATATTCATCTGCATGTGTGTGAAGTTTATGCGGAAACAATGTGACAATACCCGGTCACTCAAGCCTAAACTCAAGATCTGATTGCCTCATTTGGTTCGGAAAAATTTGACCATTCTTTGACAAAGGTTTACAAGAAACTGATCGGCCGTTATTATAAGTGATTAAATGATGATAGTAACTAAGTATAGAAGTAGTGACAGCTGTAAGGTTATGACTGATGATAAAGAATTTGGAAAATAATATACTGTGACTTAAAAAAAATATATTGGTATTTATTTTAAAAAATGCGCCTCTTACTGTAAATTTATATGTGAAAGCTGCAAAATTATACAATATTTAAATTAGCAAATGCAGCATAGTCTAATCAATGAATTAAATAAAGACTGGTCGACTTCCCTGTTAAAATAATAGTGTTTTGGTTACTTCAGACACCTAAACAGGAGTTTATATTAGTCTTTGTTATGTTTATCGCATTGCTGTTTGCAATGGCAATCATTCTATTCTCATTAGCAGGCTGCAGGTTTATGTTTGCGTAGTGTATCACGCCCGACTGGCACCAGCGAGGCTCGCTAGCCAGCCCCTTCGAGAGGGATACCTACCTGGTCACGTGAACTTAGTTGGAGCTAGGTGGGCTAACAGAGTTTGCTGTGCAGCAACAGAAAAAGGAGCAAAGCTTTTTTTATACTGACAGTTTCAAGAAGTGTTTCTTTTTCCACAGACATATCTTAGCGAAATTTATCTGAACCTAAGGTATATTTAACCCTTTAAATTCCAATACCTATCATGTTTAAGATTAAAACTAGCAATGATAACCAAACTTTTCTTTATTAGCACAAAATTCTCTAGCCCATTTTTCGTGACTCACAGCGTGAACTGAAATGTAAGCTATATCCCTGATAATAACAGGGCTAAATAAATATAACATGTTTCTTTAAGACAAAGCTGCCGTCGCAACAGCTCATGATGACCTTGTTCTTTACCATTCAGAATATCATTTTCAACACTGATATTCCGACTCCCTTCAGTGTACTTCGCTTGGGTGTTGGATTGGTTTTGATAACTACAATTTTTATTTCCTAAAAGCTTTTAATTTGCTTAAAATCAATCATTCTTGGCTGCACAGTTTAACCCTAATATAAACTCCTCTCCAGGAGTGACAGGAAATGAAGACAAGCTGGCTAATATGAGAATGCCCACCTCATTTAAAGCACCAGAACCTTGTCAAACTAACGGCAAGGAGACTTATTTCTAAGAAATCATATAGAGTGCTGGAAGCATGTCCAGAAATTAATACAGTGAAATCTAATGATGCAACAGCCATGTATTAGAAAAAAAAAAAAACTATTGCAATTCTTAAACTAAGTAGGTTGCAGAGGAGGCTGATGATGACTCTTAGGACTGGTCAAGGACATTTTAAAAGACACCGGTAGGCAATGGGACTCTGAGAAGACCCAGGATGTGTGGAATAAAGGAGAAAACGAAAGTGAATGTCTCGTTTCATTTTGTAAAGTACTTTATGACGTCACGACAAGGCATTGCATGTTATGTAATCTCTGTTAACGAAATTGGTACTTCGACTGTTCTGTCTGCTTCTTCATTACCTTTGGTGCCAAAATAAAATAAAATCCATGTAAAAGGGATGCCTTTATTGTTTGTGAGAGCTAGATAATAAAGAGTTTCAATTTTCTTGAGTAGCTGTATATAAGTCGAGCGGTCTTTAAGACCACTAAAGCCTATGGTTTTACTATGGGCAAGTAGGGGTGTTTTCATTTTAAATAACTAATCTAAGCTTGCTAAGGCATCTCTATTTTGTCCACTCGCAGTTACTAGTTACTGAAGAAGTAGTATTCTTCCCATGCCAAGCCTTAGTTACAGCAAGTTCCCTATGGTGGTTCGTGTCTTTGGTTAATCATACCTTTTGGCTTCTCAGGTTTAGCTTTTAGCTTAAGTCCTAAACTTATTAAACAGTCATCTGACTGTACTTCACTGCACAACTGCAATACTAACAAATGTCTACTAATAGACATATCAGTCTACGTGATTCAGGTTTTACGTGTGAATGCTATATAAAATTCTGGGTAAATAATGCTTTTTGATAAGTATTCCCAGTGGACTTATGGAAATAAGGCACAAGAATAATACGAGTAGTCTAAAGTAATTCACACTCAACACTTTCCCTTTTGACATGCGCAATGAACAAGCTCTACTTTTTACAGTGCGAAGAGAAGCCAGTAACCGACGGTTAATATTGATAGCCAATAAGTGCAACTTTGAGCGTGTCACCGTAGTGAGCTTGGAAAACAATGACAAGCAAGTGAGCACTCGAGCAAATCGAGCACTCTGTTTATCGTATAGTATGGATAAGCCGTTAGGGCAGGGCTGACGAACGTTACTCCGCAGGTGTGAAGAGAGGAGTGCCCCGTCCATAACCACAATAGTATGCTTTAGCCATAGGAGTTTTCACGTTATGAAGGCACAATGGCTCTTATGGAGAATCAGCGCGGCGTTGCTACGTATGTTGCGCCTCTGTGATTACCGCGTTTTTGCTCACAACCAGGTTTATTACTATTAGTTTTTATTATTATTATTATTATTATTATTATTATTATTATTATTATTATTATTATTATTATTATTATTATTATTATTATTATTATTATTATTATTATTATTATTATTATTATTATTATTATTATTATTATTATTATTATTATTATTATTATTATTATTATTATTATTATTATTATTATTATTATTATTATTATTATTATTATTATTATTGTTGTTGTTGTTGTTGTTGTTATTATGATCATCATCATTAAACACCTAAGAATTGTTTTTCGCTCGCCACTTTTAATAATTTCGGCAGATTTTCCCGCACATCTGGGAACAACCCTTACCTATATGTCATTAACCTCCCAGGCCGGAAGGAAATACCGTTAAGTTGTGTCTTTGTTTCCCCGTATGCCTTCCCGTTTCTGACAAAACCCCTGTTATGAATGCTTGCAAAGATGCATGTACCTACATGGTTTATAGAACTTCCATGCAGTATATATTTAATTTATAATTCCACAAATGCCATTTATTGTAAGGACAGTTTCAAATTATTATATATTTTTCAGTTAATTTCTAGTAATGTGCCTCAATTTATTTCACTCTCTTAGTAACTGTTAGCACTTTACATTTGACCTAAATATAATACATATGATGTTACCTTAATCGGACATGGATTCAACACCCAAAGAGAATTGTTTTTCGCTCGCCACTTTTAATAATTTCGCCTTTTCTTCTGCGATCCATTGCGCACTAATCACTTAACTACAATTCACACGATTACCAGAGAACTTGCAAAACTCGCTCACACCTCAAATTCCCGAAACCTATTGAAAACCTTCACTGAAGTACAATCCCTTATCGGCCCTTCAACTGGCACACATCCGATTTCCATCATCTGCAAGACAGGAGAACCGGGTGTTGTTGGCCGTGCTCTTTGCGCGCTAAAAACATTTGCCTTTAAATGGTGATTTATGGATGGCTTGTTACTGAAGATGTTCTATATTTATATAAAAAATAATTTCGTTATTTCCTTGACAACTTTGTCGCTGGAAGTTTTTACGTAGACTTACAGAACGAGAACTAGCCAGCGATGACATTTTCCACTGTATAAACGAAGAATCCTAACACTGTTTTAAACTTTATTTTTTTTAAAAAAATATGTTTAGACATATTGATATAATCTGAATACTAACGTGGCCGATAAAAGCAAGCAATTAATCCAGATTTTTTTTTCATTGCAATTATTTTGGTTTAACACCATGTTTAAACGTGCGGAGCGAGAAATATGTTAAAAAATCTGCTTTCAACAAAATTTTACATTTTATTATTTTAAAAAATGAACAATTGCATAAAAGGTTTATCGTGCATACCATAGTATTCTTCGACACATTTTACACCGAAATGCATGTTCATACTTTATCTTAGTCACATTTGAAAACAGGCACATTTGGCAACGGCGCACCTGATTCTTCCATAAGAATAACATGGTCCATAAGAGCCCGTTGTGCCTTCATGACGTGAAAATAGCTTTGGAACCGGATTTTGCTCTGTTTACCCAAATTTTGTGCTTTCATAGTCACGAAGAGAGAGAAAGTAGGGTATGGGTTCACACCTGCTGAGTAACGTTAGTCAGCCATGCATTATGGTAACTATGGCTGAAACAAAATTTATTAACTGGTGGCAGGAGGAGCTGGTCATTATAAAATCCAATCAAAGGCTTTCACACCTTGTGGTGTTGTATAATTAAACACATTGCAAAACACGCTGTAAAACCATTGAAATAAATATAATTTTCGACCACAAAATTTATTTGCACAACAGCAAACAGAATAATAGTGATCAGGTATTGGCCGTAATTAAATTATGTGTTCTGTCATAGTATTTTGTTGCATCTGCTACACCTGTTACGCCTAAGGGGTAGCGAACGCTCTAACCGCTCGGCCACTGCGGCACTTACAATCACCTCGCTGTGTTTAAAACTAAGTTGGAAATAAGATACCAAGCTTCCTTAGATCCATACACGGTGATGAGCAGCAGACGAACGCCGCAGTGTACTTTGGGAAACCTCAAAGAGTTAGAAAAGACAAAAGGAAAGAGAAGCTCTAGCAAAGCAGATAAGAAACCAAGTCAAACTAAAAGAAACACTTACTCAGCAATGGTTCGTGCTTCATTCCCAAAGATTCTCTAACACTTCCTAAAATAAGTACTCCATTTACCGTCTCTTCTCATTCCTAATTTTCTCCTCCTATAGTGGTCTCATTCAGTCTAGATAAGAGTGGAATTTTTTATTCAGATTCCAGAAACTTTGTATATCGTTCTACATTATGCAGCAGAGCTGGCATACATCCTTCTTTTTATTATATTCCTTGTGATCTTACTCTTACATAGGAAACAAAGAATACCAAGCCTTCCAAGTTAGTCATCTTTGACATCAGAGGCTTAGATAATATTATCCTACTCTCCTTTAATTCAAATTGTGCTATTCTGCTTACTTCAATATATTTAACCTTGTCTTCCATTTGGTTTTTGGTGGGCTTTACTATGTGTTTATTTTTGAGTCCAATATTGGTATTTATTCTAAGTTTCATCGGTATATTTAATTATGTTTCTAACACTACAACATTATCTTTGTAAAACATGCTAATTGTTTTGAAATGTAATTCTCCCAGTGAAACCTAAGTTGTGTGATATGGTGTAGGATGTTTTATGTTGATATAATTTATATTTATAGCAACGATTTTAATTTTGAAGACCTTTTAACTGACTGTGCTGGCATTTCAATGATAGGCATTTAAGGGTGCTTCCTAGCGCTGCACAACTCTAAAATAAAGTCATGTTACGGATTAGTAAGTTCACAGACTATTGTTATGACTAAAGACGGAGACGTGTGTTTTTCCATAGGTATACTGCACATGGACTTTATTGTTATCGCTCGCGCATGTAAACAACTGCAGGTAGGTACAGCCTGACCATGAAAACCGCCTCACTGCAGCGCAACCTACATCATAAACTATGCATTCTGGAATTAGACTTTAATGCTTATACATACGTTATTTATTAACTATAATATCGTCACAGAGTGCATTACACTGGGTCACAATGTACGTTCGCAAATTATTAAATGTGGAATTTCGACGCCTATCACTGAAGCAGTTGTTAAACAGCGAAAAACTTCTTTCTACGTCACACTATGTCGGAGATGCAAAGGTAAAAAATTTCACGTTGTCATCTGGCGTGTTTTCGTTCTTGCTGATTTTCAAAATTTCACACATAGCTTGATAACCAATATTTTTACTTACGACTTTCTGGAATTTAGCTTTCACCTCTTCGATACTTGGCACAAGAGGTATCCTATTGATTGAATTATCTATTAATTCTATTATGCTTATGCTCTTGGACATTTCCAAACCCTATTTTTCCAATTGTTTAATAGCTTTGGGCAACATTATAAAATTGTTGGGTATGAACTGCAGATTTTCATATAACTCATGCGATATCAGAGACCTTGCAGTTACAATAGCAGATGAATCTGCATCACACAGAGCGCTAATAACATTTACAATCTCATTGTAATGCACCACATAATACGTGACGGCCTCTATCCAAGTACCCCATCATGTAATTATTGGCGTCTGCATACATTTGCAAGGCAATGCTTCACTAGTTCGCAGAGTAATACGTTACGTTGTTTTCGACTCTTGCTTCTACAGTGGCAGTTGTTTACACATTTGATGGCCGTTCTGTACTTCTGACGTCATTCATACTCTGCGTCCAGCTAACCTGTATCGCATGCAAGCGCACATTCCTCCGGCCTTTCGTTATTGTTGTTGTTATTGTTATTATTAATATTATTTAATATCATTATTATTAATACTATTGATATTGTTACTGTTATTGCTATTATTATGATCATCACCATCATCATATTTAGCAAACGGTCGCGGTTTTGAACACCCATGCATGCTGCTAGCTTAGAGCCTCAGCGCGGCTCTCGGCTTACGTCAGTGGCGTGCTTTATTGACGACATAACAGCAGGCCAAATTAACCCGAAATTCTATTATCTATAGCCTATAGTGAAGCAATATTCTACATTTGTAGCATTATAAGGTGCGTGTATGTAATTACAGATAAATGTATTCCAATCTGTTGCACAATTTATCATGCATAGTTCTGTGTTACACTTGCAGGAGAATACTTTCGCTCTATGTACCTACTTTATGCCTATTTATACAGTGACTTAACTAGCAAAACGTGGGACAGAAACTTCTTTTCTACACTTAACTAATGAAATCTTAACGTAACAGGTTCTAACTAATGAGAAATTATGAATAAGTGCCTTACATGAATTATAAAATACAACATGAAACTATAAAGTACATAAAATGTTTGACCATCCCTTGAATATTTGGGGAGATATTTGGTGCTGCCTTGATTCTAAGCACTGCAATAAGATTTTCATTAATGACGCATATACTGGTGTTTCTGAGCCAAACATGGAACCAACATTGCTATCTACTGCCGTGACGTGTCGGTCACTGCTCGGCAAGCAAGGCTCTTGGCCCCGTCATTGCCCACCGACCTAAAGTGTACCTGGGTTTACGGGTAGAATGCTAGCCTCCGGTCCCCGAAATAGGTTTCAAACCTAGTGAGGTCAATTGATATTTTTTGCTATAAAAACCTTAGCATGGCTTTTATCAGAAGGGAAGTAAAGTCGGTGACCCTATGTTATGCATTTGCGGCATGTGAAAGAACCTCAAATCTGATAAAGAGGTATCTGAGAAAAATTAAGTGGTCTCTCCCAGTAGAGAGCATTCATAAATAAACTAAATTCATGTTTCAGTATCTGACTGTATCACACAAGTATTCCCTTAGGATACAAGTGAGGAACTGAATGTAGAAATCTGTTTTAAACAGCACTGTGTTGGAAGGTGGATACCAAATACCACATACCCAAATTATCAAGGGAGTTATTGAATAACTAGAGTTGGAAGGTCTTGAGCTCGCACCTTAGAGTTTCGTTTTCATATCGTTAGGTTTTCTAAAATCACAACTATGTAGAGAATGTTCATGGTTGGACTAGATTCCGAGTCCGAGGTATGAACTGGGCTGAAAAAACAAATCTTAGTCTTCAACTGTTATCAATATCTAAGAATTGTTCAGAAGAGTTGGATAATTATTGAGTATAAATCTAATAATTGGATTCAAGTTCTTATGCTATTTTCAAATAGTTATTGATGACTTATTGAATTCTGCTTGTGGTATAAGCTACAACAAAGTAAATTACATGTGTAGGCATCCTTGTTTGTAGTTGGCAGTAAATTTAGATAGGATACTAATAATAACATTCCCAGATATCTTGCTACGTGTGTAGCGTGTGAGGGAAAGTCATTCCACTTGATCCCATGCATGGGGTAGTTTGGGCTTTGACACAAGAGCTTAATGAGGCTTTTGTGTGAGCCTGCTTTGAAGTTGAGCGTTGACTCAACTAAATAGTACCCAAGCCTCTAAATTACACGCGTAGATACTCTTAACAATAATTTACATTTTCATTTTAAAATGTTACATTTTAAAATCCTTTTTCTTAGAAAACCACTTAGTTAGTAATAAATGGAAGTATAATGTTTTGAAGAGAGTCCTGGGTTTATTACAAGTTTTTAGTAGTACATATACAAGCACATCATCTGAATTCCGTATGTACGTAATCTCAAGTTGCTAGTATGTATTTTTATTTGATTATCTCTTATTATGTGATATGGAGTTTAATATTTCCTGAAACCGTTAATGATATTGTAATAAGGTTATTGTTTTAGAACTAAGGTGTGCTTGCCTCGGTGCGAAGGACCCGGTTGTGATCCCCGGTACCACCATTGGGATTTTATCCCCACTGGGAGGTCTGTCACGGTGTGCACTCAGCCTCGTTAGTCCCGCGGGGACCAATCGAGGAGCTTCTTGATGGAAAAGTAGCAGTTCGAGGTCGTGAAGACCGCATAACTGGCTGGGAGGGATCGGGACGCTGATCACGTACCACCCTCCAGCACTGCACCCCACCAATGACGCCTGTGTTGATCCGAGGTGGGGGACGCAGCGGCTAGGCGTTATGACTTGGCTATTGTGCCGGTGCTTAGTTTTTTTAGCTTAGTTTTAGAACTAAGCTTTTGAAATGTAGCGGGTTTAGCACATGAAATATTTTTATACCACTGTACATCTAGCCCCACGTTGGGCGCCATTTGTAGTGGGTTTTGAATATATAATGGTGCTTTATAACTGGCTCCGCGTTAAGGTGCTATTAGTAACCGGTTTTGATTGTGACAATGTTTCATAGCACGGTTGATCTAGCCCTGCAATGAGGGAACATTTGTAGCGGGTTTAAAATATAAAATGCTAGTCCCGTTTTGAGGCGCACGATTATAGTGGATTTACAATATATTAACTTTATTTATTACTTTCCTTTTTATATGATTCCGCATGGAACCGTAGTAGATTCTTGAGTTGCCCTAATTTTGGTAGATCTAGCTGCGGTGGATTTAGCTATGAGACTCCTTCCTATGACTCTGGTCCTGTCAGATTAATGTGAAGCCCATGATAAATATGTATATAAGCTCTATTACATTTGGTGGTGTTCCACAATTAAATATTTGTATACAATATCACAATTTTTCTATGCATATGGTGGATTATCGTTGCTTTTCATATAACATATAAGAATAACTGTTTTATGCCTCTGCTTTCCATTTGATTATGAGGGCCTAGAAAATAAGCGGCCTCAGAATTGACAATAGGGTTTTATAATTATGGTGTCTGCATTCAAGTATTTTTCTATAAATCATGCTCACTAACCTTGTAACAGAAAATTTAATCCAAGTTCAAATTATAAGTTAATACTAGTCCACAGTAAATGCGAGCAGGATGAACTGCAATCCGTTGTTCAAGTTACACGTATTTTGTTGCACTTCTCTGTGTGTTTTGATATGTGCTGAAAGAAAATGAAAATATCTGAAGAAAGTATGTGGCAAACTCTTGTTATAATACAAGTGTGGAAGCATCTATGGACAAACCCTTTTTTCCCAGATACGAGCTTCATAATGTTCGAAATTTTTCATATAATACCCTTGAGAGCTTCCCTTCGCTCTTTATAACAGTGACAGGCTTGAGAGGATAATCCGGATTACTACAGATGCCCCAGCAGCTCCCTACGAAGGACTAAAAATGTTGAAACATTTGGAGCCAGAAGATATAAACAAATGGCATAAGTCATTGACCACTAATCCTAGTCAGGTTTTCAATTTTCTTAATGGGCAGCTGAGTTTAAAACACGTTAGCTTGTGCTAATTGATGAAAAGGTGAGTCTACAATGGACACTCACAAATGTTAATAATGATGATTCTTAGTTTCGAAATGTATTTCATCTATATGTCTATACAGATGAATGTGTGCATCTTTGTCCTCTATGCGCTTCTAAATCGCTTGACCGGTCCCCGTGAAATTTGACAGATATATGTATATTTTAATCTAGAAGGTTTCTATGCTATCCATTTTGCAATGTATTACATTCACATCGGTTTTTCTTAATCACTTTTCTTTTATGAAACACAATCACGCTACCTTCTCTACTCCTTCTTCCACAAACAACTCATCGAATTTACTGTATTATTGAAATATAAATGCAACGTTTTATATTCACGCGGCTTTCTCTACTCGCTTTTCTTTCTTAATATTTGTAATTGTTTAACAGTGCATTTGCATAGGGTCCTCCGTGTTTTTATTTATTTATTTCGTTTTTGCTTGTCCTTTATAGTATCCAACCAGCTTAACTATTTGTTGAAGCATATCAAACAATCGTAACATGACAGTCGTGAAAATTATTTTATTTATACGTGTAATAATCATCACCATTATCCACTATTTGTATTAATTACTATAATCGCATAACTGGAATTACATCCATAAATATTAAAACAACTAATTATGCTCTCCTAAAATTAATTGTAATTTCTGATTTCAAACCCAGCAAGGTAGCCCAGCGATAACCTGTGTACTTTGCTTTCAGAACGTCCCGGGTTTGATTCGCAGCAGCACTCTAAGATCCATAGATTTTTCGTAATTTCTCCGCATTTGTAGGTGAATGCTGGAGTGATTTATCTTCTACCACGACTTCCCTGACCCTCATTTCTTGTTGCCATAATTTCCTTTATTGTCATATTTTACAAGATTGAAGGAACACACGACGATATTCGGTGTGTTGTAGCTGGACGGTGAATGGACGCATTGTAGAGGTTACTTTCTGGCATCGATAAGACTGCTTAGCTGGGATCCGTCTTCAGGTACTCTCGGAAGAAGTGGGTTCGCACTGACACAGAGCTTATCACAAGGAGAGCGAGTGACCAACTGATCGGTTGAAGAGAGAAGTGGACGGGATGGTGCAATCATCTGAGGGAAATACATCGAGACATGTGTGACCTGATACTATTGGAATTTTATGTCTTTTACCTTCCTTGAATATTCTAAAATCTTCGGGATTTTCATATAACGCAGTTCACTCGCGACAGTCAGTGAGAAGATAAGTTGTTCTTGATTGCGACGAAAAGTGCTGACTCTACAAGCGTGCTTGTGACGGCAGTTGTGATGTATAGTGAGCGCTGCGAGTACTTAGAGAAGTCCCATGTTCGACGTCCCAGCGAGTGAAGCGGAAGGAAAATATACTATTTCGTGCGTGATTGATTGCGCCATTTCCTCCCGAAGAAAAGTGAATTGAGAGTGAAATTCGAACTTAATCACATTAGTAAGCTGACAGAGAGGATTGAACTAAATCACGTTAGTGTAATGAGAGTTAAAACTGAACAAAATCACACTGGTATCAGATATGCGATTGAAAATACCATGATGGAGGCAGTACTTAAACAATTGTTAAGGAAATGGAGATAACGAAATCTGGAATTAAGAAAATCGAGAATGAAATGAATGTAAATTCCGGAATTGAGAAGCTGGAGACGGAAATGAAATCTGTAATAATGGAGATAAGAACTGCAATTAAGTCAGTGAATTCCGGAATGGTGAAGATGCAGACAGAGATGACGGGTGTAAAGTAAGAAATGAAGAAAATTAAACCTGATCTGGTTCTGAAATTGACGCTTTTAAATCCGAGATGAATGCTACGGTGAAATACTTGAAAGACGGCGTTAGAAGAAACCAGACACTACGTGGAAGGAAACATTAATGCGGTGAGGAACATCTAAGCCAACAGGAAATACAGAGCAGCTGTCGGAGGAATTCAAGAGAATGATAAACGCTGCAGCAAAGAACGTGCGCCGCGACCTACAAGCTAAAATCCGTACCGAAATTACAGTTTTGTGATCGTAAGACCGAGCTCCAATGTTCAACAGCATTCCGTCGAGGACAGTGTCTAAGAGGCAGTTTGAGAGCACTATAACTCACAATGACTGGACTCTCGTGGAGAAGATGATAGGTATGTTGGCTACTTTCTAGGGACAACCAGCCGAAATTATGTGCATTCCCCACCAGATGCTCAGTCGGGGTCTTAATTATACCGTTAAAAAATCTTTTCTTTTTTGTTGTTTAACGATAGTATTAATCGCCAGGATTGTATCACCACTGGAAAACAGTTCCAGAGGAGTTCATTTACGTGACAGTAAATGTTAAATGTTAAACATTACTACCATAAAGGAGCAACACCAGATGTCTCTCAGACCTCACGTCACTGCTTGTGTGACAAATTTTCCACATCACCGGTTAAGGGCTAAACAGTGTTACAAGTAAATGACTGGAAATGAGTGAAATAATAAACCGTGACAGTATAAAATTCACCACGGCATTCGCCTGCCAATCTTAAAACAAAAATACCAGCATGGTACAAAACTGTCGATCCCGGGACCCTCGAATACAAGCCTTATACGCTGCTACAAACATCGTACTTTGTTTATCTTAAATACAGAAAAGTGTAGCAGTTTAATTCACTGAGATCATAATTACTTAACAATATACACAAAGTTCTTTGTTGTAACGCAATCACCAAGTGATTTATAACTCCCAAAATTGCACAAATAGAAAAGCAAATTGAGAATAACATGATACATCATTTTAAAAACGCGGGAGTGTCATCTTGCAAAATGAATGACAACTGCCAATTTTGATTACAATGGCTCGGTTTTATATGCAGTAAAATTCCAAACACGTAGGTATACTTGTTTTTCAGCATACGTATCCCATTATCCTTCTCCGATAACTAATATTTATATGAATATGTACTTCTTTTGAGCAAAAAAGCAAGACTACCCTTTCTACTAAGGTGCCCAGCGTCTCGAGCTTTGAAACTTCGGATTCATCTGCGTAAACACCTAAATCCATTGAAGTAAAATGCCTAAATCAGATACATAATCCAACATGTCATAAGAGATAAAACAAACGTGATATAATATAACCACTTGAACCTTAGTTTTATGAGATTAATATAACGCACTTTATAAGCTACCTAAAATATACCTACTTCATTACTTACGATGTAAATGCAATGTTTATGCGATGAAAATTGGCAAACATACCTGATTTTCATGGTTTTTATGCTAATCATTTTACTATACAACCAATTACATTCACATGGTATTATCTACTCGCTTTTCTTTTTACATAACACATTCACATGTCCTCTACTTGCTCTTCAACATACAATTTTCTGTGATTGAAATAGAAATGCATCGCATTACATTCATTCTGTTTCCCTACTCTTATTTCATGTAACACCTTCACATATTCATCTCTACTTGCTCTTCAACATATAATTTTCTTTATGATTGAAATACAAACACAACGTATTACATTCACATAATTTCCTTAACTCACTTTCCTTTTACGTATCCATACACATATATTTCTCTTCTCACTCATCTACAATCAATTCATACACCTTTGTATATTGCCGAAATATAAATACAACGTATTATATTCACATGGTTTTCTCTACCCACTTTTCTTTTACGTAACATATTCACACTTCCTTCTCTAACTGCACTTCAAAAACAATTCATACAATTTTATATGACAAATACAAACGCAACTTATTATATCCATATGACTTTCTCTACTCGCTTTTCTTCCTGTGGTGCTTTTGCATAGTGTATTACCAGTTTGCTTATTTAGTTTATTTTTATACTTTATAGAATTCCAAGGATTTTAATTAAAATTTTGCTCAAATGTGTTAACTGAATTTCTAAATTTTTCCTAATAAACACAAGGCTATTGGGCAAGTGCAGCGTCTAGAAATTGTAGGGGTAAATCGTTTATATAAATAAAGGTAATCTGTCGTCTACATTTTTACGAATAATATGCACATACATATTCGCTTTTGGCATCCTCTGCCGTGAGATAACTAGTACAAAGTTATTAAAACCTGCGCTCTTTCTAATTGCTAAAGCTAAATATCAATAGAAACAATGAACTGAGTGCATCTATCCAAACAAACCAATAAGAGTGAAAATAATTAAATTGAAAGCAAGGTTTTATCAGCTTACTGTTGAGTCAACAATATCCAAGACATTACGATTTAATGGTTATGAAACAGAATCAAACGACTGTATATGGATAAAATCTGGTGTGCTGCACTCAAATTACTTTCTCCACTCTTACACAAACAATAATTACAAGCGCTTATTCATCTATTTGACCGCCTCCGTAGCGCAGTTGGTAGCGCGCTTGCCTCTGGTGCCGAGGACCCGTGTTCGATCCCCGGTAGCAGCATGGGGGTTTTCTCCCCTCTGGGAGGTCTAGAATAGGGTGCACTCCGCCTCGTTAGGTCCCCGGGGGGGGGGACCATTTCAGGAGCTACTTGATGGAGAAGTAGCGGCCCCAGGTCGAGAAGACCTCATAACTGGCCGGGAGGGCTCGCGGCGCTGACCACGTCCCACCTTCCAGTACTGCACCTCACCAATGACGCCTGTGGTGGGAAGAGGTGGGGGACGCAGCGGCTGGGCGGCAGGCCTTGACCTTTCATGAGCTGTCGCGCCGGGGTTTAGTTTTTTTTAGTTTATTCGTCTATTTACTTCATATTAATAGACATAAACGTTTGGGAAATTGTCTTATCGCTAATTTTCTTGTAGATTCAAGAACAGCATCGGAGGCTTTGAGCAATACACAAACCTTTGAACAGCTGCCCTCTCTGTGATAGTTTTGGCGCTCATTACATGTTCAGGACATAAAAAACTGAATAACGACTTCCACTTTGAAAAAGGTGTAAGTAACGAAAATTCAAACATATAACAGGAAATACTTCGCAAATGGCTCCCTTAAAAATGTACTTGACATAAAGTGTGTGCTTTAACGAGATACAGATTCTTTCTATAGTTAGGTTTTGTCTATCCCTACTAACCGTCCCTTGGTCGCTAAGGGCCTAATTTTTGAACAAAAGGGCTATGCCACCGCCTGACTAAGACATCTAATATTTCACCTTACTTGAGTGTTAGGTGGAGCGAGTTACTTATTTCTTAGGTTCCAAGAATGAAAGAATTCCAGCCTCAAGTAAGAATAGATGTCGGTCGTCCGAGAAAAAGATGGTCTTAACGCTGTGAAGACGGAACAGATAAGAATGCCTAATCCCTGCAAGGTTGAAGAAGAAGAAGAAAAAGAAGAAGAAGACACAAATTATCAACTTTGAAAGATGATTTCAAGTACGGTGAATGCTCTGGAGAAAATGTTCAAAAACTTCGTGTAATTTTTGGTAGGTAGGTCAATTCGCCGCCACTCTCAACAGTTCGTAGTAAATTTTAACAAAACATCTCCATTTGCATCCACTTAGGATCCAACTAGCACAAGAACTGAAGTCAGTGGACCATTTGAACCGTCAACAGTTCCAATGGCGATCAGAACTGGCCGCCGAGATTGTGTGATTTGACATTATGTGACTTTACTGTTACAGAATGCCACATTTTGTGTTTATGTGAACATCCACGAACCATCGCCCAACTTAAGGCATGTCATGGGTCAAATTCAAGCGGTAATTAGCTTTACACTCGTCAAAATTTTGTGCACACGAAGCTATGGAGGACATTTTCCTGATATTTTGTTTCATCTTAATCGCAGTTTTTGAGAAAATAACAGGAGCAATTTTCAAATAAATTGTGTATTTTATTTTTAAATTAAAATTTCTTGAGAAAACCAAAATGTTCTAAACTTTTTCCACGTAAAGGGCACTCTGATAGGGGGAGTTTTGTTGAAGAGGTTCGTGCCCCTTGAAAGATGCTGAAGTTAAGTACAAAGTTTTGTGTTTAACCGAAATTTCGGTTTTGAGTTCCGCTGTCCACAGACACGCAGATACACAAGTGCGCGCGTTAAAATGTTTTATGTTGTTTTTTTTTTTTTGTTTTTTTTTTTTTTGTTTTTTTTTTTTTAATTTAGTGGGCCTCGAAATGTGTATTTCTAGTAAAATTTCGGAATAGAACTTTCAGGTGATATACAATACCTTGTATCCATAATATAAGGTTGTCTCTTAAGTTCATTCGTTTTGTTCCCAAGTGCCTGAAAACCCTGAACTCTCTATATGCATCGATCATGTCAAAAGTGGCATGTCCATTGGTTTAGGAAGTACTCCCTAAAACAAAAAGGGTTGGCAATTACTCTGTCGTAGCTGTGCTGCGGTTGAAGTGTGTTCCTGGGCCTCTTTACTAACAAGATACGAACAAACTTCTGAGATAGCCTAAGACATACGTTCCAGAGAAAGTTAAGGTGACAACTGACAGTGAAAGAAAATACCCCTGTTGTGTCACGCACTTTTCCACAAAGACACAAACGCTCGTCTAGACTCAGAGAGGCTCACCTGCGGATATTTACACATACGTTTCCAACAGATATACGGAATGTTTTACCTGAAAGGTGATTTTCTTCTTAAATATAGGCTAATAACAATGAGATAAATTCTCTTATCAATATATGCTCATTTTTGACGTTGCAGAAAATGCTAAAGTTTGAATAAAATCCCTGTTCACATCAGTGTACCTCGTCCGTAAGCAATTGAACTGCTCCATGTAATTGCAGCTATGCACACAACACGCAACACAAGACAGAGCCTGAAGCCGTTAACCTCAAACACAGAACAGCACACCGAATAAGCAGTGATCAGTGTAGCGCTGTTAGGTATACGTACTGATAGAAACACTCGAATGAACTGGGCTTTTTTCTAGGACCGCGTACGGTTCATCGGTTTCCCTAATCGGATTTAAGTTTGGATTGTACCATTAACCACACTGACACGGTTTCCCATTCACAGCAATAGAAACTGAACTATGTACTACAATGGTGCCAATTTAACGAAGGTTACTAACCTGCAACTTTGGCGCTTTTTTTCCATTATGGGATAATTTACTAAAATCTGGTAATATTTTGTTCTCACATTCCATAACTTCTAAAAACCTAACTGCTACATGTAGTGTGAGGTTTAAATATACTGTATTACCTGTAAAATTAAGCTCTGTTTATTTTCTCGTGTAGTAAGTAGGAAGTATTGGAAATATTGCATTTAAGCGTACAGTGAATGTCGATATTTCACTGGAAATGTACAGTTTGAGACCAATATATGAGTGTGTTTGTGTCTGTGTGCGCGCGCGCCTGTGTAGATTGTGTTAACGATGGTAAAGAAGAAGTGTTCTGTGCTTCAGTTTAGAAGAAAAAGTGACAGAAAAGGTAATTGTTATTTAGTCACATTTCCGCCGCCACCGCCACCACAACCACCACCACTACCACTAGTAGTAGCAATAGTATTAGTGGTAGTAGTAATAGTACTAGTAATAGTAGCAGTAGTAGATGTTAAATTGATATATGATATAGGCAGTTGAAATTGTTTTGTAATTTTCGGTGAAATTGTCTTTGTCCTTAATTTTTATTTATGGAGGAAGAACAGTTGCGTAGAAGAAAACCAAACAACTTAATTGTTTGGTTTACATATGTTGCCAAAATTATATTAAAATAGAACAATAAGACCTCCATATATATGCGTCAAATTTTAAGAAAGTCGAAAAAGAACAAGAGAGCCCGAGGGAGAAGTACGGAGAGACGCCAAAATGCCTCTAATTATTTATGACTCTGGGTTATCATCTAGTAGAACGATGATCCAGTCATTATCCTTGGGATGAAGCATACTTTGCTGACATATACATGGGGGAAATAACATGCCACACCTTACGTTTCCAATGCTAATTTCATTGTTTCACTAAAACCTACTAAGATCCAGAATTGTATCCCTAACAGTATATCCGTATATCTTCAATATTATTGAAATTGCTAACTCAGTGAAGGTCTTATGGAATAAATATTTTTGTGGGGGTATTTGCCATTGTAGGTAAGCAGGCTTTCACAGCCGTTGTCCATTTAATTATATATTAAGGCTTCCGATGCAGGCTTCATCATAATATGTCGTTGCCTGAGTCAGTCTACTCTTCTGTCATTGAGTCATATATAAGTAATAACAGCTCACTCTGTTAGCATGGCCTTCCATGTCACATGAAGTGCTCTTGGTGTTAAATAACTCAATCCTCTCTCGGACTACTCTGTGAGAAAACTGTCCACATATTGCCTCAACTGTGACACTGTCAAAAGTTTATAAATGATGTTTTCAAATTGCTCAGCTAATGCTGATTTCTCTGTTTGGGAATATTTGATACCTATACCCAATGTGATTATTTCTATGTTTTGTGTTGGACTTCCAAAGTACAGGTCTCTGCAGTCGCACGCAATTTCAGAACAACAGGAGTTAATAAAAGAGGTATCTTGTGCTTAAAGGGAGTATAAGTACCATAATTTAGACCACGGGTGCGCAACTGACGCTGCCTAGGGGAAACACTTCAGTCCTCGGTTCAATGCTGTGACGTAACGAAACCTCCCATACTTATTCAATGGCGAACTATACATTGTAAACACTTGCTTATGTAGTAAACCTTCACAAAGTCATTGTTGTTTGTAATTTAATTTGTCATTTTACTTACTTCTCTGTAATTATGATTGCAAACGTTTTGATCTCACTAAAGCCTCAATGTCCGAGGACAAAGATGTTGTACATAACCAAAGTAACGCACTTAAATGGTTGTCAGTTAAGGAGGACGTTGCATTACTTTGTGTGTCGAAAAGTGGTCTGTGTGTCGGGTAGACTGGGAGCAGTGCCTTGCTTGCTTTCGGGTATCGGAGAAGAGTTAGACATACGCTCTTCTCGCTTTCTTTCATTCCCGTTGTCCGTGATCGCGTGTACTGCGTTCAGGCGGCGTGGTGATCACTGAGTACAGCTGTTGCTTGTCAACAGAGCATCCGTTGAAACACGTGTGTACAATCAACGTGTTTCGATTATTGTTTAGTGCTCTCGTTGTTTATAATGTATTTTCTTCATTAAAATATACAATTTTGTTGCAAATATGCCTAAGTCAGGTGCAGAAAGGTCAAGAGGGTGGTGTGGTGTGAGTAAAGTAACAATTCAGAATGTGTAAAAAAGAAAAGAAGAAAAAAAAAAAGAAAGAAAATGAACAAGTAGATGTGAAATTGAACGAGATAGTAGAGAAAGGAGTAGAACACGTGCTAATTTGGACGGTGTAATTAAAGATGACAATGAACTAGCAACTAGCACCTTGGCTCAGCCACCTCCTCTTGCACCTATCAGTTATCATTTACAGCATTCTGATTTTAACAAATTGAAAACTGCACATATTTTCAATCGAGGTTTTGTAAGTAATCTATTCGCTTTGGAGTATTGTGTGTGTGACAGATTGTGGTTTAAAAATAATTTGATACCTTTATCCATTGAAGAAGAACTCATACAACAGAAATTTCCAGAATTTGAAAGCCATAATGACCTAGCATGTAAAAGATGACGCACAGTCACACACATGTATATAATTTTATGTAAATAAATGAATGATAAATCTATGCTATTCAAAAGTGATTGATGAATAATTAAAATGTTTTCCCTGTGATACAAAAGTTTCACTTCTATCGTATATCTTTATGACACAACCTTTCTTGCATTAAACTCATTTTGTAAAAGTTGGTTCACAGAAGTATGCTGTGGCGAAAATTTCCATTAGGTGGGCTGCAAAGGAGCGTATTTTGGGGAAACTTTCACTTGAAAATTGTAGGTCAAACGATTGTGATAATGAACGAAAATTGAAAGCTTTGTGAATAGATAGATTTAATTTATCACATTTTTACATGATCAAATTTGTATTTAGATATACATAGCATGTATGAAGATTTGTCTGTAAGCATCTAATGGATTTACAATCCATAAGGACCATATGCACATGAAATTGCACATATCCCCGACAGATAGTTGGCTATCCCATTTTGTTACATTTCCTATAAATGTATTTACTCGTGTGGTTAGTGAAACAATGTTTACATTATTTAACAACAAAATCACTATTTTCCCAGTTAGCATGGAAAGGTGGTCGCGTTGTTTCCTGCTGTCTGGTGTTGGAGGTCAGGCTCAGAACACGTCAGACGTCATATTGACGTACTGGACCACTGTAGCGGGAGAGATTATGTCCATGAGCTGTGACACAAAGAACCACACTTGCGCACCCGTGATCTATACTTACAGAATGACAAAGGTCCAGTTACCTTTCATTATTTTATTTTCTTCTAACTCAATGCACAACACAGTTCTCTTCTACTGGCGTTAACTTAGACTACAGTCTTTCTAATATTACAACTCACAGCTGTTGTCTTCTCATAATCTTAACACACAATTTTATTTTATTTATTTTGTTTTGTTTTCAGTTCTTCTCTGTCTCACAAACACTTCTCTCACAAAGACGGTACACTTACAGCTCTCATTGAACACTAACAAGTCGCCTTTCTCTCAAATCTCGCAAACTTTTATTTCGGCGATGAGTAGGCAAATTTTTCTGGAACTTGTCAGCAACTAGAAGATTAACGCACAATCTAGAAATCCCCTTTTTGTGCTGCCGCTCTGATTGTTGTCACGTGTTTGCTCACTCTGTGGGGCAGTTTGTCCTTGAGCACCTTTGCTTGCTCGCCGGTCTGGTATGTGGTCTGAGGTAGCTTGACTCTAGCCATCCTTGGGCCGTGCGGTCGGTGTCACAATGCTTTCTGAAATACATGTGACTTTTCTCATGTGTTTCTATAATATTTTATTCTTTCGGAAACCTTGTTGCATATGGCAGGGACGCCAAAATTTGTGCTATTGGAAGTTTTATTTTTGTTGTTTTGCTTCATTTCTATGGAATTTTTATTCCTCCAGCGGAATATCCATTGGTTTCAGGTATAATGTCTCTTGTTTCTTGAGTTAAGTAGCCCGAGTGACAGAGACGCTTTGCTGTTTGGTACAGGCTGTTTATCATGCTTCCATTTATAACTGCGGGGTAGTTTGAGCTGTCAGGTAAATACCACCCTCTGTATATCGATTTTCGTCAATCGAACAGCGTGATGTCTGATTTGCCAAGGACATCAAAGAAGGGCAGCTTCGCATTGCTTTCGAGTTCCATAGCGAATTTTATATTCTGGTGTATTCCATTCAGATATTGCAGAAATTATCTTACTGCTGCTTCCAACGTGACTAGATTATAAATATGTCGTCCACATAACCTAACCATAAAGTGGACTTCAAGGGATGCGTATCTAGTGCCGTAGCTTCGAACTGCTCTAAGACCAAATCTGCCACAACAGGAGAAAGAGGTTGCCAATTGTCAGGATCATGTCAGCGTCGCCAGTTTGCCTGAATTTCGTCTCGTAGGAGTTATTTTACATGCCAGTAAATCTACTGACATGGAGCTGTCATTTTTTAAGCACACTTAAAAAGCATCGGTTTGGGCTGGATTGAATCAGCGACGTTGGAATAAATAGGCCAGCACCTAATCAAATGAGTCACCCAGACCAACAAGAGATAAAGGATGTCCATTTTTATCATAAAGTTCTCCCCTATAATTTATATATTCCGTCCTGTTGTGCAACATATTGGGAAATTCTGAAAACGTTGTTCCTAGCTGTTAGATGCTACAAAAGAAAAAGTTCATATTATGACTCTGTTCAGGCTTAACTGTCAGTTTACTAAGTTCACCGTCTTAGTTAATAATTTGATCTGGTTTAACTTTCACGGTCACCTTACTTCCACTTCGCATTCTTGTGAGTAATGAAATACTAACGATGCAACCTCTTCTTCCGAACGGTTCACCGTCTGGAGTGTCGAACGCAGGAATTCTCTAATCTCCTGCCCTAGTAGCACTCACCGCGTGTCACGGCAGTGGTGACAAACGCGCTCAGAAAACAGCACTTTGTTGCACCTGACCGGCTTACTCTAAACTGATTCATATTCGAGAACTTTCACTTATATAGCTGTTGGAAATTTCCACAGAATATTCTAGAGTGTTCTGAGGGTGGGAGAGTGAATACTTAGCTCTCCAATGAACGTGCCTGCAGTGCTTAGATGAGCCTACTTATTTCTGATTTTCTCTCCATATGCCCAACGCCGCCTTCGCAAGACATAGGCTGCTGGGTTACAATATTTAAAAATGAGATACAACTCTTATTGTGCATAAGTTTGTATTTTGGCACCTGTAGCAACTTACACTATATGACGTAACAAATAACATGAACATTACATTATTTCGTCCTACTTATTGTTCAACACGTTGTTTCTGTGGGAGATAACCGCTAACGTGGACCAAGATAAAGGTTTTCCGGTATAAAGAACTTGAAAGCCTTTTAGCAAGGTGAGTTGGAAAAGAGAGACAACAGAGATTTCTAAGGACGAGAGAGAAGGGAAAAGATTGTGGTCGAAGCTGCTCCACTTACGGTATCATTAATTGATTCCCGTGAGAAAGAGCTTTTGTTGAACCCTGAAGACAACTGATGGTACGGTTTTAGGTGGAAGACTAAACCACAGGATAGAGCTGAATACACCTCCAAGACCCGTGGTATTTAACGTGCATAATATTCAAGTGTAAATGTCCTATTTGCTTAGATATCAAACATTGTCTTCTTTTACGGTAATACAAGAGAAGGGAAGCTGTATTAGACACTTTCTATCATAAAAGTTGATATGCATTTGTTACAATCATATGGTAATGTACTTTGCCTAAACGTAAGCAATTTTCAACTCGAGTTGATAGAGGTGTTGCATTCCACCTTGATACTCGAATTGGACACTTCATTCTGAGGTCTCCTAAACCCAAAAGGTTTGTGTGTTGGGCATCAGTGAGATTGAGTGTTTTTGTACGAACAGCATAACTCAAAAACAAAACGTCGGATAAATATCCAATTTTGTACCTATATTCAGATTTTACCAAAAACGCGACACAGCTATTTGAAAAAATTCCTTGAACCAAAGAAACACTTTACATTGAAGGTGTAATATATATGCATACACAGGTAGTCCCAAAAAACACCGACAATGCTTAGTAGTTGTACGTTGCAAACTGATTTTCAAATAGGAACCCCTGTCTGGAAATGCACGGTTTGGACGCCCAACATCAAACTGCTTATATTAGAAACGGGCTTCTGACTGTGTACTTCCTACATAATTACAGAGCCTACATCGGCTGTGGTGAGTCTCATGTACCAATAGGTGCCATTGTCTTTGAAGATTTTCGAACCATAAGGACCTCCGCTGACGTTACAGGAGTGTCATACACTTCCTACAACTCCAGAGGAAATAGTCGAGAGGTGTCATATCTGACGGCCGTGCTGGTCATGCAACTGGTCCTGCTCTACCAGTCCATCGATTTGCATATGCGACGTTGAGGTGATTCCTCAGATTTACATCAAAATGTGCTGAAGTTGACTATTTCAGCAGCTGTGTACCGGTATGTGGCGCACTGCTGTTAAGAAACGTTACTGTACTGGTAACTGCACAAATATCTCAGAAGGATACGCATCGAGGACGCCATGAAGCAATCTAGCGCATGCGTTATTATGCACGCATGCATGCGTTATTATGGCAGGTCGTTCATCCCAATACACAGATGGCTAATACCTTCCGTATTAAGATACCAATGGTCACGACCATTCGTTCTCAAACTTCCACGCTCTATAGCGTCCAAGCAGTGCATTTCCGGACAGGGATTCCTGTTTGAAAACCGATCAGTTTGCTATCCCGCACAACATACTATGCATTGTTGGTGTTTTTCTTTTTGGGTGGGCGGGGGTGGGGGCACCCAGTATATATACTTCAGACTGGATGCCCTTCAAAAATCAGTAAATATAAATATACTTGGATGTGCTGTGGAGAACATGCTGTGAAGTTTAGAACGGAACCCTTTGCATCTGTTTGTTGTTCTGCTCATAGAGGCGTCAAATCTTACCCAAATCTTGGGCGGAAAAAGACTTTCTTCGCTGATGAAAGTTTCTAGTACATAGTCAGTGAAACATTTTCTTCTTATGGTAATATTGCCATAACATCCTCAACGAAACACTCCTCGACTTCTTCTGGACTTAAAAATGGTAGACAAAAAAAAAAAAAAAAAAAAAAACATTTCGAGAACGCGCTGAACTCCTTGCCTTCTTTGCATTTTCTAATGAGACCCATTGCTTGTATTTTTCGCCAAACTCTGACCAAGATGAAAGCGGCAACCACTCAGGCAACATCTCTTGCTCAGCATAATGAATAAGAATTTGGAAGTCTACGAATACTTCCTTCAACTTGAAGCGTAGTCCAAAAGAGGCACGTTTGTTAATTATGTTTTGCAACATTTTCTTGTTTGTTTCTTTACTTTTATTTGGCAATAAGCAGAACACCAATGGCACTGTTAAATAATTTATAATTACGTGTAGAGTGAACAGCTGACAGAAATGACTTAAATGTTCCATCTCCATAAATTTGTGAGGAAGCTCAAAGATTTTTAATATTTGTTTCAGTTGAAAATATCAACATATTTCTCTGTGTCATTAAATAACAAGAATGGCTCAGTTGTATTTGATATCATTTGCATCTCTTCGACTGTTGTTTCCAGTTTCGTCGATGGTTTTGGGTTGCTTAGGATACTGACGAAGTCTCTCTGCAGAAATATTATTTCTAATCAAGTTTATGTTCAAAGATGTTAGTGTACTCATGTCTCCAGTCCTCAGCTCCTGATGTATATTTTTTGTTGGTCTAAACGACAAATCCTCAGTTGCTCGTCGTTTCAAAGAATTTGATATCCTCTGCCTGTTTAAAACGTTCTCAGTAGTTTTTTCATGATTATGCATAATCACTCGCTCAGTTATGTCCATCGTAGTGACAATTTGATATAGGATTTACATTTCTTATTAACGCAAGTCCACTGCTGTATTTCATCCTTCAGCTTCTTTTGGAAATAAATGTTACGGCTGTGCATCACACAAAGTAATTTACTTTTTTCACCATAAATCACTTCTATGGTACCTGACACATGTGACTCGAACAATAACAGTCCGTGTGCTGAATCAGCGTGCCGAGCTAATTAGCACAGAACCTGTTTTCCACAGGTACCAGTGGCACGGAAGTAAGACCGTTAAAAGCACCATCCATGTAGTACACCTGGATCTCGGGACGAGCCCATTTGCACACAAAACTATCTTGTGAACTTCCTGAATTCCTGGAATGCCTTGAGCTAATGTGTTTCTTGTTAACCCACAACTAATTAATTGCCTTAGGTACGCCGAAATTGCTGATGACATCACTTCTCTGGCTATAACACTTCTTACATTATGCATTGATTTTTCAGTATATAGAACTTAATAGTATTAAATTATTTATCTATCTCTCCTGTCTTTTCTTTATAAAATTATTAATTTTACAGTTAATGATTCCAGTATCAATGTGTTTTTGTATCTAGTTCAGTATAGTGCAAACAGTTTAATGGTATTGGAATTTTTGGATGCAGCCTGTCTTGTAGTTCTGTGGCTATCAACAAAAAGTCTCCAGTCTGATTAATAAGTTACAAGCTCAGCTCTTTATTTCAGAGTAAGCATGATTGACTTCAGTGCGTTAGCTAGCCTTGTCAACAACATTTTTCTGTTAGAAGCACATTTCATTAGTCAGTTGATTTCTGAGCCATACTCAAGTATTCAATATTGTTATTGAATGTGTTTTCGTAACTGTAATTTATGTTTACTATTCAGAATCCTGAACCCATGTAACGAGTGCCCCCCTGCATATACAGTTCCTCCTAAGCATTATTCAGTTTTACAAATTCAAACTTATTTATTATTATTCTTAAGCCAGCACATTATATAACTTTGCCTTTTTATTTAATACATGCTTGTTGCTTCGCTGTTGCTGGATACGGTTGTAACTAAACAATGGTGACAAAAATGAAAAGAAATTGTTATTCTACCCAACTAGTTTATTTTATGTAACGGCTTTCAAAATAAAGAACACAGAAATTTATTCATTCTTATTTATTTTAAACACCTAAACACTCTAAGTAATATATAGAATATTAGATAATAATAGCAATTAATTAATAATTAATAATAATATTAATAATAAAGTATGAAACTGTAAACAGACCGCCCCGTAGCATAGTGGTAGGGCGTCTGCCTCTGGCGCCGAGGACCCGTTTTCTATCCCCTGTACTGGCGGTAAGCCTCGGCCCCTGAAGGCTTTTGCACTAGGTGGCATTAAACCATAACATTAAATAAATTATAACTGTTTATGACCCCAAAAATAAAATTCCTTATTCCATGATAGAGTTAAAATATGCATAGTATATTAATTTAGTGTATATATAGGACTCATAGCATAACAGGTAGAGAATAAAATTAGATTGATTCTATACTGAAACCATTATTAATATCCTATAGGACGTTATTAATGGTTTTTCCGGAAACCTTTTGAGGGCAGTGTAAATTTGAAAATCAAGTTATTGCCGTACGTTAAAAGGTTTATATTCCAATCACTCATTATTGTCCTTTTGTTTGCAGCTCAAGTTTCTGTCGCCCCTAAAAATAGCACCCTGGACATAATTATGCTGATTGAGTAAGTAAAATATTGACTCTTCTATTGCACGCTGTTTAAATACATATGATCTATATTAACAATAGAATCATTCGCAAGCCTTGAACTTTCTGTTAAAATAAGTTAAAGGTTTCATTTTATATAGGGGTGATTCTGTTTCCTACATCATTAGATCCTTCAGTGGTCTCGCTAATACCAATGTACGCTCGGGGATGCCGTGTACATGAACTGCAAGAAGAAAAGAAATTCCATCTCTCGACTTGAGAGTTCTTTCTCTTTTACCAAGTTTCCCAGTAATCAGTGTAGCAAACCAGTCTCACCCCTTTCTCTTCCCTTCCCTTCCCTCTTTCAGGAAAAGAACGCCATGGAAGTCGTTAAAGCTGCATTGCAGAGGATCCACTTTATAGCGTTTCAAGGATGGGTCTTGTATTTTAAGCTTACGGCTTGTTAGTGTGTGCATGTTGGTAAAGACATAGATGTTCTCTAAAAATTATGAGAACAATAGAACGATGTGACCGCTTTTGTAAGAAGCAGAGATACCAACCAAGAAAGACAAATCTTATTGTCCGGGTCTTTTTCAAAATGCTCTTATTCTAAACCTGTATTCATAAGGATGTTAGGCCTAATGATGGGTCCTCTGTATCAGTCCTTTTTAATATCAAGCTAGGATTATAAAAATAACCGAAATCATTTCTTTTTTCTCCTTCTTGTCTTTTTACAGTTCGTCTGCCAATGAATTCCTTTATCTGAATATGTTCCTTCAACTGTTTCTATCCTAGATGCATTGTGAACAAGTATTCTCAACGTCACCTTAACTCCAAAACATTGTCAAATCTAATGTTCTTTTTTCTAAATTACGTCACGGGAGTCCTCTTTCCGTTCTTTGAGTACAAAATAGTGTAGGTTGTGTCCTCGTATCCATTCCATGGTTGCAACTGTTTTGTCACTTTATAATATCCTTACCACTGTTACTAAAACTAGTATTAAATCTTGAACACATATTTTTAATATCATTAGACATCAAATTAACTTTATTTATAAATGCTATCCTACCGATTACATGTTCATAAATAACAATCTCTCCTACCACCTGTGAAGCTAGCCACCTCCACTCCATTTAACTTCTTTGAAAACATATTCTTGTGAAGCTTTCAAGTTATTCAAATGAAGTGAATAGCTGGTCACTTTTATTAAATTTAATATTACTTTACATAGCTGAAAAGCCTTTAGAGTTTTATAATAGATTTATTCAGAACGTAGTGAAAAGCTTATAATTGCTACTGAGTTAGTTTTGTGGTACGGTTACTCATTTCCAAACATTTTGGCATTGTCACAAAATTGTCCAATGTACTAAGCAATACAATTTTAGATGGTCTTTGTCCCTATTAAGCTCATTCAACGAAAGTAAGGAGTGTATGCTTTTGTGTATCTGATTAAAAAGGTGTATATAAATCATGTCCACCCTTAATATATTATATACATAATTGTAATTGTTTCGACCTGATAGTAAGACAATATATTCATTGGTCTTATTTTGCTTCTTTGGTATTTTTGGTAAATGCTGATTTGTTGAAGAAGAAGAACTAAGTTTGGTTTCTGGTTGTGATTATCTTATGGTTTAGTAATATAGGAAATAGATAGGATATACCTTTATTAAATAAACCATCAGTACATTTTAGAAATATATGATACCCAACTTCTGTCTTGAAAGCGCTTTAATTTTTGTTGAATGTTTCAACAATATATTGAGTTTGTTCATAACCTTTTAATTGTTACAAATAATGACTATTCTGCTTACAAATATTCCCCAGCAGTCATGCGATTCCTCAAAAGAGTTACCTTTAGTTTTATGTGCTTTCACATTTCTGAAAATTTTGTTTGTACATTCTGATATGTCTGTTTTCATACTGGGTGTTAAATGAATACCTAAACTCAAAAAGCTGATGCGCTGCACTCACATGACTTTCTCTACTCTTGCGCTAACCATTCTTACAAACTCTTATTCCTATATTTTCTTTTGTTAGTTAAGATAAACATTTGTACAAATTATCTTATTGCTTATTTCCTTGTAGGTGCAAGGGGAATATTAGAATACAGTAGCGATAGTAAAATATTTTAAACCTTTGAGATCCCGTTCTGTTTGCACACTTAACATAAAAAAATAAACAACGATGTTCCATTTCATGAAAGTTTTAAGTTTTCCGAAACTCACACACATCACAAGCAATATCTCCGAAATTGTTCACCCTCCAAGAAAATTTATTGAGACGTATTGTGTATTTTAGCAAGATCTACATTTTTTGTTTAGTATGGTTTGGTTCACCTCTAACGGTTTACCAGTTATTCAAAAGTCACCCAGAGTAAACAGGACTACCTAGGCTATAGCCAGAAAATTCAAAAGATACATTTCATGTTTCATACAAATATCTTAAACATATGACATTTTAATCAAAATCGTTACAGCCATTTTCAAGAAAATAAAACTTTTCAAAATATTTTCCATGTAAAGGGTAGTTCAGGGTGGTGCTATTTCCTTAAAAATCTTCATGTTGCATCCTTAAAAGACATTAAATTTACATACCAACTTTGGCTTTTAACCTACTTTTCGTTTTCGCGCGCGAACCTTTTTCTATTTTTTTTTTTTTTTTTTTTTTTTTTTTTTTTTTTTTTTTTTTAAATTCAGGGGATCTCAAATCATATATTTCCGGTGAAATCTCCACGTCGAATTTTTGGGTGGAATACAATACTTCCTTCTACTTGTTAATAGAGAAAGTAAAAAATAAAAACAGCTGAGCAACGTTGAGGTTACAGCTTCTGCTCAGGTAATACGTGGTACTTCATCGGTAGTCACCAGAGAATTATAATTAATTTTAAAAAGTACTGAGGTTGTTGCCTGTGTTTCCTATTTTAGCTTCTTACTTCCTATTTATAATGCGGAGCATTATTATTTGGTACCAAGCTGTGTGTCATAAACCTATTATGTTTTATCTCACCAAGGACAAATCATTTTATGCCATAAATATGCACAATAAGCAATCTATTACAATTATTATTTCTCTAGAAAAGTCTCGTCAAATAATAATTCAAATATCAATACACTCAGATGTATATGCCTATCAATATTTTCGTCAGCCTTGGCCAGACGTGTTTTTTTTTTTTTTTTCATAACTGCCACATCGGAGTTTCATGGTATGCCTGAGGGAGTTAAAGTCTTCAACAGAAGTAGCTTGTTATTCTCCTCTTAATGGAATATTGATTTGTTGCATTGTACATCTAGAGAATGGCTTTTATTTTGCCCCCAGCTCCAGGCCGTAGTGCTACAGCGTGCAGTGGAGTGAAAGGCAATGAACGGAGATGAGTTTACGGTACGTGCAAAACACCAATGAATCTAGTACATGGCTTTACCAAAGTTTTCAACTGCAATCAGCACGACTGTTGCAAATATTACTAAATAAAAGGGTTTATGACAAATGTAATATGAGTCATGTCGGAACGCTGTGAAGTACATTAAAATGTGAAATCATTTAACCCTTTAATACATACTGTTACTATTTGGCCAGTTAAAAATCTGATGTGCTGCACTCACGTGACTTTCTCTACTCTTGTACTAACCATTCTTACAAACTGTTATTACTGTATGTTCTTTGTGTAGTTGAGACAAACATATGAACAAATCATCTTATTGCTTATTTCCTTGTAGGTACAAGGGGAATATGGGAATTGATACCGAAATTTAGATTCAAAACGAATGGGCTTGATAAAGACACGTTTTAATTTAATTGCCGGATGTGAGATTTGCGATAAGTGTTGAGTAATAACATAGGTAGATAATAGAGTAGGAATTGTTGTAAGGTGAGCAAGATATGAGTAAATAATAGTCGTTAAATTTGTAGGATAAATGCATTATTGGTTTGAAATTAACGAGTCATGACGTCATACCACATAATTTGAAATTGCCATCAAAATTTAAGGTTAGCCAACGTTTGAAAAACTAAGCTAGTTTGAAATTCAAGGTCAAAATTCAGGTCTGCCAACCTTAAAAGTCGCGCGATGTGTTTAATAAAATATAAAGAAAACATTGTTTAATCATAGAAAGGTAACTATATATTCGGAATTCAAAAAAAGGACATGTTTTAATAGAAAGGGACATTTCTAAATTGTGAAAAGGAATGAAACAGTATTTTGGATGCGAGGCTTTCTTTTGATGACGTCATGAAATTTAAAATCGGGAAGAACGTTTTTTCCTAGCGTAGTGACGCCAGAAAGCGTGATCACTCGCCCCAGATCGGTGGAGGACTTAGCTGTGTACACATGTGAGTTGCGGTTGCTCTGCGAGGATATATATTGGAAGTCGGGATAACTCCCGAAATATGTTAAGGAGTTGAGAATAAATAGTCTCCAAAGTTATTCTGGGTGATTTATAAAATATACTCGCGCATACCCTGGATTAAGTCTCATGTTGAGCATAGTCGGAGCCGAACTACAAGTATCGACAACGGTCGTTAAGCTACCATGAAGTAACACCAAAGTTATTCTGGGTGTTCCCTTTTCGCTTCAGAATACAGTAGGCTTTGAGTGATAGTCAAACATTTTAAAGCCTAGAAATCCCGTTCTCTTTGCACGGTTAACATATAAAAAATGAACAACGATGTTCCATTTCAGGAAAGTTTTAAGTTTTTCCAAACTCACACACATAATAAGGAATATCTTCGAAATGGTTCACTCTACAAGAATATTCAGACATAACTTGTGTATTTTGGCAAGATCTACATTTTTTGTAGAGCATGATTTGGTCTATCTCTAACGGTTTACCAGTTATGCAAAAGTCGTCCAGAGTATATACGACTACAAGGACTATAGCCAGAAAATTCAAGATGAACATTTCATTTGTCATAAAAATATATCAAGCATATGACATTTTAATCAAAACCGTTGGAGCTATTTTAAAAAAAAAACTAACATTTTTGAAAATTTTTCCATGTGAAGGGTAGTTTAGGGTGGGGCTATTTTCTTCAAAATGTTCGTGTCTTTTCTTCCGTAGACATTAAACTTAAATACCAACTTTGGTTTTTAACAGACTTTTCGTTATTGAGTTATGCTGTCCACAGAGTGACACACACACAGACTGACACACACACACACACACACACACACACACACACACACACACACACACACACACACACACACACACACACACACACAAACACACACACACACACACAACACACACACATACACACACACACGGAACTTTTTCTAAAAATGCCTTTTTCTGATTCAGAGAGTCTCAAAACATATGTTTCCAGTGAAATCTCTGCATCGAATTTTTGGATAGAATACAATACTTCCCCTACTTACCAGTAGAGAAAGTAAAAATAAAAGGAAAGAAACATAACTTAAATTTTATAAAGTTATGAGTGCTCCAGTAATGTTATATGGGAGTGAAATTTGGGTTTTAAATCCGAAAGATAAGTCATACTCAAGCAGATGTTATTGTAACGTGGGCCTTTCTTAGGCGCCTACGCCAGATGTAACGTTCACCTAGGAACGGTTACGGAACGTCCCCAAATACCTAGTGGTAGTTGGAGACGTTCAGGAGGGAGTAGCTCAGAGGCATTATAGGTTCTCGGCAGTAGTGGTGAAAGTTACTGACATGTAATAGTCAGAAAGAGGTGCATTATACTGAACAATACCTTTAATTTATACAAGTTACATAGAGGAAGACTAGAGAGAGACAGCTGTACTTGTTACCTGTAAGGAAGTTGTAGACATTATCTGCTCCATTCTCCGGAGTTGTCGTCGCGGATCAAAGTGTCGCAGATTCCGGTGGCAAGCCCAAAATCGACCCCCGAGTGGTCAGAATCCGGAGTTTAAATACTTCACGCTAGATTACTCAGCGCTTGCCTAACCATTTGTCAGCACAGCTGATGGGTTAACGACCAGAGCAATGGCCGGTTCGTAACCTTACTCTGCAACGTAAGCTTGACCATGCTTCCGCGTGAGCGAAGAGTAAATGGCCTGTCCGGACTTTAATGACTTTTTGTTCCAAATGTATAATTTTTAGAATTTTAGCTTTAATAAATGTTTGCCGAAATTATCAACGTCACAACTTCCGTCGCGCTAAGAACTACAGCTGTCCTCAGCTGACCAAAAAATTAGATTGACAATATTGATTACAATAACTGGTACAGGGAGAAACATATACAATATATAATAAAAAAAAAATTGTGTCATGGGCGGCCAAGAAGGAGAACTGTGGATGGAGAGGGATAAGAGGACGCAGGTACCCATAGGTTGAGGAAGGGGAGTACTCGCCAAGGCACAGTCTGAAGAACCAACTCATTGTCCTTTCGCTGGACGCACAAAAGTTTTGAGGCACACACACCACAGCACATTTGAACATCGTGTAAACGTAGTTTTGGTGAACATCTTTCCTTTTTCGTCCTGTTTGAAGGTGTATCGTACTTTAGTTCTTTTCTACACCATGAATATAACACAGAATTGAAGTCATCCAATAGAACAGTTTCTGTAGCCATTACTTAGTGCACCACCCCACTCAGGTGGTACTTTGAAGAACGCGCCGGCACTGAAGTGTCCAACATAGGAGACTCCGTCGAGTAGCTTCTTCCATTGCCCTTTTGCACATATTCCAACATACGCACCAGTAGTACGATGTACTGGACGGAGAATGAAGACATTTGTGCCGTCCAGAGGTGTATGCCCTCACATAGGCGCCCTGTGCGAAGTGTCTGGGAAGGCTTTCCTCCTATGGCGAGCACCCGTGTGGAACAGCAGGGATGTTGATGAACTGCCCACAGGAGACTCGGGGAAAGAAACAAAAGTAGTTACGATTAATAAATGAAATGGGGAAGGAGGTAAGAACAACAAAACAAAACAAAGATAGGAGGGGAGGCCCAGCACATGTAGAATAACTACAAATGAAACTAAGACAACTATTCCTACCCTGTCCAGCTAAGAAAGAGAAAAAAAAAACAACATGTTTACATATATATGTATGTATATATAATATATATGTGTATAAGTAGTCATATTCCTTAAAACAATTCTGGGTAAACAACATATTAGTGGAGAGACTAGGATTGAAAAGAAAAAAAAACTCAAAACATCACTGACACGTCTATAGGGTATAGGAATTTAGTCATCATTAAAAAAACAGCGAGAAAGAAGAACAAAAAAAAGAAAAAAAATTAGAGAAGAAACGGTAGAATACATTTCGATCTTGACTCAGATATTGCGGTATCAGCTGCTTGCTGTGTGTGGAAGAAGTGACCTTCATAATGACTGTTACATAAATGCAAAGAAGAGCTGAAATGCTAACACCATAAATTGAAAAAAAAAGCTAGTGACGTTGCAATCTAGTCCTTACATCGTGCCAAGTTGCGGCATGAAGATTGTACTGAATGGACGCATCAAATACATTAGTGCACAATACATAAAAATAATATTTGTGCTTTATAAAACAGTTTTAACACTAATTAATCAAAACAGCATAAATTACTATCAGTGCGTGCACACTTCTTCCTGACACTTATGGAAGCTATCAGAAACACCAGAAATATAAAACAAAGCATAACTGATAAAACTCAATAAACACCATAACGAATATATACTCCACAGAAACATCACAACAAGACCTCGCGGTTTGACACTTGTGTGATTTGTACTCTATAACAATATACACAGACCAGGTGCGATATTCTATCATATTTACGTCACAACAAGACCTTGCGGTTTGACACTTGCGTGAACTTATTTCTTAACCTTACTCACATCTTATTCAACATAATATGCATCATCATCAACATCTATGCCATCAGAGACCGTGAGGTTTGACACTCTATGGCCATATTATAAAAGAAGCACCATATATAATGGAGTCGCGACGTCATACACACACAAAAATAAAAATATTAATGGGGTTTCTGATAGGTCACAACTTAAAGCTATAACTATGTAAACAAAGCTAACTTATAAATAATAAACTAATCATTACATAGGCTAACAGAGACTTAATATCTAAGCTTCATAATTCTATTAAAAGTGACAAGTGTGGTATTCAGCATTGATCATAATCTATACGATGTAGATATTTACTTTCTCACAAAAATTATCTAATGAATTACCATTATAACTTGTAAGGACTTCCATTTACATACTCTGATTTTAATTTCTTTTTGAGTTATTAAACCGAAAAAAAAAAGTTTTACTTATAAATACGGCGTTGAATCGTTGTAGAATCTGATGTCTAGCTCTGCGTAGTAGTTGACGTCCTTAAGACTCGTCGAGTAGCCAACATCGTGAAAGCAGGTGGCACAGAAGCGGGGTAAATGAACTTGTCTGGAATAAATCTGAGGATACGGCTACGGAGTCAAAATATCTGTAATAATCTTTAACGCTCGTCTAAATAACATGTAAGAAAATTTCATATTTACTAAAAAGAATACTCTTTTGGTTCATGTACAGAGTAGATAAGCAGCAAAAACACACGTAATATCCAGCGCTTGTATAATCCGTGCTAGAATTCCAGGGGAATCTAAGATTACAGAGCCCGACAAATGGAATAAAGCTGTAAAGCACAGATAAAGAATTAGATAACACATCATTAAGGGATTAGATTATAATCATATGTAGCTAAAGTAAACGGTCAGGCGATCTGAAGCCAGAGAACAGGAAATGCATTGCCTTTAGTAATAACGCCAAGATATCACGAGCGACCATAGATAATATCCTTCGCGTTTCTGTACCATAACCAGGTGTGAAACGCGTAATATGTGTACAGTGATGCTTTTTCTTTTAAGGGAGACAACGGAACAACCGTATACAAGAGTACAAAAGTCTGTGGTAACTGCAATCTATCCTAGATGTAAAGATTAGTAACCCAGGGACGAAACAGTGGAAGGATATATGATAGTGACGCTCATACTGATAATCAACAGCATCCACAATTAAAACATAAAAAAATTATATACAGTGCACTAGCAAATAACTAGAAAACATTAAAACTGGAACGGAGAGAGCTAAAAGGTCCTGAGAACGTTGAATGGGAGTTATATACAGTATTAACACATAGGTACAATATCCAGGGGGAAGCCTGACATTATCGCAAAGAAGGAAAAGAATTGAGCATATTGAATGGAATACATCTGAAGCACTCATTGTGTCTGAAATTATGGTCAGCCTGTGGATAGAAACAATGTGCTGACATCCGGAAAACTGTGGACAACGGAAGACGGATGCTGTCGGTGCAATTCTCATCACCAAGGATTGACAAGCTACCGATGTAACATAAGGCTAGAAGTGTGTAGCAACGTGTGCTGAAGGTGATAAGTGCTCGAAAAAAATCTCATTTAGAGTGCCAAATTTTGAAAGAAAGGAAATAAATATCAGTGGTGTTCCATTTCTGTGCGAATATTGGATTATAGCAATAACCGACGAAAACGTAAGTAATCAACGAATCATCATATGCATAAGAATCTAAAGACCAATATTTACTACGGCGAAACAAATTCTGTTATGAAACAGTCAACTTCTATTCCAACCAAGAATATATAGGAAACACCAAAAACCAGTATGTACAAGTTAAAATACCACTGCTTCAACATTTTTCTTGTAAATGTGCATACGTCTATTCCTAAAAGAACTAATTCTACTCACGCACACAAAAACTTTATAAAATGCAATGCACTACTGCTAAAGTAATCCTTGTGAAATTCATCAAGTGACGCCTCCATCATGCAAACACACTCTAAACAGGCATACTGTTATCATTACTAGAATTAAATGTGCTGCATTTATTTTTGAAGGCTGCGAGAAATTAACTGTACCTTCATCCATCACCTAGTATTTGTATGTTTTTGTTATTAACCCTACCCAACAAGAAACGTGATACCACATTTAAAATTATAGTCCTATTTTCATGTTAATGAAACTGAATAGTTCCCGTTCTCCAAATGTGAACTTGTTTTAATAAAACGTAGGAAACTATAAAATAAATATTTTTCTAAACTCAAAAAAAACTTATCCTCAAAATAATCCCAAATAATGCGGATAGTGAATCTTACATTAGATTTACATCTCACTTCAAAGTCTCAGTGGGGGGGGGGGGGGCGGAAGGGAAGCAAATACATTTTATCACATCGATAACGATTATAAACTTCAAGCACTATTCGTAAGAACAGAAATTAAAATCGACAAATGTAACTTTTTATTTTGTTCTTGTTGCATTTAATATTTTTTTCAAGGAATCTCATTTAATTGTAACACTTTCGAGAAGTGCTGAACACTTAAAAGTTGCAGATTGTAATCTAAAAAGACTTTCCAACACCTCTTACCTGTTGTCGAACATGAACAGAAGTCAGCATCCTAAATAGTGTTAATTAGAGATGGCTTACAAACTATAATCTTTTGTTTTGCACTTTTATATATGTGGCCAGCATAACAAACATAATCATCATACACTGACAGAAATGCATGTACGGCTACTTAGGAAATTAATCTAATAGTCCTACTCTGTTTGTTAAAATGAATTAATGTATCAGCAATGGTATAAAATAATTGCAACACTTATTTTTTTGGCACTTAGATGAAATTATAATTATCGGTATATAATTCATGCAGTAACTAGAAATTAATATCATTAGGATATTGAATTTCCAAGAAATACTTGTAAGTAGTGTATAAGTGTACAAGAACAAAGTCAAAAGAAAAAGAACGATACGCACAAGATTTGATAAACATGCTCAAACTGTGGAATGAAAATTAGTCACAAAACATGGTAAAATACTTTGAAACTTAACTTGTTATCATAGACGAAAACAAATTTATAAATATATTACTGTCACATAAGTTGAAAATGTGCTGTCATTTCAAGCTTTTCTTGCAGTAGACATAAAAGGAATTATAATTACAAATAAAAGTTGAGGAATCTGCCATAGCTTTGGAATGGTTGACATTCCTGTAAAATTAAATTGTTGGGGGGGGGGGGGGGGAAGATGTTATCCATACTTATTCCAAATAAAGGTCTTTCTTAAACAGTATTTTGATTCCTCGTGCCACATGTACATACTAAAAATGGTCAGAAACAAATAAAAATTTAGCTGTTTTGCGAAAGTAAACCAAAATCTGACCACTGTCTATGTTAACTAGAATTGCATGTATACAATAAAATTTGACGGGGGATGTATTATTCACTTGCAACAAAATACCTTATTTTGGAGAGCACAACAAATTACTATCATATCAAGAATTTTAAGAAACGTTATAACGCTTCACCACGTAGAAATCATAATGTAGGGTGGGAAAACGGAAAAAAATGAATACTGTCAGAAAAAGAGGCATGGGATCGAACCATATCCCTTATTTAAAAAAAAGGACCGGCGCCTCCACCAGATGTAACGAGGGCCTTTCTTAGGCGCCTACGCCAGATGTAACGTTCACCTAGGAACGGTTACGGAACGTCCCCAAATACCTAGTGGTAGTTGGAGACGTTCAGGAGGGAGTAGCTCAGAGGCATTATAGGTTCTCGGCAGTAGTGTGGTGCGGGATTTTTGGATGGGTGTTTGTTTCTGGTCTACTTGGGAAGTGGTAGGTCGGGAAAGCGTGGGTGTTCTTGATTGCTCCGGCTTTTTATAGTGTGGTTTTTGAGCACGAGATCCTTATCTCAGAGTTGTCCAGCTGAGGAATGTCCAGGTAATAAATTGAAGTCTTCTATTCCGTTTAATGTTTATTTCACTTTACTCATGCCCCCTTCCGACACACAAGACCATGAAGTATTGCGATCGGCGTAACGCACACGTCTGTCTATCCCGCTGAAGATCTACCAAGCAAGTGTCCTTCTCTCCCGAAGAACTGTATTTCTCAGCTCGGCCCTTCCGCTTGGCCAGCTTCACCTTGCAATTAGGCACGTACGTCTTCACGCGTTGGGTTTTTCAACCCTATTGTTCCCTTTCTTTGAGGGGTTGTTGGCTTCTTGAGGCACCGTTACTTTCCCTGCCTGTACCCTCGGCCCACCAGACGAATTATCAGGTAAAGCCTATATTCCATTTTCAATGATATACAAATTATTACATAGGTACGCGGGTTTTAATCGGCGGGCGCGGGTTTCCGCCTCATATGCCCTTCGGAGGAATTTTCCGTTTTTTTTTTCAAAGGAAAAATCGAAAATTTCTTCGACAGTCCCACTAGCAATTTGCGTACTCAGACGATAAACGTTCCCTATATATATATATATATTCTCCTTGTTCCGTCTTGTGTGTCAGGTGAGGTATTCTAATTATGACATACATGTTATATTACAAAAATTTACCCTTGATACATTTTAGGAATTCTCAAAATATACAAAACATCTTATCCTATTAAATAGTACATCAAATTGCACATGTAATTGAAGTTACACAATATTGCAATGCCTTAACGCTAAAATTGTTACAGTTTGGTAATATACGTATATACAGATATTACTGCCATATGTTTTTGGGGTACTGTTTTCTCTGATGCAATGACAGTTTTTGTGCACCAGGAAACTGCTGAGTGCACTTTTCTGTGGTACACTCGTGGTATTTCACTTCTAATCACACGAATATGGCATGTCCACTATTTCGCGCACTTCATGCCTATTCACACGTCTTAACTTACACTATGTGTGGGTTTAGCATACATTATATTGTATATACATTTTACTCTATAGTACTATTATCCTATCCAATCTTATTTGGACATGTTTACTAGTAAAATCGGCAGCACGGCCATTTTGTCAAATGTGGCTACTATACACACTGCCTTGTTCTCCTAACATCCACTTGAGTGTTTTCTGACATCAGTATAAATATATACAATTTCACTAATTTTCAATAATTAAAAAAAATATCCCTTTCGTCGTCTGCCTCATTCGCCTCCGTTACATGGAGTTCGGCCAAAATGTTCCCTATCTACCTGAACCATTATAACAAACAATTGTTCCTTTTCCAACTGAAATGCGCCTTCTGTCAACTGTTCCCTTTCCACGATCAGCTGAGTGAAAGGTACAGTGACCTCCCCAATACTACGCTGTACTGCGACTTGCTTATTATCATAATAAATACGAGCTTGGAAAGAGTAAACGAAATCACTACCGATGAGTGTTTGTACGGCAATGTGTGGGATAACTATGTGCACTCCCTCCATTATAAATACAATTATGACCTATTTCTGAATTCTTTGTCATTTTATTCCTCTGGCTAGTAACGCACATACGTTTAGCATTGGTATTGTACTATTGCTTCCTTCGTTAAAAATATGCCTCGTTGTTGGAATCGGGAACCTCATCCAACCCGGTTTTAGTTTCTCCAATTGTTAAAAACCCGATTACCATTTTGCGCCGTGGCTCCGTCACCTGATGTAGCATTCTCGGACGTCACGAATGGTGAACCGCCAAACCATTTTTGTCGGCTTACGGCGCCTTGGCTGTGTGCATGTGTTGCGGGTTGCGGTCTATCGGTGGTGTTGTGCCATTGGGTGGCGTTATAGTTCTCATGGTTGTTGCCTCCGTACATATTGAAATCCGCCATGTTGTGCCTGTCTTCAGCGTTTTCCGCGCCGTTGTACACATTATTCTGCCACTGGCTCCCTGAGGGGTTTTCTCGGGGCGGGCTACTCGTGTACTGCCTTCGGTGTGTGGTATGTCTGTTCTGGTATCTGTCGGTGTCGTTTGTTCGTCGTCGTTGTCCCCGAATTTGCATATAATTAATCTGATGGTGCCGTTGTCCCTGGTATCCGTGATGGGGTCTTTCTCGGGGTGGACGTTGTTGGTGGTGTCTATGGTCATTCCGGGAATCGGATGAGGGTGCATGTTCTCGATAGCGTTCCCGGGTGTGGCCCTGGTCATATCGGCGCTCATTGTAGTTGGTTCTTGCCCTCGTCCCACTAAAAATGTGTTCATTGTGTGGGACCTCATTTCGCGGGACTGGGTTCGATTCAGACATATGTGGCGCTAATGCTGTTAATAAATCCAGCGTTCCGGCTATGCTGTTGGGTCGGGCAACAATGAGATGGTTCTTTATCTGTTCCGGAAAGTGCCTTATGACAAGAGAAATGAATTCTTGTTCTTCCATTGGAGGGTCCAGTAGTTGGCTCTGTTGGGCGAGGTCTAGGAAATAATCCACCATGGATTTTGCGCGTACATCGAATTTTCCGTTGTTGATTTTTGTACGTACCGCGTACTGAGTTGCACTATTCCAGTATTTGGCGAGGAAATGATGTTTAAAATCTGAGTATGTGGCATGGTCGCCTACCGCTAACCTAAACCAAGTGAGTGATCGTCCTTGTAGGCCTTTCTTCACTATTAGCGTTTTAAACGATTCTGGGATAGCTTTTAGGTGGAAGTATGACTCGAGATCCATTACATACCGCTTAGCGTTGTCTCTCGCGTCATTAAAAGTGGGTACTGCAATTTCGTTTAATAGATGGTAGTGGTTGGGGAAACCATGTGTCATGCAATGGGTCTGTGTGCTCTCCGGACGTATACTATTACACGATTCTGCAGGCGATGTTGAAGACGCCGCAGAACGCGCGTTCAACATCCCCTGGCTCTCTGACGCACTAGAAGTGGCAGTGTACGTTTGTTGAGGTTGGTTGCTCTTTGTTATGGTGAGCCCATTTATGGCTTCTTTGAGCACTGCCATTTCTTGCGCGTGGTGTTCTACAGATGTAAGTGTTGAGCGATGAGCCGCTGCTGCCTGTGATATTATATCTTGCATTTTCGTGAGTTCATGTCTCTGTTAATTTTGTTGCGTCCGTATAACCTTTCTTACTTCAGAAAATTCGGCTTGCGTTCTCGCTTCGGCACTTTGCTGCCGCTTTTCCAATGTCGCACAGGTGGAGTGCAGCTCCTCGCTCAATTGTGCATGCAACTTATTGCTAGTAGTCGAAACACGATTAACTTGGTCTTTAATAGTTTCTAATTCCTTTTGCGTGTCATGCACTTCTGTGCGCAAGTTTAGGAATTCTGCTTCAATTCTGCTTTGGCCTAGGCAAATGCTATCCAGGGCTTGTTTTTGTTGTTCTATATGTTTACTCTGTTCTGTTAGGCTACTTTGAAGTTGCGCTCCTTGAGCGGTTATTTTGTTGTCTAACTGTGTACTCTGTTCTATTAATCTACTTTCCAAATTCTGGAACTGCTGAAGCATCTGTTGCATCATAGTTGTGAGGCTGGGTGCAGTTTCAGGAGAAATTTCCTCTACGGTAATGTTTGTTTGTTGTTCTTGGGCCTGTTGTTCCGCCATGTCAACGCTTATTATTTTTCCGTTTCTCAATTTCATACGACTGTATAATTAGTTTTGTACTGGCTGCCTATCCTGAGTCGGGATGTGTCACTGGATATAAAAGTGTACTTACTCGTTGTTGTTGTTGTTGTGATGAACAGTTTACCTCGCTTACGTGCTGGGTGTTGAGGATGGTCACTACTGATGTGTGTGGTGTCCTTCGGTGTGATGCTTCCTAGGCGGTGTCGTTCTCTGCGCGGCGGTCTGTGTAGCGGTGAAATCCAGCTCGGACCAGGTCGCTGCTGAAGTTGATGAGGTCTTCGTGGACGTAGTTTGGTGCTGGTGTGGGTAGTTTATGACACGTTGGGTGCCATTTTGGTGCGGGATTTTTGGATGGGTGTTTGTTTCTGGTCTACTTGGGAAGTGGTAGGTCGGGAAAGCGTGGGTGTTCTTGATTGCTCCGGCTTTTTATAGTGTGGTTTTTGAGCACGAGATCCTTATCTCAGGGTTGTCCAGCTGAGGAATGTCCAGGTAATAAATTGAAGTCTTCTATTCCGTTTAATGTTTATTTCACTTTACTCATGCCCCCTTCCGACACACAAGACCATGAAGTATCGTGAACCGCGTAACGCACACGTCTGTCTATCCCGCTGAAGATCTGCCAAGCCAGCGTCTTTCTCTCCCGAAGAACTGTATTTCTCAGCTCGGCCCTTCCGCTTGGCCAGCTTCACCTTGCAATTAGGCACGTACGTCTTCACGCGTTGGGTTTTTCAACCCTATTGTTCCCTTTCTTTGAGGGGTTGTTGGCTTCTTGAGGCACCGTTACTTTCCCTGCCTGTACCCTCGGCCCACCAGACGAATTATCAGGTAAAGCCTATATTCAATTTTCAATGATATACAAATTATTACATAGGTACGCGGGTTTTAATCGGCGGGCGCGGGTTTCCGCCTCAAGTGGTGAAAGTTACTGACATGTAATAGTCAGAAAGAGGTGCATTATACTGAACAATACCTTTAATTTATACAAGTTACATAGAGGAAGACTAGAGAGAGACAGCTGTACTTGTTACCTGTAAGGAAGTTGTAGACATTATCTGCTCCATTCTCCGGAGTTGTCGTCGCGGATCAAAGTGTCGCAGATTCCGGTGGCAAGCCCAAAATCGACCCCCGAGTGGTCAGAATCCGGAGTTTAAATACTTCACGCTAGATTACTCAGCGCTTGCCTAACCATTTGTCAGCACAGCTGATGGGTTAACGACCAGAGCAATGGCCGGTTCGTAACCTTACTCTGCAACGTAAGCTTGACCATGCTTCCGCGTGAGCGAAGAGTAAATGGCCTGTCCGGACTTTAATGACTTTTTGTTCCAAATGTATAATTTTTAGAATTTTAGCTTTAATAAATGTTTGCCGAAATTATCAACGTCACATTATTTCTAGAGCAGTTAAGGGAGAAACAAGATGGCATATATTAAATCATGAAGAAATAAGAGAAAATTTAATGATTAATTCTATAGGAGATATCATAGAGAGTAATAAACAGAGATGGAAAAGCCATTTCAGTAGAATGGGTTCAATCAGGCTACGAAAAGGGGGCTTTGAATTCAAACATAAAGAAAGAAGATCGATAGGAAGACCAATGTTAAGGTGGAAGTGAGACCAGAACAGGCCAATGGTCTAATCCATGAAAGGAGGAGCAGGAGGAGGAGTAGGAAGAAGAAGAACAAGAACAAGAAGAACAAGAACAAGAAGAAGCTGCCATATTTGTGGCATTTCTCATTGTTGCCGTATGAAGAACAATCATGAACATATTTCTCATGAAGTGCCAAGCAAATTATTAAGGAAAGAGGCGTTGCTGTGGCCATTAAGTACCTTTCCCCTCCTCGATAAATAACAACGCCACTTCCTCGTTGCACCCTCTTCACATGCGGCCGATGTGAATCAGGTGCAGGAAGGAGGTGTGAAGGGGGCGACAGCGATCTTTGCCCGCGATTACGTGTGGCAACCCCGTCCTACTTCCCGGAAAGGGAAAGGGGCGTGTTGTACGCGCTAACGAGATTTAAAACACTGCTGTGCATGTGCTATAATGAATGGGAGTCGCCATCGTCGTCTTCTAGGGTCACCGAAAACTACTTTCAGAGTTTGGTTAAGCCAAATTGAATACTCCAAGAAGTTTCAACGATAAACTTTTGATACGCTGGGACGGCACTTTCTATAAAGGGCAAGTTCAGCAGAGACTAGAGACTTTCTCTTATTCGAAATGTGCAAACAGTCTCTGTGCTACTAAAGGAATTGGTACTTATGAGACAGGGATGGGCAAAAAACAACATAACGACTACTGGAGTAACAAATATAGGAATGCTTAACAAGTAACGAAGGTAGTAATAGCCATTTCATAACGGTTACCTAATATGGGTGACATCACTGTATCGCTTACTCGGAACTAACTACGTCAAATCACTACACCATTTTAAGCTCTAACACAAAAGACTACCTTGTGGGTCAAATGTACCATCGAGCTAGGAAGCTTCAATTAATTGTAATTACCACCTTTGCTACACACACATATGGACATAAGTATTTGTACAGCACGCTCCAAAATGTTTTCCGAGTAACATGCTCCTAGCCGCGGGGCGGCAGGATGTCTTATCTATTAGTTGTGCCAGGTGTTCTCAAAGGTCGACTTGCCAGCTCATACCTGTCTACAACGGTGAGGGGCGTAATGTGTTTGCGTTCAAAGATAATATCGTTCCAACATTTCTCTTGGTTGTAAAAAACAAATCTCTATGCAAGGAAAACAACATTAACCTTATAAATACAGAACGGACTCGCAGCGAGGATGGAAACTAAATATTCGGCATTAGAAGCGTCATATCACTCCATAATGAAATTACATTTAAAACGTTTTCTGTTTTTATTTATTCCGCGAACATGAAATAGTGTATTTGATCTGAAATTTCAAATCAAAGTTTAAAACATTGTATGACAGTTTATCGGAACATAACTTCAAAGGAAAATCAAAGTTTAGCGTAACACAAATAACAGAACTATTGCAAATCCCAAAACAGCATGTTTCAAAAAACTATGAGGCATCAACCTGTAGGTTACGACGTAGCTTTTCCCCCTCAGCTTTCTTGCCTATCACCCTTTAAATCAGAATCGGTTTAACTATTATTTTTAACGAGGAATATATCATATGCATTACCTTTGTTTAACGAATTGTTCAAACATATTTCTTAAACGTCGTTAGTGCTACCACAAAAAACAATGTTACTTGTTTAAATACGTGCAGAAAAGAATGTGCTGATTTTTATAGAATAAAATTGATTATTTAGCTTCTTGTTTGCTCCTCGCTGACCATACACCAGAGGAACACACACAAAAGTAACTGGTGAAGCCATCGCTCAGCCGGGCGGACCGGGTGCAAGTAATTCATAAAAAAATTGTTCGCATCTTTCCCCTACACCATCTCGTTCATCGGAAAACATTTGGAGCCGGCTGTACAAGTACAACAAGAAGTAAAATGTTTCATTTTGAACATTTCTACACTTAAAAACGCAAACATTTGTGACATATATGAACTTAAAGCATTTTATTAGAGTGTTTATATATTAATATTACACTTACAGTGTTCTACAAACATTAAAAAATGTTTTCTCTCTAGGGTTGCATTTTACGTATTCATACAACGATGCTAAACACAGAACAAATAGTTATCTGATAACCCAGAATGTGACTGTCACCTATTGCTGCAGTGCTGCATGCTAGTCGTGTTGTATGGAGTGACTAGAAACAGCACAGAAGGTCAGAATGATTCGCAAAGGAGAGAAAACATATTTAACCTATGGGAGACGATTATTTCATTACTTAAATAAATCGTATTATGAAATATCTCACACCATAGAAAGAAGTCGTTCGACAGTGTAGAATGTTACTTAATATTTTAAAGAAACTCATATGCAATGAATGAAGAGAAAGTGGGCCGCCCACAGAAACTCAAATGTTAAAAGTATTAAAAACAATTAGCTCTGAAATATCCTAAAATTTCACTATTTGTCCCAAATAACAGAATGTGGTAAACTTCCTACTTATATGACTGATGTCCTACATATAGGACAACATATTACTGACACAATAACTATTTTTTGATCGCGAATCTAGTTTTGAGTTGATACGATTCCCATGTAACAAATTTCTGTAAGAATAACACAAATTTAATATCAACCAATAAACAACATTTCGATTTAAAAGAGCAACCTAATATCTGATAAAGATTTACCAAACATATTTACAAAATTTTACAATTAAAAATTCAAATAAATTTCATTTGTACATATTAAATTAATTTAACCAACCAACTTAAAAAAAAATTCTTTTAAAACACCAAATGTAATTATTTATTTATGCCAACAAACATACTCTTGGTGTTTTTAAACGCACAAGCCATGTCTGGGCAATGTTTGAGAGGTAGAATTTTTCAGTTCTAATTCTACCTCTCAACCATATATAATATTTTAACAAAATTGACCAAATTCATATAAACTAATTCATAAATATTTCAATTTAATAAACAAATTCAGTTTACTACTTACATCAAATATATAATTAAATATTTATAGGTTTTAATAGTTAAAATACATGACTGCAAACAAATATTTCCAAATAAACAGATCCCCACATTTATCCCCCTCTTTTTATAATACACACATATATAACTTCACACAATTCAAAATTCAAATAATCCCCTTTTTGTAATATAGGTACAATTAATTATCTTCACATCATTTCAAAATTCAAATATAAAAAAATTCACTTTCAGCCCCCTTTTTAAATACACATATATAATCTAACACAATTTCAAATATCAATTAAAACATTTCAAAATATTTTTTCCTCATATTTATCCCTCCTTTTTAATTAAACATACTAAATTTTAAATTTCAAATAAAATATTGGAAATAAAAGAACAAATTAAACAATATTTCCATGTTATGCCCCCCTCCACCCCGCTCTTATAGTTTAAGGTGGAGGGATTTTCTTCAAAATCGTGTCGCATCCTTGAAACATATAAGCTGAAATATGAATTTTTGAGTTATACAGTTCACACACACACACACACACACACACACACACACACACACACACACACACACACACACACACACACACACACACACACACACACACACACACACGGATCTTTTTCTAAGAATGTTTTTCTTTTTTCTTTTTTTTTTCAGGAAGCCTCAAAACATATTTCCAGTGAAATCTCGGCATCAAAGTTTTCGTTGGAGTACATTACTTCCTCTACTGTGTACGTAGTAGAGAAAGTAAAAATTAATAGAAACATACTGCTATTAAGCGAGCGAAAAAAAAAATGCGATTGTTGTGAGAGGTCAAAAGCTGCCAATATGACCTTCGATGTTAAAGGACATTAAAAAATGTGTTAGAAAAAAATTACTTTAATAAAGACGTCTTAAAAAACCATTGAGCTGTCCTGAAGCCAGAGAGATTTTCAAACATAATGATAACTTCAATAGGAAGGAAGAAACAAAGCGCTTAAATAGTTTAGCATCCAGCGTTATACAAAGCATGCAAGAAACCTGACCGGAGACAAATTCAAGATCATACACCATCAACAGCTTCAGTTACAGTAAATGCTAGTCCATCGACAACAATGAAAGCAGCCCCAATTTAGCCCCTCCCACGCAGCAGACAAAACAATAAACAAAGACCGGACCATACGTCTTACGTCCACACATGCTAAGCGTATAAAACCTGTGAAATCAAACGGCTCCGTATCAGTCGTCGCCGAGAGTAGCAGAGTACTGCGGCCACACCAGAGGATGTTCGATGCAGCTTCGAACGATACGTCTGAAAGGAGATTTTTCCACTAGACCACGGTGCACAAGCCCGGATAATCATTTTGTATTTTATGACACTGGCGGTGAAAGCTTACGTAATTTGAAAGATGTCTTAGTTTATTGAGGAGAATCAAAATACTTTTAAAAGTATTTGTTTGTATTTAAAATTCTGGATCTGGCCCTCCTATGCACTACAAGGGTCCCCGTGAGATTATTTTTATCACAATTTGGAAAGTCCCTTCATTAGTAAAGTTTGAAATTGTTAGAGTGAATGATCAATTTCAATCGTGAGTTATTGTTGGGAAGAGAGGCATAAGGAGGGAAATTAGCGAAGTGGGAGAGAGATGAAAGGGGTTGGAAAGAAGGAAGGAGGGAGGGGGAGAAAGACAGGAGGGAAAAATCTCCGTACATAATACAATAACGTGGCAGAGTTGTGGGCTCCCCTAATATTCTATATATTAAAATGCTTTCGTTGTAGAAATGGTGGCCATTTCGGTGAGGTAATGATAACATTAATTTCAACTGTTTTAGTTATTAATTTTGAGGTTTAGAAACGTGTTATAATGTGGATACCACCTGTAGAGAGTTAGTGGTATTCCACCATCGCATGAAAACGTATCTTTTCTGTTAAACTAATGTTAGTATGGTGTGGTATACTAATTACACTTGTAATGAAATTCCGTCTTGCACACTCTCTCAGTTTATTAGTGTTTCGTGGTATAACACAACTTGTGGTAAACGATCCGGTCAACTTCTGTGTAATGTGGCAGCTGTTTCAGCGATGTTATGTGCAAAGCGATGAAAACCACAATCTTCCTATAACTAGAGTAAACCATCAGAGGTTCACTTCATCGTGAAAAACTGAACACGCCACCAGACAAGTAAGTTACCGTGCAACTAAGCAGCAAACTGGAATTGTGTTTATTTGTACCAACTGAGAGATATGATTATTTCCCTAGTTGCACGACTGCACACTGCTAATATTGGAAGCACTTTATATCAATTAGAATTGTTTCTGTATACCTTCATGTGCTTTGCTAGCCTCACAAAAATGGAAGCACAAACTGAAGGTGGATTTTTACAAATGTTATACATAGAACACCATAGCTACTAGCTTGTTATGGTTTTCTTCTGTCTTCTGTGGATGTTAACTGCCACACTTTGGCAATGACTATTACTGTAATCTGTCATAGCATCAATTTTCCTTGGCTATAATGTCTTTTGCGTGCTCATCTCCTTTTATTTACTTTATTTTTTAACTCTTACCTTTCTCTTCCGTAATTTAGTAAGATACTTCATACTTGAATTTATTCTGTTTGTATCCCATATGCCTATGAGTTAAACGCAAATCCTACTAAAACATTTGTTTAATGAACTACATGGGTTTAATTGTATACAACTAAGGATTTAAAATCCTACTAAAGCCAGAGCTTGCATAAATATTGATACATTATTCATAAAAGGAAAGGAAAGGAGAACGTGCGGAAGGAAGAGCTAGAGAAAAAGAGGAGTGGAGGAAACGAAAGGGAAAAATGGAAGTGAGGGAGAGAGAAGGTGTGAAGAAAAGAGAGAAATTAAAAGAGAGATCGCAACGACTAAATGGAAGAAAAGCGAAGAGGACAAGATTGAAGGAGGGGAAAAGGTGAAGAAAAATGAAGAACGCCTAAATAAGTAAGAAGACATCTATTATTGGAAGAAGAGAAAATATAAAGGAGAAAAGGCTAATAAATAAGAGAGAGGAATAAGAGAAGGGAGGAGAGGAAGGAGGGAAGCAACGGAGGGGAAAGGAGAGAGAAAATTGTAACATTTTGAGGGGCTTTGAAGTGTTCGACTTTGCTTAAAAAACCTAAGTAAAAGAAAGAATTGCAATGTATTTGTAATTAAAGCATTTGCTTCAGTTGCATAGAGCAAATGCAACTGCATGACTCAACCACGAATACCACTTGCGGGTCTCTGGGTTCGAAACCGGGCCACCTAGGTGGTAGGCAAACGCTCTAAACGCTCGGCCACGGCGCTGTCTGAAATTTCGTATCTGTCCCTTAAATGACGAATGCAAGGTTCATTATGTAGTTTTTTTTTCCCTTATCAACCTGCTTAACTTGGTCTATATATTTTTCAAATCGGATTGTAGGGCCAAGAATTAATGCCCTTTTTATCGTCTGTCATCGACAATTGCATAACTATATTCTTTCATAAACGTAAAGTTAGAAAATGTGTTGTCAATGTAAATGTCACAACGTATATGTTCGAATAAATCGTAATTGATAAATTATTCCTGGATTTAAAAATCTCACTAGTAATTCCACAAACAAGTATGTACCTTCTAAACTTAAGCGAACACGAAATATGTCTCGTACTAAAACAGAACATCCAAGTAGAATTCCTTATAGCAGTATCGAGAAAATCAATTGTCAAATTTTTAAAGCTGTTCGCTATATGAAGGCTTTGAAATTATGTTCTCTTTGCACATCCAGCAGATAAAACAGTGAATAATGACCTTTCATTTAAGAAAAGGGAAGTTTTACAAAATTCACACAAAAAACAAGGACAATCTCCGTAATGGTTCACTCAACAAGAAAAAAGTTAACTTGGACATAGCTTGTGTGTTTTAACGAGATCTACATTTTTGTATAATAAGATCTGGTCTATCTCTTACGTTTTACCAGTTATGCAAAAGTCATCAAGAGTAAACAGGACTACGTGGTGCTATAATCAGAAAATAAAAACAAACATTTTATGTGCCACAAAAATATCTTAAAGATTTGATATTTTAATCAAAATCATTAGAGCCATTTTCTAGAAAATAAAAATTTTTGAAATAGTTTCGATGTAAAGGATAGTTTAGGATGGAGGAATGTTCTTGAAAATCTTGTCGCATCCTTAAAAGATATTAAACTTAAATACCAACTTTGGTTTTTAACGGACTCTTCGTTTTTTAGTTGTGTTTCCCCAAACTCTTCTTACCAAATCTTAGTTTTCTGTCTATTTCGTGTTAATCGAGATGATTATCTTCAGCAATAGGTTCTCGGTGCAGATTTTTGAAGTACATTAGTATAGAGGACAGCGAATCAATGGCAAATGTTTGAAACCTGGTCACCATATTGTGACGATATTCTTTTGTATGTTTTTGTTAAGTGTACGTTTATGGAGTTAATATATTCGGGACATAACTGTTGAAGCCTATACCTGGGACTTCCCGTCAGCATGTGTGTAAGTAATTTCCTAAAACTCATGTGCAGAAAGGGATGACAGGGTTCCTTGGGAATCATTTCCTCCCTGGCACACGTGGAGTCAATTTAGTTGACGTGTGCTGACAAAGACTTCACACAGCTGGCTTTGTCAGCTTCAATTTTTACATTTAAACCTGCCGATTTTTTACTTGGTGGAGACAATCACCCACAAGTACTAAGAGGAACCTGCGACACTGGGTTTAAACGTCTCTTTGGCTATCTTCCAAAAATGGAGCTTACAACGCCAGGAATATCCGTAAATGTAATAACATCTATCATTGAATACCCTGGCACACGTGAATTAATGACTTTATTTATGTAAATTAGAACCTCTTTAGATACATGTCTGTTTCTGAAGCGGGTACCCCTCACCGACTTCACCACTTTCTCAGGCGTCCTTAGAAAGTAGCCAGATTGGGCCACCTCATTGGATTTCAGGAAACGTGTTATACTGACTGTGTATTTTAAGTTTTATTACTTTTTGCTATTTTTGATTGTTCAGGGAACATATTAGGTACTGGCTGTATGTGCATTTTAAATTTCATCTAACCCCTAAGAAGCAATTTATGACACATTAGATTCGGTTAATAGTAAAAATAGCAGTCCATTTCAAGCTGCCAGCTGAGGATTTAACAATCTTTATTTTAATAATTAATAAAATTTTACAGAAGTGTTATTTTTAACACTAAAAATAAAGTTAGATATATTTGAGGTTATAAAAACAGGAAAAGATCGAAAGGTAACTCGTGGGTTTTGTTTCCCTCAGTTCACGGTGCTGAATAACTTGAACTATGTAAAGTAATCGAAAGGAATACATGTTAAGTTGCTTTTTTATAGAATTTGATATTTTCTTGTCAAATCTTTGCGGTGTAGTATTTAAATTCATATTTTATTTAAGAAATAGTTCAGATTAATATAATTCGATGGTCTGACCTTCAGATAAATTCCAACGCATTATGATATTTCTTGTGTCATATGTTTAAAAGATACTGGACTTCAATGGTAAGTTGCATTTACTGCACTTTTCGTTTTAGGGTTACACTGCTCTATTTCTGTGTGTGTCTCTCTCTCACACGCACACGCACATACATACTCGTACTTACGCATGAGTTTCTAAAGTGATTTCTGCTCTTTTTTTTTTTTTTTAAATATTCTCTTTATAATAAAAGCATTATTGCTAGTAGATCGGAGATCATAGATCGTGGCGTTCTAAAACCGGATTGTTCCTCTTCTAAAATGACTCCTGTTATTGGTTTTAGCCTATAGCATATTTCAGCATACGCTTATAAAGTTGAATAGGCTTATACTAGTATAACCATCAATGCCCTTTTTTGAATATGGATATTACTTCGGCTACATATGTTTGACTGTGAGTCTTCTACATGCTAGGTCATAACGGCTTTCGAATTCTGGAAATTTCTCTTGTATGAGTATAAGATTAAGATTTGTAAAATGAAGTGATTGGTGGAATATAATTGAATAGAAATAAATCCTTAGATGTGATTCTTTATGCTGATGGCGGATGAAAAGAATTAGAGAATGTACCAGACGAGATTTAATAAGAACTGAAACAATTTGAGAGGAATTCGACATTTACAAATTACAAGATAAAATAGAAGAAAGTATTGATAATTGGAAAGAACGTATGAATAGGCTGAGTGAAGAAAGAATACCCATTTTAATAAGAAGAAAATAGAAGAAGAAGAAGAAGAAGAAGAAGAAGAAGAAGAAGAAGAAGAAGAAGAAGAAGAAGAAGCTGGAATGTGAAGTGAAGTGAAGAACAAGAAGAGTTTATGCACAACGGTGTACGTGATTGAAAGTAAAGACACTGGCAGTCTCAGTCGGAGCAAGTTGTAAACGGCTCTGTGTCGACAGCATTGGGGTGATATGAATGCGAGAGTAAGACGGATCATCTACTCTTTGAGCTGCGTTTTTAAATTCACTATTTAGCATCGTTTAGCTTAAGGGAGAGACCGGACACAGGTGTGCTCACCGGATACTTTTTCTGGTGATAGTTTGTCGTCGAGGTTAACAAAGCGAGAAACGACCATTTGAGCTCCAGCTGCGAGCAGAAAAGCTTAGAGAGGCTGTGTTTCTAATCCATGCCTTCGTAAAAGGGAGCTTACGAAGACGAACTTTCGCACTGAAATTCTTTCTGGTAGTAGCCGTTTGGAGCTGAAATGCACAAGGAAAATGAACACAGCATCCTACGGACGAAACTTAGACACAGAACGGTTGTAGCAAAGTTGTTCTCTGATAGTAGAACCATTAGGAATGAGTAGAATCATGAAAAATGAAATGAACAGGCTCTCAGTTCTCTTCCTGTCCATGGGTGAGACGGTTCGTTTATAAGCCATCACCACAAAATGTGAAGTATAAATCGTCTAATGTTTCGGGAAAAAGAAAAACGCTTCGAAAAAAGGCGAAATGTACTCGTATATCATATCTAAAATCTACATAAAAATTAAATTGAAATTAATCCAGTGCATCTTTACTTCAATAGCGTTGTAAACCATTATAAATCAAAATAGAATAAATAAAAAGGTCGGTGGTATACAAAGATTAAATTTTGTCATTGTATATGACGTAATAGTTGCTTTTGCGTCGCCTGCAACAAGAGTTTGATGCATATATCGACTGAGTTTGAACCGGGAACACCAAGCAGTATAGAGAGTAAGCAACAGAGATCCTGCCTGAGAAATAAGGAGTGTCTCACCACACACAAACCTACTAAATTATTACGTCACTAAAGAGCACATGATGAACATATAGCACAAACTAAGAGCCCATAGATAACATAATATCACGAGATTAAATGTAAATACTAAAGTAAATTAGTAGTAAAGTAATAATTAATGAATTAAGAAGAATTTACCTGTTGTGTTAAGAAACTATAATCTGCCATATCTAAAAACAGGCTTATTCGTAGACAGAACCTATTTATTCATTCCTTTTAATTATTTATTTATTGTTCGTTGTATTATTACTTTCTCTGCTACGTTTAGTGAAGTAGAGGAAGTATTGTATTCCGCCCAAAAATTCAATGTGGAGATTTCACCGGAAAGATGTGTTTTGAGGCCCCCTGAATCCGAAAAAGGCATTTTTAGAAAAACGTCCTGTGTGTGTTTGTCAGTCTCACAGCATAACTCAAAAACGAAAAGTCGGCTAAAAACCAAAGTTGGTATTTAAGTTTAATGTCTTTTAAGAAATCGACACGAAGATTTTGAAGAAAATAGCCCCACCCTAAACTACCCTTTACATGGAGAAGTTTTCGAAAATTTTTATTTTCCTGAAAATGGTTCTAACGAGTTTGATTAAAATACCAAATGTTGGAGATATTTTTATGACAAATGAAATTTATATTTTCAATTTTCTGGCTGTAGCCCATGAGGCCATATTTACTCTGGATGACTTTTGTATAACTGGTAAACCGTAAGAGATAGACCAAATTTTACTATACAAAAATGTATATCTCGGTAAAACACACAATTGATGTCTAAATACATTTTTTGTAGAGTGAACCAATTCAGAGATGAGCCTTGTTGTCCGTTTTGAAGAACTTATATTTCTGCCAAATGGAACATCGTTATTCATTTTTTATGTTAACCGTGCAATGAGAACGGAATTTGAAAGCGAATTTGGCTGTCACTCAAAATCTACTGTATTCTTTACAATATTTTCCGTGTGTCTACAAGAAGATAAGAATTTCTGCAAACGTTTTATCTTAACTAACACAAAGAGGATATATGAATAATAGTTTGTAAGAATGTTTTTAAGACAATGGTATTAGACAAGCCAAGGCCATTAAATAGACAAGAAAATAGAAAATGTTAATGAGTAGAAATTAGATTTTTAAGATTAATTGCTGGCTACTCTGCTAGATTATAAAATAAATGAAGTAATAAGTAAAGATTTGAAGATACTTAACTTAATGGAATAGATGAAACAGAATAGGGAAAACTGCAGACGAGGATGAATAAGGACAGATGCCCTAGAACAGTGACCCACTATGTTCCAGTCGGTAAAAGAAACATAGGAAGACGAAGGAAGAGATGGACAAATGATAGTGATTGATGGGGACGGAACGGATTCATGAATCCAAAGCTTGAATGATGATCATGATAATCTGTATTTAGTTTTAATTGCGTAATGTTAATACTATCACCATATTCTGCCTGAAAATTGTCAAGCCGAAACGCCAACGTTTATTCAATGGCCATTAATATATATTTCCCCTTTTTCATTTTGTCAAATTTAGCAATGACTTGTTTCAATAAACATATATCCAAATGCTGCATTTACAGTTTCTGCAGTAGAAATCAACGTGTATTACGAAAAGAACATTTTGCTGCCTACTCTTGATACTTTACTCAAGAGACAAATTAAGCTATTGTCAAAACAATGCTTGGGATACAATACGACATTATTTGCTTACTTACTGCACCCTCTATCTAGCCTTAAGGCAATGTGTACTCATCACTTCAAGCCACCATATGCACCCTGCGTCTAACAAAGAACATGTGGAGCGGTACAATGAACAACAAACCTGCCTCAAATTAACAGTCGGAGAAAGATTTAGGGGAACGGATAAAAAAGCGACGAGGGGAACGTCTGAGGGAAAAGTAATGTGAGGGTGGGGTCATTACATGACGGATGAATACTGACCGACCCACCCTTCACAATATTTCATCCCTCTTTACCCTCTTTCATTATGTTTACTTCCATGTGGGAGTGGTTTAGGATTTCTTTCACTAGCGTAAGCTCTCGTATGCTTTATGACTGACAATAAAGTATGTGAATAAAAGTTCTGAAGTTGAGTTCTGAAGGTATTTTAAATTATAACAGGATCAAAATCAGAGCATTTAGCTTTTAATTTGCTTTTTAGATTCATCAACTCATTACTTTGCAGCAATTTTACCAGTTTATCTAACTAATAGCACTCGATTTCACAGATGTTCTACAAATGATCCAAAAATAGTTATTTATGATACAAATGTATGAATATTTGCGAAACAGACCATAGGTTCAGGTAGCAAAGTTACGAGCAAAATGAAATCACTTAAGATTACCCATCAGTGAAAACAAAATGTTAAAAATGGCTATATTGCAAAAATATAGTTTTATTTAGTTGTGTAATATACTCGTATTAAGTTAACTCTTATACCCATTGCGCCATTAAAATCATGTCAGTGACCCTTTAAATATCAGTCTGACACCGTTCGTTTATTTTTGTTATGTGGTGTACGTGACATAATTGCGTGACGTCACGAAAAGTCGACAGTAAAAAGTGCGTTGTCATGGAGAAAAAACAAGATATCTTTTTCGACAGAAGTTAAACTTGTGTTCTGCATTGATAAAAAGTAATTCAGGAAACATCCGCAATTATCTGTAACATCGGTCATTAAACGGAAGAGAATGTACTGTTCAAAAAGCTAATAATAAAACATATTAATTATTGTACCTGAAAAATTCTAATATGCAATGTAGATTATCAATTTGTGTGCTTATCGAAATATTTATCAGTAGTGTATTATAATACACAAAACGTAGCGAGATCATCATAATATCTGAAAAACTAAAATTTAACAAATGTATACTCTTAACCTTTATACGAAAAGTATTAAATATCTTAATTCCAAAACTTGCCCAACATTTGCATCTGTAGGTGCTGTGAGAGTGAAAAGCAAATCGTATAGAATATATATTTAGTCGGTGGAGTTATAAATATGAACAACTGCAAAATGAAAATGTTGTGTCCGGTAAAATTAAATTAAGTGATCGAAGCTTGAGTTTTTACTCATTATACGTTACATCCATGTTTATAAAAACTAACCACATGCGAAAATAATTGCTGAAACTCTGGAGAAAGCCCAACCTGAAAAAAGCAGTTTCCATTCATGTGCAGTACTTCTCCATTGTGGAAACACGCATTCTTAGGCCTGTAGAACTAATCACAGCCTTAAGGCCTGAGCCACACGCGCCTGACAGCTGTTGGATGCGCGCAAGGACCGTATGGCCTGAAGGCACGAGACCCATTAAGAGCGGAGTCCCAGGAACCACGCATATCATTCTCTTTCAGTTCAAAAGAATCGGATTTATGACAAGAGATAGCCAGCTCATTGTTACACAACAGACGTGATGGTTTTTGGCCCTCTGAAAGGTTTTCATGAATGTCTTATAAAGAACGAATAAGCGAAACATTGGTCGACAACAAAAGATTAAATTACTTTAGAACTATTTCACTAGAAAGCAAATTACAGGGATATAAATCTCTACCATTTACCTATGATAGGTAGATGAAGTATTGTATTTAAAACATATATGACGCATTAAGGTTTCCAAAATAATATATCAAAAGGCAGTTGTGGAGAGAGTGTAAGTGAAGCAGTTTAAGAGAGTGTTATCTTCGAAACCAACTATATGTGAGTCAGACAGAGTAGAAGGACAGTGAAGTGTGGTGAAGTTGACCACAGAACAGAACACTGATTGCAAGTTTATGACGATTTGTAAATTGTGTTAACGATAAAATAGAGGAGTATGTTTATGTGATTGAGTTTTGGAAGAGAAATAAAGTGACAGGAAAAGTAACTAAGCAGTATAATACCATAATTGTTTACCGGTAAGATTTAAAATGTGCTAGTGAAGTAGTGGGCAGGTAGAGAGTGTGTTACAATAAGTACTTTCCATCAATTATTGATTTCAGCATGGCCTACTCTGTTTAGGAGCAAAATTATTCAGCTGGTCAAAATCAAGAAGTATATTTGATTATATTTTATATTTGTATTAATCAAACTATTGCTAATATTGCTGGTAGATGTAAATACGAGATAGTTCAGTTAACTGCAATGCCAACATAACCGTAAGAGCCATGAAATCGCACTATCTCCCAAAAATAAATGAATAGTGTCGTTAGCCTTTTTAATTACAAAGGATACATTGAACTCCAAATCATCATTTACTTCATATCAGATTCAATAAACGGGAAACACTTCATCGTCTGTACTCACTGTAAAAGGTTTTAGTTAGGTTTTTGTTGTACATATAAACGACACATTTTATAATGCAGGGGGCATTATCAAAGCATTATATTTCCTCACCCACGCACAGAATACGTGATATATTTTTAGATATATATTACAGTAATAAATTCACCTTAGCATAACATTTCTGTCACATGGTGTGTCAGAAATATGAATAATATTTTAAATATTTCCGTCGTTTAAAAGGGATAAATCACCAAATCAGTCATAGAACACAAACACATTAAACACCAGATATTGGTGAATAATTTAATTCTGATTTATTCATAAATGCATTTTTCATGTTAGAATAAATGTATCGTGATAACGTAGCTCCTGGGGCAGGGACCACTGTAGAAATGTTTGGATAATCACCTGAGCAATTAAACTAACTTTCTCATTCATCAAAATGTCAGAAAGGGTGAGGGAGATTTCCAACGCAGTTACAGAAATTGTTCGCGAAATATTATGATTATTGCGAATCTGCCGCCCCCACTCCTTTACCATGTATAGCTTCCCCATATTTTATGAGAGCAACCGTATCCAGCAGCACGAAAGTGATTAATGTTCGTAACCCAGAAGCATGCGCGGAACGCAAATTTGGATGTCGGTGGGGAAGGGGATACAATCAATCAAATTCCACTTGTAAGTCACGCTAGGACGAATCCCCACTGTCAAAACCGACCATAAAGTGGGATTGTGCAACCACTTCCGGCCCACAGGTGCTCTAACCCGCAGAGCCTTTTCAAAAAACATTTTGCAAACAACTGCAGAGATAATAGCAGTGTGGCAGATGAGTTCTTGAGATGTGGTTTACACAGAACAGCCAGGAACAGAAGTAGTTCTTGTATAGGTGTAATGGAAGCAGTAAAAATGCACTGCCTCTTAGCTAAAATACCTAATAATTAAATCATACTTATTGGCTTAGATCCAAAATAGCACACTGCGTATAAGAACTATAAGTGATGCTTATCACGTCGAGAATGCATTTTCGGAATACGACACCCACAGGACCGAGTTTTTCCAAGCATTCGAGATCTGATAAGTAATTTACAGTTCGTGGTTAGTCAATTACTTTTTGCAATACCAGAAAATCCCTTAAAAACAATAATGAATCAAATTGCTTTTCTATATTTTATTTATCATTAAGAAAAACATTAGTTCTATATGTGAACAAATGAAAAGCTACATCTAAACTATATGGACAAAGTCTTCTTATCCACTTTTTTTTTTTTTAAATATTTATTTAAGGTCGTTTTGACAGCGCGGTCGTATCACGGCCATACATAGTAATACATTGTGGATATTAATTTACAATTATATATTATATAATTATATTATATATTACATTATGTTGACATTTACACTTAATTTGAAAGTTTTATGTTCTTCATAAACTGTAGAGTCTTGCTGATCATATTCGGTGTATTGACTGCATGATGAAGACTGGAAATGCCGGCGTGCTGTCTATATCTGCTGTATTGTGGGCAATCTATAAGGATGTGGTGGACGGTTAGAGGAGTATCACAGTTGGCACAATTTGGAGGTTGGTCCTTGGTGAGAAGATGACTGTGTGTTAGTTTGGAGTGTCCAATTCTAAGCCGAGTGATGTTAACTTGATCTCTTCTTTTCAGTCTTTGGAGATGCAGAAAAGGTTTTGTACAGCCTGAGCGAGCTTCATGGAGTTTACTGCTAACTGATGACCATGTCTGTCTCCATTTTTGCATGTACATATGTTTAGTACCATTGATGACGTCTTGGTGTGGAGAAGCGATCGAGGCATCACTGACGGGATGTTTAGCTGCCTCTTTTGCAGCTTCATCTGCAGTTTCATTACCTGTTATGCCAGCGTGAGAGGGAGTCCATACAAAGGATACCTTTTTATCAGTCTTATTTATATTGTGACACATAAGTCGAATTTTATGGATTAGTGCATGGTTTGGCTCGGAGTTTTGTATGGCAAGTAGTACACTTAAGGAATCAGTGAATATGGTACAGTGACTTTTAACGGATGAATTGGTTATATATAGAAGCGCTTCCTTAATAGCGAATGCTTCACAGGAGAAAATGCTAAACAGGCGAGGTAAATTGTAGAGTATTGTTTGATCAGGATACACAATTGCACATCCTCTTCCCTCTTTAGATGCTGATCCATCAGTGAATATGTTCGTGTTAGAGTTATATTCATCCAGTAAACAACTCCATGTTTGTTTAAGAATACAGGAAGGAGTTTTAAGTTTCAAGTGAGATGAAAGGCTGGTATCAATTGGTGGAGTTTGTATCTGCTAGTAAGGTGTGGAGCAATTAATATAGCTGGGTTGGATCATAGGAATTTTTAAATCTATTTCTTTCAAGTATTGGAGAATTCTAATGTGAAACGGACTTCTGTGTCGTTTTGTTTGCATTGGGCAAGCTTTCTGTAGTGGAAAAACATAGTTATGCATTTTATGACATTGATGTGAGGCAATCTTTATGGCATATGTTACACTTAATAATTTTCTGCGAATATTTAGAGGCGGCTCATTTCCTTCCATTTGGAGGCTTAAGATTGGGCTGGTAACAGATGCCCCTAATGCCAACCTTAGGGCTGTAGACTGTCCACTCTTTTGTTAGTGAATTTCACAATAGATTCTTTACTTGAAATAGCACATGTCTTGGTGTCTAGGTTATATGCTTATGTAGCCGAATTGAATATTTCGACCTTCAATTATTATTAGGCAGTAACATTTTATAAAAGTGAGTGATATTGCTATCGAAGAAGCTGCGAATTTAGCATGTGTATCACTTTAACCAGTGAAGTCAAAACAAAGATATGTTGAAGCTTACAATGCTTTCCGAAACTGGTGCTTGGATGAAAACGTTGTTATGTCAGTGAGACAGTTTTATTGGCATATTTTCATGAGAAATATAAAAAAATACACGTCTCCAGCAAGCTTATGGTGCGATTATACTATGTGATGTGACGTCATTTCCAAATGGTACCGTAAGTATTAAGGACCAGTTTTAGCCTTGTTGCCATGATAATTGATAAATTTAGCTTACACTACAAGTATGTGTTCACAGTGTTTAACTTACGTATCAATTATTGCAAACATTACTTATTATCTTGGAAGTTAACCCTATATTGCATTATTAATATTGCTGTGTATACCAGTCTTCTTCTGAACCGATTTAGGTATCCCTGTCACAGGCACCATAAAGGAGATGATTGTAAAAGGCCAGAAGAAATCGACTGGCCGTCCTTTCAAAGCTCGTGAGTTTAATCCCAGTTACTGAAACAAATGTTGCTTTACTAAACGATGGGAAGGCTACAACAGCATGTATTTTAGTTTTTGAAAAAGAAAAAGAAGGGAATTAAAATACATGCTCAATAAAGTAAAATTACATTGATACATTTATTATATCAATAGCTTCCAATGCATAGCTTCATTTCATTGCAAAATGCCATTATAATATAAAAATAACAAAAAATCTGATGCATTGCACTCACATGATTTTCTCTAGTTTTGTACTAACCATTCTTACAAACTCTTATTCCTATATCTTCTTCGTGTTAGTTGAGATAAACATTTGTACAAATTATCTTATTGCTTATTTCCTTGTAGATGTAAGGGGAATATTAGAATACGTAGGCCTTGAGCGCTATTCAAATCTTTTAAAACTTTGAGAATCCGTTCTCTTTGCACTCTTAACATAAAAATTGAACACTGATGTTCCATTTCACGTAAGTTTTAAGTTTTCCGAAACTCCCACACACATAACAAGGAATATCTCCGAAATGGTTCACCCTACAAGAAAATTTATTCAGACATAAACTGTGTATTTTAGCAAGATCTACACTTTTTGTGCAGTATGATTTGGTCTATTTCTAACGGTTTACCAGTTATGCAAAAGTCATCCAGAGTAAATACGACTACAGGGCCTATAGCCAGAAAATTCAAGATATACATTTCATTTGTCATAAACATATCTCAAACACGACATTTCAATCAAAATCATTGGAGCCATTTTCAAGAAAATCAAAATTTTCGAAAAAATTTCCATTTAAAGGGTAGTTTGGGGTAGCGCTATTTCTTCAAAATCTTCGTGTCGCATCCTTAAATGACCCTAAACTTAAATACTAACTTTGGTTTTTAACCTACTTTTCGTTTTTGAGTTTTGCTGTCCACAGATTGACAGACATACATACACGGACCTTTTTTTAAAAACGCTTTTTTTAGATTCAGGGGTCTTAAAACATATATTTCCTGTGAAATCTCGACATCGAATTTTTGAGTGGAGTACAATACTTCCCCTACTTACCAGTAGAGAAAGTAAAAATGAATATAGAATAAGGATTTTTGGATGCAAGAAGTAATTTTTCTGGAGGTGCCCAACGAATTAATCCTTTGGGTCTATAAATGTAATGTAAGTGATGTTAAACGTAGCCTAACTGTTAACGACAAAGCTAAGAAAATTAAGCAGCGCGCAAATTTCGTTTCAAAAAGATAGGCGTTATTTCAACACAGTTCCGCATGTTTCCGTTATACATTAATTTTCTTTAAGACTTTCAGAAGTGGGGAAAAACATGCTTGTATTTTTTCTTAAACTCCATTATTAGCTGCCTGATATTCTTTTTGCACGCTCTACATTTCGCTTTTTTTTGTTGAACCTAATGAAAACGCTCTCCCTATTATGATATCCGCATAATTAAATACTAATTAAAACACTTGTTATTCTTATAAGAAAATACATGTTTCGCTTGTGATTAAAGGCTCATCTTTGGGAAAACGTTTTGTTATGGTATCTCAAACATGTTCAGGAAGTCATTGAGTACTAATTAAAAGATGAATGTGGGCTACAGGGAATCCAGTCTCTCAACGCTGATTAGCGCAGTTCTAATTGATAGGTTGTGGTTGGAAGCCACACTCCGGCTATATTGTCCGGAGGAGGAGGAGGAGGAGGAGGAGGCGGGGGGGGGGGGGGGGTTGAGGCATTTACATCACAGTCAGCTACCATACACTGTGCCTCTCACGAGAACGTGGCTCTAAGGAATGCGTTTGACGTAAAAACTCCAGCGTTTTCTGAGGAAGATTAAGGTTAGGATTTCAATATATCAAGAAGTCTTAGGCCTCTTATAAACATACGTTCTTTGTGCAATGCTGGAATACTTGCGTGGATCGTTATAATGTATAATTATAAATTATATTTGTAATTATTTAAATTATAATTGTAAATTATAATGTATACTGTACTCATAGTATATTTTATGAACCGTACCGATCCCATCTAGGAGGCATTTGACCGTGACGTGGATGTAGATGGCAGTGCTTATTCTGAGTACTCGTATCTAAACAAGCTTGTGACAAAAGTGAAAGATTTATTTGTCAAGATGAAAGCGAATATGGCAGTTATTAGGAAATTTGTGTTAGCGCTAGCATAGAAATTTCAGGTGGCTGTAAGAATTCATCAAGAAATGACTGACTACCTTTTATATTGATACAGTACTTATATTTCATTTATTTATTTTATTTCATACAATAGAGGGAAGTTTTAAACTACTGTAAGCAAAAGCACGTGCTCAAAATTTTAGCGCACTCGATACATAAATAGCTGTAATATATTAGCTATATGCACTAATAACTGTCAGCATTTTGATGAGAGAATTTAGTTCACTTATTAGACTTAAAATACCGAGATTGGAATATGTCGCCATTCACCTGTTTATATACAAATCTGAAATGTCACTCAAAGTGCTAACGTTGTCTGTCATTATCTTTTAGGTTATACACACGCAAGGCCCGTTGTAATTATCTCTAAAAGCTGTTAACTGTATGTTCTGGGAACTTTTAGGACTGTACAATTATAGAACAGCTTTTGAAGCAAGGATGATATTTACTGTTCCCTCAGTGAATGAGTAGCTAACGCCATGGAGTGTTTGCATAGAGAATTCACTCATCAAAATCATGTGGATCAGTGGTCGAGTGTTTAGGTTTCACAGTGAAGACATAAATCAACAGAGATAAATATTACGTGCAGTGCTCCATATCGGAGAGCCATGTTTAATATTTGCACAGCGTCCTCAGTAGAGCGAAGTTAAGATAATCATTGTTGGATATGTAAATGTAACGTTACAGTGAGCCATGTACGTGATCTCGAATAAAGAGTGGTAAAGCAACAATCACTACTAGTCTAAAGATAACCAAAGTATTTCATAAGCTTCAATCAACCAAGTTTCCCCTTTGGTGGTTCACTGATTGTCATGTTTTCTTCCTGTTCTGCTCTACTTAGAGACAGTTTTCTTTTGTAAGCCCTCAATGGAAATGCACATGAAATACCAGGTGGAAGGGCTGCTCCGGCCAAGGCTGCTACTTCATGTGCGTACAAATATATCCAACACAATTACTTAAACACGACAAGACTTCATCCAACTGTACACAGATTTACAGTTAGATGCACTCTTGTTGGCAGGTGATTTGGTCTTAATAGCTCCCACTATTCAGTTCATAGTTTAAACATAATGAATGAACGCTATCACATAGAAATAAACATTGACAAATAAAAAGTAATGGCATTTTATGCCGAAAACCCCATCCCATCGAAGTGGAGAAGTTGTTATGAATAACTGAGTGATTGTATCACTGGGGTTAGTGTAGCGGAGACACAGAAGGTGAAGGAAGACAGTAAAAGGATTGAGTCAAGATTCCGAGAAAAAAACAACAATTTTATTGTGAGTTGTAACAAAGCCTGTAGACTGGTTAACGTCAGTACAATAGAAATGTGTATTTGCGAAAAAAAATTGGAAGGAAATAAAGTGAGAAAAAACTAATTGGATTGGAATTTTTTTCATTTTGTCACACTGTTATCAGGAGTGCTATTCGTGGATTTACCAAATTGCCATTTTGTTATGGTATGATTTTAATTAAAATGTTAGAGCTATTCAAGAAATCAATTATATGTAAATTCGTTCCATGTAAAGAATAGTTTAAGGTAAGGAATTTTCTTGAAAAATCTTTGTCATATCCTTGGAAGAAGTTGAACTGAATACGAAGTACAGCGTTCAAGCAACTTTTCGTTTTTACCTACCCTAATATGCAGTAGGGGAAGTATTCTATTAGACCCAAGATTTCAATGTCGAGAGTTCACCGGCAATATATGTTTTGAATGAAGAAAACTGGCCTTATAGAAAAAGTTTGCCTTTGTATGTGTCTGTGTGTGAACAGCATAACTCAAAAACGAAAATTCTGTTAAAAATCAAACATAGTATTGAACTTTAATATCCTTTAAGAAGCAACCCAGAGATTTTGAAGAAAATACCTCCACCCTAAACTATCCTTCACGTGGAAAATTTTTCGAACATTTTGATTTTCCCAAAAATGGTCCTAATGATTTCGATTAAAATGCGATATCCTCAAAATATTTTTATGGCCAATGGAACATATATTGAATTTTCTGCCTATAGCCTATTTAGTCTTGCTTACTCTTGATGGTTTTTGTGTAACTGGTAAACCGTATGAGATAGACCAAGTCTTACTGCACAAAATGTAGATCTCGTTAAAACACCCAAGTTATATGCAAATGCATCTTTTTTGAGTGAACTATTTCGGTGATACTCCTTATTTGTGTGAGTTTTGCAATACTTATGCTTTACACGAATGAAAGGTCGTTATTCACGTTTTCATCCCTTGGCCGCGCAAAGAGAACGAAATTTCAAAACTTTAAAGGATTTAGCTATCGCTCAAAGCTTAACATGAAGAACATACCTATACAAATAAGAGTTTGTAAGACATCAGACTTTTAAATTATGTCATTCTCTCTGTCTCTCTGTCTCTCTCTCTTTCCCTCTCTGTCTCTATCTCACAATTAAACAGTCTCATTTTTTATTTATCAAAATAGTTTGTTGGACTGAGTGGACCTCAAAACGTTTATTTCCAGTGAAATATTAATATCGAGTTTTTGCTGCAATGTAGTTGCTTTACTTAGGAAACGTGTCAAAGAAGGTAAAAATAAATTAAAGGCACCCTTTCTTTGAAAGATAATAGTAAAAAGAAGAGTCAACTTCTAAAATTGCGAGAGAGAGAGAGAGAGAGAGACAGAGAGAGAGAGAGAGAAACAGCTTAAACACTCACCATGGCTCTGAAATCTCATTTTTTGTTTTGCTTAAGCAGTTTTCTTTGTATGCGTATCTCTGAAAGAGAATGGAGTGCCGAAATAAGAGCAAAAATGCTGCTCAGAATCCTTTTATGTATGGTTCCTACAGAGGAAACGGAAGCAGCAAAATGTTAGATAAAAGAGAATGGACCTCTGGCTGTGCATGGGTTTCATGAGTAATGTGAGTTGTGTGCGTGTGGGAGGAGGGAGGGGGAGAGACTCGTGTGGCTATACCGTGTAAGAGGCATGTAGTGGTTTGGTGGGTGTAACAGTATGTGCGTTGCACATAGTTATGTTTTACTGACACTTTCCCTGTTTTGCTAGTTTTATTAGCAATAACTTATGACATTTGCTGCAGATTTATTCTATAAAACAAAAGAAAGTGTGGTGTGCAATGAATGGCCTTACTGGACCAATGCTGATACCACGCGTTGTACTATCTCATGGGATGGGGACCAAGAGAAAAAGGAATAAATTTCATCCTAGATAAAAACCAGCAGCAGAAGAAAAAGTTCCACGCATATATGCACACCATTTCAAAATATAACGTTATGCTCGACCATGCCATTACATAGCGCTTATATGGCACTGAAATAGACCTCATTGTATTCAACTCTTCATTATGGCACTGCTGATCCACCAATTAAATGTGCACCAGTTCATCACACCGCTAGTCCACCAATCAGGGGTATACATGTGTATCACGACCCTACTAAAGTGCCAATCAATACAATAGAACATCATAACTTATAAATGAAATTTAACCTTCCGTAGCGTCCAGTATTACAAAATTAAAGCTCTGCAAATTAATTTGAACAGTTGCACAGCAAACAACTTGTATATGATAAACTTACCCTATTTATTTAATAATTGGTGTTAATATTGTAAACAACACTCTAATAAATTTAATGTGCCTTCTCGATTTTTAACTCTACCTTTTACTTTCCCAACTACATTTAGTAAAGTAGAGGAATTATTGTACTCCTTCCAAAAATTCAATGTCAAGATTTCCCCAGTAATATATGTTTTGAGGCCCCCTGAATTAAAAAAGGAACAATTTTAGAAACAGATCCGTGTGTGTGTGTGTGTGTGTGTGTGTGTGTGTGTGTGTGTGTGTGTGTGTGTGTGTGTGTGTGTGTGTCTGTGGACAGCATAACAAAAAAGAAAAGTCGGTTAAAAACCAAAGTTTAATGTCTTTCAAGGATGGGACACAAAGATTTTGAAGAAAATTGCTCCACCGTAAAGCATCCTTTACATGACAAATTTTTCGAGCATTTTGATTTTCTTGAATATGGCTCTAACGATTTTGATTAAAATGCCATATGTTTGATATATTCCTTGCTCGGAGATATTCCTCACTATTTCTGTAAATTTTGGGGAAGTTACACTTCTGTCAAATGGAACATCGCTGTTCATTTTTATATGTTAACCGTGCAAAGAAAACGGAATTTGAAAGCTTCAAAAGATATTCCCTTTGTACGTGCAAGAAAACGAACTATGTTTATCTCAACTACCACGAAGAAGATAGAAGAATAAGAGTTTGTAAGAATGGTTAGTACAAGAGTATAGAAAGTCATGTGAGTGCAACACATCAGATTTTTTAAAGGTTATAGCAAATGTACTCTCTGTATCATTGTGTCAAGACCAACATAATAATAAAAGTTGAAGGCGCAACTTTCGACTGTCGTATGTACATACAATCGAAAAAAAAAAAAAAAAACCTGATGAAAATGTCTGATGCCAGTGACAATATTAGTAGAATATCAAAAACGTTTTATAAATATTTTAAACTTAGACTCATGGCCGAGCATAATAATCGTATGAAGCTTGAGTATAATGGCAGTAATTAAGATACTCTTATTAATATTATAAAACTCGCTACCGTCGTTTCATAATATTCGTGTCTTAATTGCTGTCATTCTGCTCTCGTTGCATAATATACTGTTAGAGGATAGTAGAGAAAGATACTTGTAGGGTTAACCTTCACTACTAAGGAGTTTTTTCCGAAACGTCTCCTTTTTGAGCATTTTGTGCATATATAGTTAACATATTCCCGTTACGGAACATGCTCTAGTTTTGAAGCTAATTGCTATTCCACACAATAGCCGTGTATTGGACAAGGTTAGAAAACGTAGAATGACACTGAAAAATTCAGTACCACAGTCGAGATTTGAACCACGGATCTTTCGATCTCCGTCCGAAGCACCAACCTGCTACCATGGCCAACGTGCCGACATGACATTAAATTCTCCTACTCACTTGCATTTTCCCCGGTAAACCCACACAAGGAGATCTCAAATTCATACAACATAACCTAATGACAACTTATGCTCTAAGTACCCACGGCTATGGTGTGGAAGAACAATTAATTTCAACCAGTTAATTAAACCAGAGGACTTAGGTAATTCCAATATGTAGTTCGCCGTAAGGACATGTTATCTGCAATTTAATATAGAATTCCACTGAGAGAAAAAATGAAAGAAAACGGAGTCATGTGTATAAGCGTCTAGTAATTACACATTACAGATCTTATATATTTAAATGAGCAATTCTTCTACGAGAAATATATTGTGACTTTGGGTGGGTGTGAAGTAAAGAAGGCAGATGTAGTCGAGATAAAGAAACACTTTTATTTCCGTAAACAGTCACTTAGTACACTCGTTGCAACAGCAAGAAAGTCTTTTCCGATTCACCAACTGCACGGCTCCGACTTAGTAACACAAAACTAACTGTCCCTTCTTCCTTGGCACGACTACTCAACGCTTCACATAAGTCTGACTAACTCTTCTGTCGCACTTTACCGCTATTTATATCTCCCAGGCACTATTCTGGAAAGTTCAGTTATTGCGGTGAAATACAAAGCAGAAGATTCTCGAAGTCTCTATCCTTTTCTCTCTTTCGGCAAGCGCCCCAACAATGCGACCATTCTCTGTCTCTTTCCTTCGGCTCCTTTGCGGTAGTGCCGACAATAATGCGATGGGTGACACTGCTGTTGTCGGCAATTAGATGCGGCGGGCGCGGTGACAATATACCGCGCAACTTGGTGACGGCTCTAACGATTTCGATCAAATTTTGTATTCAGACAGGGTTTTACTTATTAAGTTTATCTATATAAGTGTTATTACTGAAAGATGTTCAAGAGCTTTCAGATAACCTAAAGAAAGTTGACTATATTAGTCAACACGTAACAGTCACAATTATTATAAACCTTATTTTGGCCATAATTTCTCTGTTACGGTCAATTTAAACAAAAAAGCCAGGATCTTAAAGTTCTCGTCACGGAAGCGGCTCCAACAATTACGATGAAAATTTATATATAGTTACCATTTCGCTTTTCAAGTTTATGTAAATAAGTATCTTCTCTAAAAAAGTTGATTAAGAAAAGGAAAAGAAATGAAAATTCGAGCGAAGCTTGGTCGCCCAGGTACTGATATATAATAAGATAAATTAAGTAATAGTAATAATAATAATAATAATAATAATAATAATAACAATAACAATAACAATAACAATAACAATAACAATAACAATAACAATAACAATAACGATAACGATAACGATAACGATAACGATAACGATAACGATAACGATAACGATAACGATAACGATAACGATAACGATAACGATAACGATAACGATAACGATAACGATAACGATAACGATAACGATAACGATAACGATAACGATAACGATAACGATAACGATAACGATAACGATAACGATAACGATAACGATAACGATAACGATAACGATAACGATAACGATAACGATAACGATAACGATAACGATAACCATAACCATAACCATAACCATAACCATAACCATAACAATAACAATAACAATAACAATAACAATAACAATAACAATAACAATAACAATAACAATAACAATAACAATAACAATAACAATAACAATAACAATAACAATAACAATAATAACAATAACAATAACAATAACAATAATAACAATAACAATAACAATAATAATAATAATAACAATAAATAACAATAATAATAATAATAATAATAATAATAATAATAATAATAATAATAATAATAATAATAATAATAATAATAACAATAACAATAAATAATAATAATAATAATGATAATGATAATGATAATGATAATGATAATGATAATGATAATGATAATGATAATGATAATGATAATGATAATGATAATGATAATGATAATGATAATGATAATGATAATGATAATGATAATGATAATGATAATGATAATGATAATGATAATGATAATGATAATGATAATGATAATGATAATGATAATGATAATGATAATGATAATGATAATGATAATGATAATGATAATGATAATGATAATGATAATGATAATGATAATGATAATGATAATGATAATGATAATGATAATGATAATGATAATGATAATGATAATGATAATGATAATGATAATGATAATGATAATGATAATGATAATGATAATGATAATGATAATGATAATGATAATGATAATGATAATGATAATGATAATGATAATGATAATGATAATGATAATAATAATAATAATAATAATAATAATAATAATAATAATAATAATAATAATAATAATAATAATAATAATAATAATAATAATAATAATAATAATAATAATAATAATAATAATAATAATGACAACGATTGGAACTGCGAGAACGAAACAGGCTTCGGCCTTAGTCTTGGCTGGAAGAAGGAGGTATATGACAGTGTCATTAAGTGTTTGACATTATAAAAGTTAATCTCTATAATTCTCTGCTGCTTAATGGGTTGTTTTGTTAAAGGAAGCCCTTCTTTTTTGGACTACTTTCCCAAGTACGAATTATGTATAGATGTGACTGGAAAAAAGCCAAAATATATCTTTACCACTCCGCTTATATCTTTAGGGCAGTTGTGAGTATCATTCGAAAATAATGACTGTTTGCCCTTTGTTATGTGAGTCTTCAAACCACAATTTCCTTTCCGTCATTTCCATTTCATTCCATCTTCTATATCTATGTCTTTCAGTTGTGACTTTGAATGTTACGGTGCCGGACAGATAGCGCGGATGCTTGCTCAAAGAAAATAGTTTCCCCCGCCCCGGGAACACTAGAAGGCTGCTTGGTAAACGGGTCGTTCATCGTCCTCTCTAGACAGCTGCAATAGTGGGAAGGTTCTGCAACTGTTTCGGATTTCCGCGCGTCTCCGTGGGCGGACTGCTGCGGCCTTAGCCTTCCTTCAGCCTATAGGCTGGGAGCTGCAACAGATCAATGTAGGTCACAGAGATGCCCCCTTTTGCTGTAGAATACCTTATAGCCTTCTAATTCTATGTTTCACCAAATAAAACTGACCCAAAGGCTCATTATTGCATTTTGAACTCTTTCTACTTTACATGTTCTCTTTGTTAGTGACGATGTCTTTTGATTCTACCTCTGGATTATGAATTACAAATGGCTTATCTACATGCAATATACTAGTACAGTTTGTCCACTGGCTTGGGAATTACGCTGTAGCAGCTATTGTAATCTTCAGAACACTAAACAATGTAACAAAGGACAGTCTAAAAATCAATAGCATGTGGACGAAAACCCTGGCCCTCGTCCAACCAGAGCAGGAAAGTAACAGCCCGAACAAATTCGGACAAACAGCCTACATATACGACCTTCCATTCAAGCGTTAGGCGGTTACCAGTGAATCGTTAGACTATGTAGCTTTCTGTGAGGGAGGTTAAAAACTATATGAACTAACTAGTTCATATTAATCGAAATAAACATTTGTAGAAATCACATTAATGCTAATTTTGTCCTAGCTGTAAGGGGAATGCAGTAGGCTTTGAGTGATATTCATGTTTCAAAAGTGAGCCCCATATTGATGAGTAGGGCTAGGAAGTTCATGCATTTGCATGTTTTTTCACAGGGGTTTAAAATGTATGCTTTCACATTATGTGCACGAACTATGGAATTTTCAGTTATTTGGACATGATTTTATGGTGCATATAGCTGCATATTTTCCTGATTTTTTATAAATGTATAATATTTCAATATTATAGCCCTTATATTGCATATTTTAATGAGTTTTATGGTTTTTTGTTATTGTTTTCCGGCTGGATAATTTTTTTCGTATTGGTAATATTGATACAACTGACGAACATTTCAATATTATAACCCTTATATTGCATATTTCAGTTATTTTTAATGTTTTTATTATTTTTTCCATCTGTATAATATTTTTCACATTAGTAGTATTGCACATGATGATGCAACTCGCGAGGTGACAAGAACTAATACTGAGTCATGTTGTCATGCAGTGAATCCCTTGTTTCCATCCTTTCATTATATGTATGTGCGCAGAGAGTAATCAGTTCGTTATCTGAGAGGTTTACATAACAAAGATAAATTGCAGGTCAACGTTTCGAGCAGCACAATTATATCAATGCTTGTCTGCCCACCAGTAGTTGTGTCGTGGTCTTCAAACGTAACAGTGTTGTGAACTAGTATCTACCAAATTAAATTAGGTATATAAAATATTAAAAAGCTGTTCAAATGCTGAAAATAAAACCAACTTCGAGTACTAGATTAATTAATTTACAGAACGAGTATTCGATTTAATATCTACAGATAATAAGGTACTGTTTTGTGGAGCCTGTGAGAAAATGTAGGAAGTGAGAAAAGATTTCAAGTAGTTCAGCACATAAACACGCAAACAAAGAACCTGTTCAAAAACAGCTAGTAGAGTGTTTAGGAAGCAGGGTTACTGAATTTTCCTATGACTTCTGCCAAGCATTTTTAGCTGTTGATATTCCATTGTTCAAAATTAATAATCCGACATTTAAAAACTTTCTTGCCAAGTACACTCGACAGCATGTGCCTGAAGAAAGCACACTGCATAAGACTTATGTAGGACATTGTTACAATAATGTATTGTCAAATATACAAAATGAATTAGCGGATCAGTTTGTGTGGATGCCTGTTACCCCTGATTCTGAGCGCCGTTCTATTTCTAATATAATTGTGCGTGCTTTAAATTATGGTCAAAAGACTACACCCTATCTTCTTAATGTGTGCGAATTGTCGGCCACTGACAATGTGACTGTGATCCAGTTTGTGATGGGCTCTTTGAAATTACTATGGCCTTGTGGAACCAAATACGATCGGTTACTTATATTTGTTACTGATGCAGGTCATTATATGGTAAAATCAGGACAAACTCTGGAAGGTATTTTTCCTAACTTAATTCATATAACGTGTTTGGCACACGCTCTTCATCGTATTTCTGAGACAATAAGTGATTCTTTCCCATTGGTAGATAGATTTGTGTGCAGTACAAAGAGAATTTTTGTTAAATCTCCTAAAAGAGTTAAGTTGTTTAGATCAACAGCATCTAATATCCGACTTCCTTCTGCAGCAGTGTTAGCTCGATGGGGAACATGGGTCCATGCAGTTTTATATTATGCTGAGTACATAGAAATAGTCCAAAAGGTTGTTAATTCATTGAACTCGAAAGATGCTTCATTAATAGCAACTGTGCAAAATATTCTGTCAGGCACTGGGTTAAAAGAGGATCTTAGTTTCATATTTGCCCACTTTTCTTTCTTACCAACAGCTTTAATGACATTGGAAGCTGTAGGATCTCCTTTGCATGAATCAGTTACTGTCTTTGAAAAAAACAATATGTGATCTAAGTTCGGTTCCTGGCAGCATAGGACAAAAAGTGAAAGAGAAAGTGAATTATGTAATTTCAAAAAATTCTGGTTATAAACAGATGTGCGATATCCGAGATATCCTCGAAAAAAAAAAAAAAAAAAAAAAAAAAAAAAAAAAAAAAAAAAACCATCTGTCACACCAAGAGACTTGACTCTCTCTGTGAAGCAGTTAACATAATTTAAATATGCCCTGATAACATCTTGTGATGTGAAGAGAAGTTTTTCACGTTACAAAAGAGTTTTGCGAGGCAACAGACATTGTTTTACAGTTGAAAATGTTTGCAAAGTGTTGGTTGTGAACTGCAATTTAGCAGTTAATACTAGCAGCAGGACCACTTCTGCTTCAACCTCTAAGGAATAAGGTAACTTTATTTATTATTTATAGTAATTCGTCTTGTCTACTGCAAGGGACATTAATTGTTTTAATTAAATAGTGCATATTTCTTGGCATATTTTCATGTTTTAAGAGCATATTTGCATGCATATTTCAGTGTTTTTTAGAGCATGAACTTCCGAGCCCTATTGATGAGTTTGAAATTCCGTTCTCTTTGCATGGCCAAAAGATAAAAAATAACGGCCCCCCATTTGAGAATGATCTGTAAGTATTGCAAAATTGTGACAATTAACAAGGAATATCTTCGAAATTGTTCACTTCACAAAATAGATCATTGGATATATAAGTTGTGCTTTAGGAAATGTGCAGTTTTTGCTCTTACGGCTTTTCAAGTATCCAAAAGTCATCTGGACTACGTGGCCTATAGCCAGAAAAGTCAAAGTATACGTTTATTTTCTATAAAAATATCTTAACCATATGGCATCTTAACCAAAGTCGTTAGTCCCTAAGGTCTAGAAATAGAATAGGAGTGTGAATGTGTTTGTCAATTTAATGAATGACCCAAAGCAGTTCCAACATAAAGATTAAATCTGCTGTAAGTTAGTGAACACCATTGCTTTTGAGTAATTGTTTGAGATGTAGCCACCTATTTGACCTTAGATGGTACATTAAATGTACGTGTGTTGCATTTGGGCCATCCACACCTAAATGTGTCTTACGCACTGTACCAACTGCTTTAATAGTTAGTGCATTATTTATAACGGGTCTAGGTAATAAAGGACGCTTGCATTCTGTAAAGAAAAATTGATATCGTAATTTGAAACAAAATATTTGAACAGCAAAACTAAAGCACGACATTTTGGATTACTGCCAACCGTAGTTAAGAATCTTCCAGACATGCGGCCCAAAGTTACGTCCTTACATTGAGGAACTGTCATTATTTTTTTACTTTTTAAGAAATTGATCTGAAAGATTTAACTAAAATTCTGTACTATTTCTTAACTCTTATTGTGTAACTCCCGTGCGGTAATACTTGATATAACCCAGTTTATCCCATCAAATATTAATTTTGCAAAGCTGTGGTAGTGAACCGGATGAAGAGTACCGGAACAAACATGTTGATATGCAACATTGTTATATATTTAGAGCAACATCCGGCTATACAACTCCACCAGCCCTGCCGGCAACTTAGGCTGACCAAGACCACCTGCCAACCCTTCGATCAAAGCAACTAGTATTGCAAATATTTATCTTGGCTAAGATAAAATAGAAAGATAAACTTTCGGAAGAGTAACTTGCAGAAGCTATAAAAAGTAAATGATGGTACGCAGAGAAAATTATATAAATGTAAGAGATTTTTGTTAAATAGATAACTATTAATTCACAGAATTATTCACAGTATATTTTATATTAGCCAAGAAGTATATATTTATAAGTGGGGGGGTGGAGGATAGCCGCAAGTTTAGTGCACATGGGTTCTACTACAGCTACACGAGCATGTACAGAAAACGAGTTACTAAAATGCAAGGCTAACATAATTGTTTAACGGGGCCTTCGTATCTTCCCCTTCCTATCTCTTTTTACTCCTCTCTAATGAAGAACTATTCATGCTACTGGCTGGATATAGTTATAACCAATGAAATGTCGGCCAGTAAGGAAAATATTGATTTTTTTCCTGGTCGCTCAGTAAATCATTACTCATTAAGCTCCACTTTTGCTTGATTCACACTATACTGTATACTTCAGAAACTACACGAGGCCAATTATTGGTCTATGGCAAGCTGGTAACACAGTTCGACAACTTTTAGAAGGTGTTCAAATTCGCGGAGATCGAAAGCATAAACTGCTTATAATATAGCATGAGATAAACATATTAAAACTACTTTGATAACATTGTTAACTCTAACATAAATAGAGGAAGAATTTGTAGAAGGATTAATTATTATTATGGTTCTCAATATAATATTGCATCATGTTTACTATAAGGGTTTACGTGTTTGTGATTCTTCGGACAAAGTTAAACCTTTTCTTATTACATAGAATCGTTTAACTCAGTAAATAGTGCTTATTTCAATCAATATTTGTAACCTTTTCCACAATGGACATTGATAATTTGAAGATAAATCCAAAGAAAATTAAAACTTTCTGCCACGCCAGGTTTATCCACCCTTCTCTCTCCCGCTTCCCTTGTCCTCATTACAGCGCCACGCCTCTAGCCCCGTACTGCAACTGTCAAGCAGTTTCATTGGTTAATAATCATCCCTCACCCTTTGCGTGACCCTATAAGAGGATAAGAAACTGAGAGATGTTCCCAAACAGTGCAAATTATTTATTAAATTAGTTTTGTGCACACAGCTGCAGGCGTCTGCGGATGCGCCTGTATATACCACGGCTGCGCGGTAACAACTCATTCATTCTCCATGTCCAACTAACCCGTACCGCATGTGACTGCACATGGTTTCGCGCTTTAGCTATGAATAAATGACACTCATCTTATACACAGTTTATTTTATTATTTGTTTGTTTATTCTTTGCTTCTGAATAAACATTCATAACCGGAAACACCGAACGGTGAATAAATGGAATGGTTGAAATGATGCTCAAATGGGCTAGCATCCCGAGAGCTTAAAGTTGCTGGAGATTTGCCCGCTCAGCATAAAGGAAAATCCCGGAAAAACACTTACTAAGCTAACTCAACCTAACCGATATTGGAAGTAGGGTATGAGGAAGCTATCCTCTCACCATAGAGATGGGCAACATGTTCCTCTAATGGGAAGAATACTATGGTTGTCCTTACATGATAGTTTAAAAAAGGTGTAAACTTTAACATTGAATATTTCTAAAACGAATTTTATTCCAAATGCATTTGATCAAAATGAGGCGTGTTTGTTAACTCCACAGTTTTACTTTAGCAAGTTTTTGTATACCTTTCAGTTTCCTCCTTGTAAAAAATATAAAAAAATGCCGTAAAATAAAGAGGATTTTATTTCATATACACAGAAAGACAAGACATGCATTTTATTGTTAATATTAATGCGTCAAAGGCAACTTCGTATATTGAAAATCTGATGCGTTCCATTCGAATGACCTTGTCTACTCATTCATCAACTAATTGTTCTTAAAAAGCTTACTGTTCTATCTACTTCAAGATAGCCGTGGTGAACATTTGTAAAATTGTTTTATTTTATATTTCCTTGCAGGTAAAATAGGAATATGGGAATACAGTGGGCTTAAGCAATAGTCAAATTATTTAAGAATTGGTAACCATGTGATGGCTTTGAAACTCCATGCTCTTTGAAGGTGTAGAGAAAACATCGAGTAATGACATTCCACTTGGGAAAAGTGTATTGGACAATTAAAACCAATAAAAACAAATAGCCAGAAAAGGTTAATTTCACACAAAAAGTGTATTAGAGATAAACTGTGTTTTCAGCATCTACGTCAGGGGAAGACACGTAACGCTGCTGTGACGTCAGCCCACTGAGCACACATGCTCCCAGAGCAAGCCAGTTGAACGTGTGACGTCACAGCAGGCAAGGGGAAATGGGATACGGGACATCGTAATCTTAATGCTGACTGTTTCAATTACGGAATAGTCACATATTATAAATAGTTACATTTCGGCTTTATGCCATATATAAATATATATAAATTCTAGTTTATGTGAACAGTCATGTTATAACGCCAATAGAACAGAAATTATAACTATTTTGCCTGAGCTAGAGGAGGGCTATACAGGACAATTAGGTGGACATTTTCCAACATTTGTCGTTTCGCTTTTCTTTAACTAGTTTGTCAATGTTAGGGCGTAATGTACGGCACATTTGTAACCGAAGACTGCATGTTAGATTGTGATCTGACAATATGCTTCGGGATTTTGACTTAGAAAGGTTCATAACAGAAAAGAATTTTTCGCACACATACGTGGAATCAAACATACATAATACCCGTGCATATAACCTCAGAAATCTGATTTGAGGAACATTCTTATAACAATTAGCCAAGTCTTCCTTGTGTTTATATTTCTCCTTCAGCAAATCGTCGCACTGTAAATTTATCAATTCAATTTGCTACCTGCTAGAAACATTGTTAACATCGAATGAATACGGGGTCGCAAGGACCTGAAACGTAGTTGACAATGTTTCTACAACTTGAAGCCTGGTCTCAAACTGGTGTGAAACACGGGGAACTGAACACAAGCGCCGCTGATCTAGGCTGCATAGCAATACACTGCTCTCCCTTGACGTCACACGAACGTACAAGCTGGCTCTTCGTTTAAATACGTCACACGGCCAAAAGTTGTCTTCCCCTGATCTACGTCTTTTGTGTACTAAGATGTTATCTATTTCTTATGGTTTACCACTTATGCAACAGTGAGCATGAAGAAGACCAGAGATTGTTCTCAGAAAAATGAAGATATACATTTCATTTGTGTTGAAAGTATCATATACTACTATGTTGCTTTTCTACACGAGCATTTGTTCTCGACTGCCGGGAGCGTTTCATCGATTACTTTAGAGAAATTATCACTTCTGTGGAAGTGTGGATTATCACATGACATTATTTCCGCGACGGATTTGTTATTTGTATGTCCTATCAGGGCCAGTGTGTTCTACATGTGAAGAAGACCCTAAACTGACCAAGAGAAGATAAAAATAGCATATAATATTGTATATTGTAAATTGGAGTTGTCTCCAAAATGTAAATTAAAGTGTGAAAATGCATTAACTGTATGAGAAAGTACAATAAAGAATGAAGCTAGCCTAGTTTATAAAACAGGTATCAGACAACCGACTTAATAATTTATAAAATACACATCACCTTGAATTTTTGTTCCACTGGTTATATTTTCCCATTTATGGTAGCATCGCTGAAGGACTATTGTATATCTTACCACCACGTGGTACACAATCTCACAGTCTGCTGTACTTTCCCGAAATATCTAAATTATACCGATCATCCCTGCCACCTGGTGAATAATGTGCAAAAACACACACTTTCATGAACAAAATAAAGACTTCGAATGTTTAATATGTAGAAAACTGTACTACATCGAAATATATACGAAAAGAACAAAGACAATATGTAAATGTACAAACATCTAAACTGTCAGTGTAAACCATCTTCCTTATGTGACTATTTCGCTGAAAATTTTTATTATAATCTTGATGAACAAAAGAAGTATAGGATGATGCCTTTTACAGATCAACAAAGACGGTGGCAATTTGGAGAGCAATAAAATTTCTGTTCAAAATCCGCTTTTCCAGATTGCTAACTTTGTCTTGCTAGAAACAACTTATATATGGTACTACATTCAACAACTACAAAAATATTATTCACTATTAGACAATACACGTCAAATTAAGGAGAGAAGCATGAGGCCGGAACAGAATTACTCAGCAAAATAATTAGAGTATTTACACATACCTTTTGAGGTTGTCGGATTCCCTTCTCAGAGCTGCCAATTCATTACCCGTTACCACACAATCTGGAGGTATCATGGTTTATTTTTCGTCAGGTCCAACAAGGATTTCCTGGGTTCAATGTATGTTGTCACCATAAAGACTTCCAGTTGACATTATGAGGCTGAGTGCACCCCGGACCCGACATCCCAGCGGGAAAAATCCCCGCGCCGGTACCGGGGATTGAATCCGGGACCACTGTGCCAGAGGTAGGCGCGCTACCACTGCGCTAAGCAGGCGGTCTCTACAATGTTCAAAACTGGAATGAAAAAATTCATGTTCCATTTCTGCACGATCTAGAGGTCTAAAATTCTGCTTAGCTCCATTTTTTTATTTTATTGCAAGTTTTATTTATTTATGCATGCTTCCGTACTGAAATACTCAACACATTTCTTTGACCTCCCTTTTTTATTTTCAGGAAATCGTTATCAAACGTTGTGTGGTTACACAGAAGTTTAAAGCTAGTTATGTCCAATGTATATTTCTAACTTAAAAAATAACAATTCCAGTGTAAAAGGGACAGGAAATTCTTTTATTGCCATCAAAAAAGAACATTATAGCGTACTGTTCTGCGTTTTTTAAGGCTTCATTTTAGTGACAGTATAGTTTTCTGGAATTTGCATCCACTTTTCAACGTTTTCGAGATTGTCATTATGGTTATGTATATGAAGTTTATTGTCTGACGCCAATATCTCAAACGTACAAGTTTTAATAAAAAATAAACTGAATTTAAAAACATAAAAGTTAATTAAATATTTTCCATGCAAACCTTGAATTGGAGATTTTCCTTTAATATTCGAGCCGTTGAAAGATATGCTGTCCGTTATACATAACATATTTTTGTGAAAATGTTACTACTTGCATTGTTGGAGCGTGCGTTATCAATGGCATCAGAAAACAAATTTATAGGTTATATGCAGTAATATTGTTACTCTGGTTAAGTGGCATAAGAAAATAAATATAATTCATTTTCGATTAACACAATAAATCTAGCGACTATGAGAAGTTTGCACAATGTCATACAAACTGGTACCTTGGAGATGTTCATTGTGCCGTTTAAATCCATTCCGTATTGCGGCAAACAGCTGTATGTTAAAATTTGTACAATGTAGCACTGTGAAGTGCCATTACTCATTCACAGTCTGAACCTATCTAGCTAGAAATATTCTGTCATTTGCATACAGAGGAAATTAGTATTTATTTACATAGAAATGAGGCTACATTTCGTGGAGAGCCCTTAATAGTCAAACCTTTTCCCACAATTTAGCTGTTAACTCTAAATCACTTAAAAAGCAACGAAAAAAGACAATGACAGATTTTGTATTTATTTACTTTCTATCTGTTAAAGTTTAAATGAAATACATAATAATTTATACTCTACATACAACCAAAATAGCAACAACAAAAATGATGTATTGGGCTTCACTTTCTCTACTCTTGTGCTAAGTGTTCTTAGAAATTCTTATCGTCGTTGAAGAAGTGGCACCTCGTATCTGCACTTTTGACCGAAAATGAGTTTTTCATATGAATCGGTTCAGAAACATACATAACATGATATGACTTATTTTAAAAGCGGAGATGAACATGTTTTTTGGTGTAAAATCACATTTTATGGAACATTGTTTATAGAAGAGTGAGTAGAGAAAGAGTTATGAATGTGTTATCCAAAAGCAAATAGAGAAAACAGTATGAATGTAATATGTAGCATCTCTATTTCAAACAAATATGCGCGAGATTATATGAGTTATTTGTAGAAGAGCGAGTGAAAATGTGAATGTGTTACTTAAAAGTGAGTAGAGAAGACAGTGTGAATGTAATATGTAGCAGTTCCATTTCAAATATACAGAAAATTGTGTGACTTATTTTAAAAGAGGGGATAATTTTTTTTTTCTTGTAGAATCACATTTTTTATGGAAAATTGTCTATAGAAGAGTGAATAGAGAAAGAGATATAAATGAATTACCTAAGTTTGGGTAGAGAAACCAGTGTGAATGTAATGGGTAGGATTTCCATTTGATAGATACAAAAAATTGTATAATTTGCAGAAGAGGGAATAAAGGCATGTTTTTTATGTAAAATCGCGTTTTGTTTTCAGGCAAGACATCAATGTAAATAAACTTAAGAAGCAAAACCTGAGATTGATCAAAATCTATAGAACCGTTTCCGAGAGGCATGCAAGAATTGCTCTGTAAAAGAGGGAATAAAAATGCTATTTTTATGTAAAATTGCGTTCCTTTTTGGAAAGATACCTACACATACAGACACACACACACATACACACACACACACACACACACACACACACACACAGAGAGAGAGAGAGAGAGAGAGAGATAAACACGAAAAAAGGAAAATCTTACATGTGTGCAAAATTTTAAGCAAATGTTGAGAGCCATTTCTGAAATACCGGGGATAGATATATACAGGAATTGCTCTGTAGTAGCGGGACTAAAAAATGTTATCTTTTATGTAAAATCGCGTTTTTTCGGGAATTACGCCTATATAGATAATCTTAAAAAGGAAAATCCTATCTAAATACAAAATTTGATACAAATCTTTATAGTCGTTTTCAAGTTGTGCTGAAAACACACACACACACACACACACACACACACACACACACACACACACACACACACACACACACACACACACACACACACACACACACTGGTAGTATAAGTTCTGGAATAAGTTTTGGCATTGCTGGAGTTAATCTGTTAGCAAATTGGAAATATTTGGGTCAAGCGAGGTGCAGTGGACCTCTATAATGCGTGATTATTTGAGTGAACACTTTATAAATTAACTAAAATTTCAAACTTAATCACATACCTTTCCTTTATTAAAACCTCAATTAGCTAGAGTATCCATCCAATAAACATTGCTCTATGTGTTGTAAAATTTCAATGTTAGTATAGAAAGCTAATTAGCATTAGCTTTCGTAATTTGAATCGTTTTTCCATGATGTTGGTGATGGCGGTGTGAACTCAGTTTAGAGCGCTTTTTGTTTACATGCTGAAAAAAAAAAACCACAGCGGTTTTTGCTTCCACATCTCTCACATTGTGTGTTTACACTTTGCCTACAAACCAAATGGACATATGTCAGTGGAAGTGATGCATTAAACAGGACTTGCATTTTCGGCTCAGTACTTCGGCAAAAACATTTAATCTTCTGTCAAAACAACAATTACGCTGTTTCCAGGTACTCACAACAGGTAAACAGATGACAACATTGGCTGCATCAAGAACATCATTACAACAGCGATTTCTAGTTCAGGAATGTGTGGAATATACACCATTTCTTTTATATTTCTACTTTTATAAGCGCTGTATGCAAACAGAATAATCATATAATGTCAGGAAAATGTTTGAAACAAAATTTTCCTAGTAAAAGCTGCTCGTTAATTGCAATTTTATAAGCAGGGGAAGTATTATATTCAACCGAAAAACTCAATGTCCAGATTTTACCGGTAATATGTTTTGAGGCGCCCTGAATCACAAAACACATTTATTGGAAAAGGTTCCTGTGTGTGTCTTGTGTCTTTGAACAACATAACTCAAAAACGGAAAGAACGTTAAAACCCAAAGATATATTTTAGTTTAATGCCCTTCAAGGATGTGACACAAAAATTGAAAGAAAATTCCTCCAACTTAAACTACCATTTACGTGAAAAAGTTTTCGATAATTTTGACTCTCAAAATTGGTTCTCAGTTAAGATGCTATATATTTCAGGCATTTTATGGAAAGAGAGATGCTTATTTTGAATTTCCTTACAATAGCCCTGCAGGCGCATTTGCTCTGGATGACTTTTGCATAATTGGTAAACCATAAGAGATAGACCAAGTCTCATTGTACAACATATGTAGATCTTGTTAAAACACACAAGCTATATGTGTGTGTGTGTGTATGTGTGTGTGTGTGTGTGTGTGTGTGTGTGTGTGTGTGTGTGTGTGTGTGTGTGTGTGTGTGTGTGTTCAAATGCAGTTTTTTGTGGAGTTAACCATTTCGGAGATATCACTTGTTACTTGCATGTGTTCTGCAATACTTATACGCTTCTCAAATGGAAGTTATTATTCACTTTTTATGTATTGGGGGTGCAAAGAGAACAGAATTCAAAGTTTCATATAGCGACCGGCTGTAAGAATTTGACTATCGCTCAAAGTGTACTATATTCTCATATGGCACCTACAGAAAAGTAGCAATAAGGTAATTCCTACAAATATTGATGTCGACTAACATGAACAAAATTAATGAATAAACTTGGTAAGAATAGTTAGTACAAAAGTAGGGAAAATCATGCGAGTGCAGTACCTAAGATTATTTTAAACCATCTAAAATGATTTTGATTAAAATGTCACGTTTTTTACATTAACAAGTGAAATATATCCATTGTCGCCCACCACCCATTCACTGCCAAAAATCTGCTTAAATATCAATAACAGAGCTGTCTTATCTCAGAGATATACAACAATAGACATTTCAAAACCGTGCAATTCTTGCACAAGAGAAAACAATGTGACTATTATGTGGCATATATGTTACGCCATGTTTAAATGGGCTAGGCTAATCTAACCCAACCCAACCTCATCCCAACCCAATCCAACCCAATTCAATCCAACGAAACATTTCTTTCATGCCGTACAATTACCAAGCTTTCTTTACAATAGTTTCTTTTTTCTCTATCTTCTTCCATTGTTTCAGTGCACTGCTTTTCATTTAAGGAGATTTGAAACTTCCCGACTCCCTAACGCTAATAGATAGCCCATTATCTGGCATATTGTTAAGATAATTAGCTGAATTTTTAGGACACGTCCAGTTGTATTTTTACAGTTCACTGGTGAAACAAAAACTAATTTTCTTGATCAGAAGTAATATTAAGATTCTTAAAATATAAGGGGTTTAAAATTTAAATAATAAAGTTAACTAGTATACTTGATACGTAAAACCTTTTCATTAAAGCGAAACTAATTTAGTTGCAAATGTCTGATAAAAATTTCAGCACATTTTACGAACAACATTCAGAGATAATGGAGTATAGTGTGACTTTGGTGGGTGTAAAGTGAAGAAGACAGATGTAGTCGAGATAAAGAAACACTTTTATTTCCGTAAACAGTAACTTTTTACACTCGTTGCAACAGCAAGAAAGACTTTTCCGATTCACCAACAGCACGGCTCCGAATTAGTAACACAAAAACTGTCCCTTCTCACACTTTACCGCTATTTATATCTCCCAGGCACTATTCTGGAAACTTCAGGAAAGTTCAGTTATTATTGCGGTGAAATACAAAGCAGAAAATTCCAGAAGTCTCTATCCCTTTCTCTCTTTCGGCAAGCGCCCCAACAATGCGGCCATTCTCTGTCACCTCCTTTCGGCTCCTTTGCGCTAGTGCCGACAATAATGCGATGGGCGACACTGCTCCCTCCTCAAGGCTGGTCGTCCCGAACAGCACCGTCGTAACGGGCCAGACGATCCAGGTGTACCACTAACATCTTTCCTCGGGGCACCTTCTGGATGCGGTAGACTACGTCGTTAATCCTCTTTACCACTCGGTACGGTCCTTGCCACGGTTGTTGAAGTTTTGGGCAGCGTCCCTTGGTCCGGGTAGGGCGGTGCAACCAGACCATGTCACCTTGCTGGAATCCTCAACTGTTGGCTTGCCTGTCATACCGAGTCTTCATGCGGTCAGTCGCCATCTGGATGTTCTGACGAGCCATCTCGTGCATGTCGTGGAGATGGTCTACTAGATTCTCCACATACTCGGTTGCCGGCTGTTTCGCTTCCGGGGGGGCTCCCAAAAGCCAGTTCACAAGGGAGGCCTAGCTCTCGGCCGAACATTAGGCTTGCTGGTGTCATCCCGGTGGTGTCGTGTGTCGACGAACGGTAGGCCAGCAAGAACAGTGGTACCTTGAGGTCCCAGTCTCGCTGATGGCTGGCCACGATCTTCCTCAGGTGCTCCTCTAGGGTCTGGAAGTATCTCTCGACCATGCCGTCCGACTGTGGATGTAGGGGTGTTGTGCGGGTCTTGTTCACCCCAAGTCTTTCCAATGCCTCCTTCACTAGGTGCGACTTAAAGTTGGTGCCCTGGTCGCTGTGGAGCTCTAACGGGACCCCAAAACGGCAGAACAGCTGTTCCACGAGGCAGTCTGTAATCGTCTTCGCCTCTTGGTTCGGGATGGCATACACCTCCGGCCACTTGGTGAAGTAGTCCACAGCTACCATCAGGTACTTGTTGCCTCGATCGGACACTGGGAATTGTCCAGCTATGTCGACGGCGATGCGTTCGAAGGGCGCTCCGACGTTGTACTGCTGCATGCGACCCCGACTCCTAGTCTGGGGGCCGCGACTCGCCGCGCACACGTGACATTGACGGCACCAGTTCTCAGCGTCTGCTCGGAACCTCAGCCAGTAGTAGCGCTGTCGGAGTTTGTCGATCGTCCGGTTTGCTCCTAGATGTCCACCTGAGGTACCGGCGTGCACTTCCTCCAAGACTTCCGGGACCTTACTTCGGGGAAGTACCAACTGCTATTTCTGGGTCTTCCCATCAGGTAATTCCCATACCCGGAACAGCACGCCCTCTTTGGTCTTCAACGAGTCCCATTGGGCCCAGTACAACTTGTATGTAGCGCTTCTGGGTGCGATGTCCTCCCAGGTTGGTCTCGTCCCTGCCTGCACTTCTCTCAAGAGTGGCCCCAAGTCGGCGTCCGCCAGCTGCTCCCTCCTCAGGCCCGCGCTATCCCATCCATCCGCAGGCACTGCCGTGACCACTCTGACAGTTCCGGTGCGCTCCTTCTCTTCCACTCTTGCGCATTGGCCGCACTTTTCTGGGCAGGGTCTTCGGGACATGGCGTCTGCGTTGCCGTGGCTCTTCCCTCTGCGATGTTCGGAGGTGAAGTCGTACTCCTGCAACCTCTGGACCCAACGCGCTGTCTGGCCCTCCAGGTTTCTAAAGCTAAGTAACCAGGTTAGAGCGGAGTGGTCTGTCCTCAGGTGGAATGGCTGACTGTACAGGTACTTGTGGAAGTGCTCCAAGGTCTTCACTACTGCCAGTAGCTCTCGTCGGGTGACACAGTAGTTCTTCTCTGCCTTGGACAACGTCTTGCTGTAGTAGGCTATCACCCGCTCGTGGCCGTTCTGGACTTGGAATAGGACGCTGGCGTCGGTGTCCACAATGAAGGCGTCGCCTGGTTGTGGGAATCCCAAAATAGGAGCACTGCAGAGCGTCCTCTTCAGCTGCCGGAAAGCGCCTTCGGCGTCCTCTGTCCACACGTAAGGTCGATGTTCTTCCGTCAGGCGAGTGAGGGGTTTGGCGATCCTGGAGAAACCCTTTATGAAGCGGCGGTAATAACTGCACAATCCAAGGAAACTGCGCAGTTCTCGCTTATCCTTTGGGTGAGGCCAATCTCTCACGGCCTGTGTCTTCTCCGGATCGATGGCCACTCCGGTTGGTGAGACTATGTGGCCCAAGTAGTTGACTTCCCTGCGGAAGAGCTGGCACTTCTTGGCGTTCAGCTTCAAGCCGGTCGCCTGCAGTCTCTATAGCACCTTGGTGAGTTTGTCAAGATGGTCTTCGAATGTCTTGCCGACGATGTCCGCTGATGATGATGTGTCCAGGTATAACAGGCAGGCGTCATAAGTCAATCCTCTCATTACTGACTCCATGAGGCGTTGGAAGGTAGCTCGTGCGTTGCAGAGACCAAAGGGCATAACTGTGAACTGCCAAAGCCCTTGGCCTGTCGAGAATGCGGTCTTCTCCTTGTTTCTCGGGTCTAGAGTCACCTGCCAGTAACCCGACTTCAGGTCCAGGGTTAGGAACCACTGCGCAACAGCAAGCGTGTCCAGGGTGTCGTCAATCCGGAGCAAGGGGAAGGAGTCCTTCCTGGTGACAGCGTTCAGCTTCCTGTAATCTACGCAGAAGCGTAGCTCGCCATTCTTCTTCTTCACCAGAACTACAGGGGAACACCAAGGACTGTCCGACTCTTCGATCACTCCCTTGGTTCTCATGTCCTCCAGCATGTCTCGTACCGCCGCTTGTTTAGCCAACGGAACGCGTCTAGGTGGTTGCCGAATAGGCCGGGCGTCTCCGGTGTCGATGTGGTGAAGCACTCGGTCCGTGCGGCCGTAATCGCTGCTGCCTTGGCTGAAGACGCGCTGATATCGTCTCAGCAGTTGTTGGACCTTCTCTTTCTGTTCAGCGGTCAGGTGGTCGGCCGCCCTCTCCAGTAAGCCTTCCAGCCGGGGCCCCAGGTGTTGCGTCGGCACCGGCTCCTGGGTCTTGTCTATTGGTGTTACGCTGACCACGAGCTCGCACGCCCCTAACTCCTTCCCGGCCTGGACGTCGTCATCGGTGTCTGTTGGGTTGAGCAGTCTCACCGGCACCTCCTCTCGGTACGGCAACAATGTCCCGGCTACATAGAGTCCGTGCACATGCGTCTTCCGGTCCAGCAGCATGTTCTTCTTGCGCTGGCCTTCCAGTCGCGCCGTCACTACCATCTAGCTTCTCGAGGGGACAACTACGTCTTCCCTGAGAATGACCCTGCAGATTCCAAGGCGTTCTTCGGGGTGCCGGAGCATTACTTCCTCTCCCTTAAGCCGCAGAACCTTCTTGCCGATGTCGACCGTCGCCTCGTGGCTCCTGAGGGCATCCAGTCCCAGTATCACCTCCTCAGCCACCTCCGCGACGAACACCCACAAACGCAAGACACTTCGTCCCAAGGTCAACTGCAGCAGGGCCTCCCTCTCCACGGGCAAGGTGTCACCCGATGCCGTCACTAGTTGGTATGGTCGGCTCGGTTTTCTCGACGGCAAGCCCCTGGCTACGTCAGGTCTGATGACAGTCACGGCTGCTCCAGTGTCAACAAGCACGCGGCACGGCTTCCCTCTCACCCAACCGTCCGCGATGAGGCTGTCATCCATCCGTCGGCTGACGGCGCGCAGTGTCACTCGAGGGGATGGTGGAGATGGCGCCGACGTGCCCCTCGCCACGCCGGCCATTACTCGTTTTCCGGCTGCTCTTCTTGGTGCTGGCAGTCTCTCATCAGGTGTCCCGGCTGGCCATACCCCCAACACACGCCACCTGGTCTTCGTCGGCGTCCCTGGACTGGTCTGCGGTCTTCATCGTAGCGGACACTCCTTGTCTTCGAGGTCGGGGTAGCCGTCACTTTGGCCGCTTCCATCCTTAATGCGGCCGTTAGTGCCTCGTGGATGGTCTTGTAGTCGCCGAGCATCAGGCGTTGACGTATCTCGGCATCGCGTACCCCGTCGACGAAGGTATAGGCGGCTTCTCGGGATACGAATTCGGAGGGGAGGTCGACCAAGGCTTTGGTGGCCAGCTGTTCGATTGCCAAGGCGAACTCCTGTAGCGTCTCCACTGGTAGTTGCATCCTAGATTTCAGTTGGCTGCGGTAGGCTGCGGCTAAGCGGTGGTTTCCGAACCGGTTCTCCAGGGCCTTCCAGATGTCCTTGGGCGCCGCCGCTGTCTGGACTGCGTTCAGCACCTCTGCGGCTCGTCCCTGGAGGCTGGTTATCAGCTGCGCGGCCTCTTCTTCTGGCGACCATTTGTTGTGCTTGGCCACTGTGTCGAATTGACGGCGGAAGACCTCAAACGTTGACGTGCCATCGTACTTGGGTGGTTTGACGCGCGTCGATGTTGTGTCGCGTGCTGGAGCCTCGGCCTTGTAGTTCTTGAGCTTTTCACTAAGCATCCCTTCCACCATTGCATTTAGTTCCTTGGCGCTGCCGTCGACCCTGTCTTCGAGAACGCTAAGCCGTTCCCCGACATTCTGCAGGGCGTCAACGCGTTGGCCGAGGTCCTCTATCTTTCCACCCAGCTCTTCCACCTTTCCACCGAGCTCTTTCACATCCTTCCTTACGCCAGCCAGTTGCTCGTCAATTTTCGGCGATAGCTCCGTCTTCATCTCTTTCAGCTCGGCAGCGAGGTTGTCGTTTGCCGTCTTCATCTCTGCTTTCAGCTCTTGTAAAAAGCTCACCAATGTAGCCTCCATCGTCATATCCCGCTTCTGACACCAGTTTAACTTTGGTGAGTGTAAAGTAAAGAAGACAGATGTAGTCGAGATAAAGAAACACTTTTATTTCCATAAACAGTAACTTTTTACACTCGTTGCAACAGCAAGAAAGTCTTTTGCGATTCACCAACAGCACGGCTTCGAATTAGTAACACAAAAACTGTCCCTTCTCACACTTTACCGCTATTTATATCTCCCAGGCACTATTCTGGAAACTTCAGGAAAGTTCAGTTATTATTGCGGTGAAATACAAAGCAGAAAATTCCAGAAGTCTCTATCCCTTTCTCTCCTTCGGCAAGCGCCCCAACAATGCGGCCATTCTCATTCTCTTCCCTTCGGCTCCTTTGCGGTAGTGCCGACAATAATGCGATGGGCGACAATATACATAGAAAATTATTAGTTCTTCAGAAATTGCAGTTGAAACCTTGACTTAATTATTTTCACTAGTAAATTTAATGTGTCTACAACTAACATACCTCTATGAAACTGATACCAAAATGAGCAGATCTAACATATTCATATGGAAGTAAAACGCGGGTTTCGAAACAAATCAATTTACCATTTTGACTTTCCTTAATATCCTGAACATGAGTACATAAGTAGTCGAATTTATAAGAGGAAAAGCTAGACAGAAAATGTTGATCTGCACACCGGGTTTTTATTTGTGATAACGTTTTCACTCTGTCTTGCTAAACATTCCAAAACTGCAAACGAGAATACGCGGAAGAGTGTGCCTACAATATTAAATGCATGGTTTACTCTCTGTACCATTTCTTTGAACTTCGCATGGGCATATGTAGGTATTAACGGCATATTCAATTACAGCGGAGGGCACTGTATCATCGATATGTCCGGATAATCTGTGGTAGCAATGAAATTTCCGTTGGCGTAATTGGATGATTGGATCGATAGTCGGACCTCTCCACTAACTTCCTAGGTATGAAGACTTTAATACGGGTCATTTCCAAGTAGCCAATTATATTTCAAGTTGCTATTCTGTGATGTGAAGACTAGTTCTTAGTTATTAATTAGAGTCGGCTAAAAAATGCAATGTGATAACCCAGATTTTAATATGGAAAGAGGGAGAATTGTGTTCCACATCCGGCTATGACATCGAATTTTTCTACTGACTAATTAAAAATTGTGAGGTAGGCAAGCAGCCACTATCAAAGATGCTCAAGGTCAAAAGCTATAGTTGGACTGCTCTTTGCGTTTCCAGTTCGGTTTATTTGATTGTAACTTTGCGGCATCTTGACATATATATAAAGTGGACACTTTGTAAGAAATTGAAAAGCTAACTTCGGCGATTAAGCAACGTAAGAAGGTAGCGGGTCGGAACAAAGACACGCTATTCCAGACTATTCGAGAGGATTGTTCATGTGTTGTACTTGTTCATGAGAAAGTGGATTTCAAAAATAAGCTGTGCCATGTCATTCTCGGATATAAAGCGAATGCGGTGGCGAGACAGGGAAATTCTTCGAAGTGTTTAATAGTCTAACAACACAGTTGTTAGTACTGTGTAAACCGGCAGCGTTGAGAGAATTTTGAATGGATATCGTGCACCTTTAATGTCGCGCCGGAGTTGCTGTGTGAAGCAATTTTAGTGATTGTGATCGTTTAAGTCAGCAGTTTGTGAGCCAGAGAAAGACCATGAGGTACGTGACAAGGTTACGATAGGACAGAAAAGCTGAGTTGCAAGGTCATGACTAATTCTAAGGAGCACCGCATTTTTGTGATTCAATTTTAACGAAAATAAAGTGTCAGAAAAGTAAGTGGAATTGTCATTTGACAGAGTGGTGCTAGAAGTGAGATATGCCACATTGCCATTTATCACAAAACTATAAAAAAATTAAAGCGAATAATTAGCATGCATACATAAAGCGTTTAGTTAGCCAGAAGAATAACGACTTTTGAAATCTTTAGCATAAGTATAAATACATGCCTAAGTCTATATAGCAAGTGTTTCCATGATGAAATATAAATTAAGAAAACAAGTCTGATTTACCTTAATTTCTGCAACCATTCTTCAAAGGATTCGTATAGAACATTGTCTACCTACTTCATGTTAATTGAGGTAGATATTTTCAAAATTTTGATATATTTCTTTTATTGGCATATGACAGATACTGGACGCTAAAGTGATAAAGATTGAAAAACGGATCACTTAAGCTGAGTATTTCATGTAAATTGTGCGTTAAAATTAGACCTTTCTCTATTCTATCGTTTATGGGTTATCCATTATACAAAATTATGCCAAAAATTCATTCAGGGTAAGGATATTCCATAGACCACTAGCAGAAATTAAATATATTAATTTTATTTTTATATAAACATAAACATACGTTACTTAATCTACAGACCATTTCGAGAAAACTGAGGGAAGCACTTTTCCTACAAAGATTAGTTTTGTGGGGTGACATTCATAAAAATCTTCACTTCACATCCTTGGAAATTTATCAAGTAAATTTACGAAATTTACACTGAGCGAAAGTGTGTTGTGGCAAGTACAGCAATGGTGTATTATTGGACAAACAACCTTATTTATGAGTGAACTTGTAATGTGTAATGGTGTGTTACGTATGTTATAGATTTTGAAAAGATAGTAAAAACGTTTGTGGAAATCTCATGGTTGTTAACTAAGTGAATGCATACTTTTTCTTACTTCCTCAAAGGCATTTGTTGTTAGAAATTCTTATTCCAATAAAATAAAGAACACCAAGTTTATGTTACGTCCGCCACAGAAAAAAATTACAATACGGATATTAAATGCACCTTAGTTGCTGATTAAAAGTTAATTTTTACGCAATCTGTAACAGAGATCCTTTTTAACAACTTCCAACACATTAGAACAAGTTTGAACTTATTCTTAATGAATAGGGCTGCCAAATTAAAAAAATACTCCAGCAAGCAGCATAGGCAGCGTATAAGTTGAAACCGAAATTATAATGTGAATATAAAAAATTAATAATAGAAAGAATTAAAAGGAGATTGTAATCAATAGTTAAGGGGAGAACATTGTTAATAAAGCTGAATATATTGAAGTCTCAAGAATGGAAGCCTAAGCAGATTAGATGAGTGATAACATTACAATTGTTTTGTGAGCAAAGCCTGGAGAGTTCAGCGGGTTGATTCTTATCTTGCCATGACATGCTCAAAAGTTGACCAATGAAAATCGCTTTCTTCGCATCGCCCACGCGATCACGTGCAAGGCAAGTCACATTCGTCTGGGATCGCGCAGTCAGTACACATGCTATTTGTGTGATCTCCTGTACGTAAGCTGGCGCGTATATATCATTCGGCAGTCGCTTAAAGGATGACAAAGTTCAAGTATTATAGCGTTGCAGTTGAAGTTAGAAAGATATATTCTATTTAGATAATGTCGGCAGTTCTCTACATATCTGGAAATTTGCAAATTAAGTCATATGTTTGTTAATTCTTCGTTTGGTTCCATTCCTGCCACCACTCACGCATACCTTGCAGATTATGACCTCTTGCTAGAGCTATTAGATACCGCGACATCAAACACAGGGTAGGAGATATCCTGGCGACAATATCTTTCAGATCTTTCAGATCTGTCTTTGAGCTGCAGCGGGAGAGGAATTTGCATCAAAGTACTTTGACTACAGATTTCATTGAAGTGGTAAAATAAAATGAGTAATTTTAACAGCCCTGGGAAAATATGTACATCTATATTTGAATATTTCAGCGGTAAGACAAATGCTATATACTGAATTTGAAAAATTTATATTATGACTCACTTTGTCTGCTTTTGAGTTGTGTTCACACTCACTTACACACACACACACACACACACACACACACACACACACACACACACACACGCACACACACACACACACTACTTTTTCTGAAAATGCACATATACGATATCAGACAACCTGAAAACATATTTCAGTTGAAATATAATTTTATAACTTTTAGATACAATGGAATACTTGCTGTACTTATTTAAACAGATGCTAGAAAAATCAAAAGCAATATAGGTTCTCTCTGAACAATTAATTCAACACAAAAATAAATGTGCACTTCCTGTTAATTTTCCACGAATCAGCCAAGAATTAATTAAGTGTTTCATAGAGCAGAAAAAAGCTTACATTTCTCTTCCTCCCACCATCTCTCTCTCTCTCCCTCCCTCCCCCTCTCTCTCTCTCTCTCTCTCTCTGTCAATTTTTCAATTTCTTCTTAAGAGTTTCATTTCCACAGATAAAGAATCCGCGATTACAAGCCAGCTTCGTGCTTTTTCTTACTTCTGTATCTGAAGTTTATGTATATCTTTGTTATAAAGAGTAACTGTTCTTCCACACAAGCTGTGTGTATGATAAATTAGCTCCTAATCCAGGTATAAATATTGTTAAAACAGAAATTACTAATAAAAATCTTATTAATCAATCTGATTCGGTTGGGAAGGGAGAATCAATGGCATAGCCAGCATTTGAACCATTGTTCTTCCGGTTCCCGCCTGGTTGCTGTCACCAATTCAGCTACATCATTTGGATATTGTATAGAAGTTTCGCTCATTTTGAAATTGGTAATCTACCAAACTTTCTGATTTGTTATGTCATTAGGTAGACCGCATTATCGCTAATTGTGTTTGACTCATTAGTCTGTGCACTGCGTATATATCAATCCCTTTTACCACTAAACTCTTTGTGTGATTTTGTGGGTTGGAATAAAAACGTCCACAATATTGCTCATCACAAGGTATCAGTAAAGTGATACATTTGTGAAGTTCAATCAATATAACAAAGTAACAAATTCTTTGTGGCTGCATACCTTAGCATTTTTCATTTACTTGTGACAAATTTAATTTAATTGAGTAAACACAAACATGTGATAGCGCTGTTATTTTTGTTTCCACGTGGGTTCTTTGTAGATTACCTTTGAGTTACTTATAATAGCAAAGTGTTTAAAAGGATAGCTATGAAATACTTGCTAATTAAATGTGATACACGCATCGTTAGCTTTATTTAGCGAGTAAAAACCTGTGTAATATAATGCCATTGTAGTCGGATTATTAGATTTGTAGCGCTTCCATACTTCTGTTTGTTCAAATAACATAAATCAATAGTAACAAACAAATGCTCATGACAGCTGCAATTTTATTGTTTTTATTTTTTTAGCATTATGCATAATAAAACGCTTTGCCGTATCAGAAGACTGAGAGATAAGTTGAATAACAGCCATGCTTAAAGAGGGTAAAAATTAGGGAGATATCAGCCTGAGGGGCTGAAATTATAAATCTTAAAAATGAAAGTTAAATAAGAGTAGAACAATAAGAAAATTCCTATTCTACGGGTAGATCAACCATTTAAGGCAAGTTTACTACACAACCAGTATTTGAGAAAATGAGATTTAAAGACTCGTGTTGCTTTTATAGAGTTAAGTGTCCTGTAATTTTTAGAGGAGAAACTTCAACATTGTCTCAAAAGCTGTTGACCTTCGGGGGCAACACATTCAATCAAGCATGACTGGACCCATTATAATGCTACTGTCGCATTTTTGGAAGATGAACCTAAATACCGTCCTTACAGTCGGTCCTTTAGTTACTTTTTACAACCATCCCCACACGCACCGCCCCACCCTAAACACCCACACACCCCCACACACGTTTCTCTGCAATGTTTTTGTACGTTTCGATTCAGGAGTGCCTCTCAGGCACTTTTAAATAGAGTGCAATGAATTTTCTACCTACTACAAATATACGTAGTACGGAAATTTGAAGCCACCCCAAGGCCAGAAGTTTATGCTATAGATCAGTCTATCAATCACACATGTGGGATAATTCCTTTTAAAATCGCTTAAATGTATTTATTTACCACTATACAATAAAAGCTGTACTTTATTCTAAAAAACACAAAACACCGTATCAAAACATAAAATACAGATTCAACAAAACGTAAAGTTAACTTGGTGATCATCACGTTATTTTTCTTGTTAATAATATGCATTAAAGCAAAACCTTTCACGCCTAATAATTATTGCAATATGACAAATAACTTCATTTATGCCTGCTTCATTATCCAAACACCAGTCCTTGACTTCCGTATAACTATATAAATAAATGTTCCTTGACATTCCTGGAAGTATATTAATAGTTGTATCTTGTTTTTAAACTTTTTGGGATAAATCGTGCTCATCTGCTTCGCTCATTTTTACTTTAAATTCACATCAAGTTAGCATCCAAAATTTCAGAATACAGCAATGTTTCTTAACGTACCATGTCGTTTTTTCCAAAGCCTACATTACTCTGTCTCTAAATATATCGTTTCTTCAATAAATAAATATACTGCATGAACAACACACTCCTAACGCAGGTAAAATATTGCAGACAACGCATTACAAAATTAGAATTAGTAACTTGGGGCTCTTGGAATACAACCGAACCCTCTTTACTAGACCTCTACTTCTGTGACTAGTATTATAAATATTTATTAATACAGTTCGTTGTTCAAACACGGACGAACACCCAGTGTGGAGGCGATGAACTATAGGAGGTTCGGGAGAAATAATTCAAAGCCCAATGTTGAGCTTGAAGTGAAATAAACATAACAAAGCCCGTGTAAATGATGTTACATGTCCACATAATATGGTATCCAACTGGGAAGTATTTTTATGACGAAAGTGTATCGTGTAGAGCGGGCTGCTTGTCACTGTATGGCTGTCATGGCAGAAGGGGCGTATGTGTGACAGATGTGTGGAGCGATTGATGATCACTTCAAGCGTCCTGCCCCCAACCTAAACCTCCTATCAAATGGATCATGATATATCAGCATAAATTACTCTTGAAATTAATTGGCATCAATTTGGGATGCAATACCCCAACTCAGGGGAGACATGCATCACACCTCTCTGGTTCATGAAACAATTAGAGCTTCTCAGTACCTCCTACTCCGTTTGAAGCCTTCGGAAAGTGTTGGCTGAGTGATGCAGTGCAACAAGTGAAGCCTCAGTTGGCTGCTGGGTACCTCTCGATCGTATTATCGTCAGCGGAAAAAGCGGTTTTCCCCGCCTGTTTGGATTTTGCCGAGCTGCATCTCTTCAGCACATGCATTTAGTGCTTCTCCCTGCTTTATATTTTTTCCTTACCTGTCTTCTTTTGCAACACAGCAATAGTCTTCGTCGTCAGTTTTTGTTTGAAAATGTACGACGAGAAACTAATGTCTGTTCGCCAGCTCACGGTATGAGGGGAATGAAGGGGAAAGGAGAGACATTTCAACGTAGTGTACCCGTGTTTTGCACACTTCCGCGCAAACTTTTTTTCTGCTGATTATGTTGCCAGCTTACTTCTAATGTTATTCGCTCTATCTAAAGTCGTACGAGTCACTAGTTTTATGTCGGAAGCAATGAAAAGAATCAGATGTGTTTCACTCACATGACTCTCTCTACTCTTATACTAACCATTCTTACAAACTCTTATTCCTATATCTTCTTCGTGTTAGTTAAGATAAACATTTGTACAAATTATCTTATTGCTTATTTCCTTGTAGGTGCAAGGGGAATGTTAGAATACAGTAGGCTTTGTGCGATAGTCAAATGTTTTAAAGTTTTGAGATTCTGTTGTCTTTGCACACTTAACATATAAAAAAATGAGCAACGATGATCCATTTCACAAAAGATTTAAGTTTTCCGAAACTCACACACATAACAAGGAATATCTCCGAAATGGTTCACCTTAGAAGAAAATTTATTCAGACACAAATTGTGTATTTTAGCAAGAGCTACATATTTTGTATAGTATCATTTGTCTATCTCTAACGGTTTACCAGTTATGCAAAAGTCGTCCAGAGTAAATACGACTACAGGGGCTATAACCAGAAAATTCAAGATATACACTTCATTTGTCATAAAAATATCTCAAACATATGGCATTTTAATCAAAATCGTTAGAGCCATTTTCAAGAAAATCAAAATTTTCGAAAAATGTTCCATGTAAAGGGTAGTTTAGGGTGGGGCTATTTTCTTCAAAATCTTCGTTTCGCATCCTTGAAAAACATTAAACCTAAATACCAACTTTGGTTTTTAACCGACTTTTCGTTTTTGAGTTATGCTGCCCACAGACATACACACACACACACACACACACACGGGCACACAGACACACACGGACCTTTTTCTAAAAATGCTTTTTTTTGGATTCAGGGATCCTCAAAACATATATTTCCGGTGAAATCTCGACATCGAATTTTTTTTCGGTGGAATACAATACTTCCCCTACTTACCAGTAGAGAAAGTAAATATATATGGCAATACTGAATGTAAGCAAATAATTTAAGGAGATAGACTGGATAGCACCCTAATGCCATCTGTCGTCACAGAGCAGATTTACATTTCCTCTGCACTGCTCGCTCTTTGGACTCGTAACGAAGAAGGATGGCTGTATGAGGATGAGACCTTGAAAGCTAACGTCCGCCACACACATTTGCGAGGTATCTCCTGATAGATCCGGCGCGATATGACTATGTAGTTAAAGCACGCAAAAGAAATAGAAAAAAAAAAAAAAAAAAATGCCAGCGCAAACATAAAATATTCTTAAGGTTTCCCTTTTCCCAGAGTGTGTGGCTTGTAACAGATGACTGCTGCTAAAGTCATTCATATCCGGTTCCCCTGGAATGCATTTTAACGAGAAGATGACTGAATCAGTATAATTGCACAATATGATAACAAACAGGAAGCAACGGCTTTAATACTTTTTAAAATACATTAAAAATAAAACATGCCAGCTACAAGATCGAAGCTTACCTTATTTCACGACATAAACACTTCCGTGTTTCAAGCATTAGCCACATCTTTCGACGGGCTGTAAAATTCTCGCGTTTTGTTCAGCTACAGCTAGAACATTAAGCCAGATGCTCGACCACAACTTCACTAAACAAGGAACCAGAGATATTTTGGAGTTATGCGTCCCTCTTGCACGATTTTATTGTTCACTCGATTCTTCAAACTATAAGAAATGAAGCACGGAAAACCGGATCTAATTTGGCCATGTACATTTTTCTCCATTGTTGAACATTTTATACCATTTTCTCATTATTCCTCCATTCATTTTTGTATCAGCATACACCTCCATTAGTTAACGGAAACTTTGATCTCAGAATCAGTGAAAGTTTGTATTACACAGTTCATTTTGAACAATCACAGAGTGCACTATAACCTTGTTTTTTGATTAGCACTCACACAACACTGAAAAAATAAGTCCAGGAAAGCTTTCTACATTGGACAGAAACCCAAACTACCATTTAGCAGTGGTAATGCGCATCTTGCACTACTAAGTGACTGACAAGTTTCTTGTCCTTTTCATTTAAATTGTCTGCTCACTTATACAAACAATCCGTTTAGAATCATACCAAATAAACACACTATAAAATGAGGTATAGTTATATTTAAACGCGTTCTAGAAGGGTTGTTCACGTTAAACTTCAAAGGGCTCACCGTTACTTACACAGCACAATTCATACGCGAATCCATTTCTCGCAGACGTACGACTTCCGAAGAAAGTATTTTCTCTGAGATCATAAATATCTACGGGTCATTGTAAACACACAATGTTTGTCTCCACCTCCCAGGGGAAGAAATCAGATCTGGACATTACGGAGACCACATAAATGGGCCAGTAGCTATTACTTGTGTCATTCAGATAAACATACAGCTGTTTTGTTCAGTGGAATGGTGCGCTTCCATGTTGGAACACGATAACTGTGCTTCCATTTGCTCCACATATAGTGTAATGCATTTATCTATTTTGTCTTCCTGGCAGCTTCAATAGTGTTGCTCTTTGAACCAAAGGTTTAAATTAATTTTATTGCTTGTCTGTTTGTCCATTTCATCCCCAGATCCAAATTTCAAACAGTTTCAATTATTTCTCTAATTTTGTCATAATGTAATCTTAATCTTAATGTATGATAGAATGTCATTCTTTAAAGAAAACATTTCACTAATAAACACTTCAGACTAGTGCTACCGATGCGTCTAAAAGTGCATTAGATGTTACTTGTACCAAATTTTTGCATATTTTTGCATATGTTTTTTATGTTTGTATATTACATAAAAGTAATTTAAGTGATATAATAAACATATATTTCGTGTAATTTAAGGTATAGTGCGGTACCCTCTTATGTGGTCTATCTCACCTCGTGAATCTTTAAAAGCAGCTACCCCTACTTGTAGGAGGCCTTTGCCCTCAATGGGACAATACAGGTTATTTTCATTCATTCATTTCAATTAAATTAGAATATATTCGTTAAAATGATTACATTAAAATAGAAATTGTTAATTTAATTGAATTACTGAACAAAATTAAAGTTGGTAATAAATTATATATATTAAATATAATTATTTAAATAATTAATTAGTAGCGATAAAATTAAATGTTTTGTAGTGTGTTTTTGTACGCATTAATTAAAGTAAAAGAAACAAAAACATAATTGTATAGTATAAAATTAAACATGAAATAATAATTAAAAAGAAGCAATGAAATCAGAAACTTAGATAAACAATACATTTTATACACTTAATAAACGAGAATTAGTTCATAAAAATTATAAATAGTTTAAAATATTTCAATACATTATTATTATTATTATTATTATTATTATTATTATTATTATTATTATTATTATTATTATTATTATTATTATTATTATTATTATTATTATTATTATTATTTCTACTACTACTACTTTACTCAATAAATTGACGAGTAAACAAAAACGATTTCTGCTGGTAGAAATGCAAGGTATTGCAAATGTATAAATACTTCGTTTTAACATAGAGATTTTTATTGTAGTAAGTAGCTTAAGTAACATGGCAGCTGGATACTATTAATACTATTTTGCTTATTATACAAAAGCTAGAAGTTATAATTTTTATTTTTTATATTTTATTTCTTTTATTTCATTTTTATGCTGTTATTTTATATATTTTATTTATATTTCTGAAAAATAATAAGTGTATGTATCAGATTAAATTAAATAAAGTTGTAAGGATTTGGAATGCACGCCCCGGTTTAGGAAACTAGGCACCGGTTACTTCAGATTTATTTATTTATTTGCTAATTTATTTCCTTATTTATTTATTATTTATTTTTGAACATCCTTCTTTAGCTAGCTCTAGCAGCGGAACAGGTTTTCAAGCCTGGAATTATTGGGGACTTCCGCGCGTCTCTGTGACTCTTCTGCCAGCAGCATATACCTTCTGTGATTTCTTATCCTCATACCTATGTTAGCTACAATATATTTATGTAGGTCGTAGTGCTCGAGGTGTGTCGGTCTGTTTTGTAATCTGTATTTATACTTATAAATCGGATTTCAAGATTCTATGCTGCTTTTCCTGCATTTAAGACCCCTTCTTACAGGTATTTCTATACAATGTAAGGGCGGAAAGAGAACTGTTGTGACAAGACCACTGAATTGTTCGTTATCAATGGAACTTGCAATGGCGAAACTACGTCAAGGAAGATTTGGAATTTTCCTTCCACACATTAGGACTCCTTCAAATATGGATAAATTGCCCTCAAATCCGAAAGAGCTCTATAACGATGTACATAACAAATCAGTTAAACTAACTTATTTAAAGTTGCGGTTAATGGAAGTTTACACTTCTGTAAATCCGCTTGCCCTGCTTTTTATGCTATTGGTTCAACCTCAGTAAAATGAGAATTGTAAGAATCGTGATGAATGTAATACATTTGAAATAAAGGGGTAAAAAGTGAATTACAGTTTACCAAGTGAACCTCTACTCTAGGAGTGCTATAAGTAAATACAAAATAGAATAAAGAAGACAACAATGTTGAAGGTGTAGGAGGATTGTCTTGTGTCTTATAAGGTAACTATAGCTTTTCCGCTGCTAACGCCTATAGAAAAGGTTCATACAAACACGAGTAGTTTTGAACTATAAGCAGTAAAATAAAGTAAGGTATCCTGGCTTAGAAATATAAGAAGCATCTAGCCACATATAAACCTGCTATCCATTATGATTCAAAAGTACCTTCAAAATTGCACTCCAAAGAACATACAGGAGAAAGGCATACAATAATAATTCGTATCAAAGAATTGTAACCTACATTCCCAATTACTTAAATTTGTGAGCACTTAAACAGAGAATCGGAATACGTTATGCTGCAGTGTTAATACACTTATTCATTTGCATTTCTATCTCATTTAATTTCAATTTAATGCTGCCTGAGGGCTTTTATTAGCGTCATATCTAAAATAACAGCGTGCGTTAATGGAAACTTTTAATAGCGCGTTTAACTGTATTTGCTTGTTTACTTTTGCTTATATACTTGTTAACTTACTAATTAATTTACTTATTTTCTGTGCCTTTTTCTAAAACAAGTACAGCAATTCAATATCTGCGGCACAGGAGGCTATCTCTATGTTGTTACTAATTGACAGTGTCACCTATATTACATTTAGTAGGTAATGTTTACGTAAGAATGATTGATGCACCAGCTAGCGGAACGTGACGCTGAAAATAGATGGGCTATATGCACTTAGGTTGGTTTTGGAATTGATTGCCTTTTTCGATCGTATCGTTCGACGGAGTGAGGAAATATGTGTGTAGTTAGAGTTCCTACCTGTAAGAATTTCAAGGGAGTTTGAGGAATTAAACACTCCACTTTCACTCCATGTCTCTAACTCACATAATTAAAATGCTTCCTAAGGTAGGAAGCAATCGGACGTATGGTATTGGCTAACGGTAAGATCGACAACAAATAACAGGACTATCCCTCCAGATTTAACCAACAAAAATTTTGCGCAAGGCATATAAAACACACTACTGTATTTATACATGCTAAATGTTCATAATTATAAATTGTAAAAACCTACATGAGTTCACACAAATATTACAGAGGAAACAATAGACCAAAATATCTTAACTTTAACACGTAACTTTACCCCAATTAACTCGATCACTACAGATTTCAGCTCTCACTTATTTGGCTATTCAACTATTAAATAACACCAGTGGTGTCGCTAAATGAATCCCTTACAAAATATACATAGTCAGATAATCTGAAAGCATTAAAAGTTACAAGCGTAGGGGGTTGAAAAAGGTTTAGCCAGAATCACAAAAATTAACACAATGAGATATCGTCTAACGGGTAAGGAAGTTTACACTACTTTATATAAACGAAATAACCATGTCAAAACAAAAACACGAATACATAGGTAACAAATATAAATTACTACCTGAAATGCTCGGCGTTGGTCTTGTTTGGGGATTTATCCCTAAAATTTTGGACTTCGGTTGCACTTGCCCAATAGGCTTATATTACTCTGGAGACTTTTAAAAATATTACTTAACAGACTTAAACAAATATTAATTAAAACTCTTTGGAAGTTTTAAGGAATAAAAACTAACTAAATAAATAAAACACCGGGAAGACGCTATCTATAAAAGCAGTTGAACAACCAAAAATACCATGGGAAGAAAAGCGGGTAGAGAAAACCGTGTGAATGTAATAGCTGCATTTCTATTTCTATAATATAGAAAAGTGTATAAATTGTTTGTAGAAGTGTGAGAAGAGAAATACATGTTAATGTGTTAGGTAAAAGAAAAGTGGGAAGACAAACTCCCTCTTTGAAACATACAGATAACTCTATGAATTGTATGTAGAAGTGGAATGGAGAAAGAAATGTGTCCTTAAAAGTGGGTCATAACTATTATTTCACAGTGATTTTTCGTATCCAGAAGTTGGTGAATGAAAAGTTCAATAACTTCAATCACGTATCACCGAAACAGAGAGTAGAAATTCCGTTCTTGCAGACTTTATTATGACATTCCAACATGATTCAACCAATCTTGGCTATCTATTACTTCAAACAAAATACATTTAGGTCTCCATACCAATTAAAACAACTAACAAACTTTCATGATGGTTTACACCTCCCGTTCCAGCGAGGACTAAACCGGTCAAACTTACGAAGGGCCTGCGTATTTCGAAAGGGACACGTTTGCAGGAATTTGTTTGTGGTGTACAAGACAGAACATATCACAAATTTTGGGCAGGTGTACCAGAGCATGTCACGCACATACAATGTTTGCAACGACACTGGTAGTGAACACATAGCCTGGTAGTGGGCCGGGATGTAATGCTGAACAAACAAAACACACATGACCTCTGTTTCATGTTGTGGCACCTATTGGATTACGCACTCTTCCTGTACAGTTAAACTAGAAACATTTTAGTGATCAGAATTTACGTCAGCAGGTTTTGACAGCAGGAGTGGAAGATTTCAGTACCTAACCTTACTGTGCATGTACTGTGTTTTTTTTAATATTTACACTTTCCTTTCTTAAAATTACTGAAATTTTGTCAAGAGGTTCAGAAACATTAAAAATGTATTTCCAAACATAAAAGAAGGTAAAATAATACCAATGCTTGAAGCTGATTTAGCTTACGCCCGTCACCATAGCCCAGCTTGGTAACTGACTAGATCTCCACTTCTACAAATACTCTATGTGTAAAATGCAGTGTATTGCAATTGAAATGTAAAGGAACATTCAGTAAGAGAGAAGGAGCACAATAACACTAATAAAAATCTGATCTGTTGCACTCACATGACTTTCTCTACTCTTGTACTAACCATTCCTGCAAACTATTATTCCTATACATTCGTGTTACCTGAGATAAACATTTACAGAAATTACACTATTTGCTTATTTCCTTGTAGGTGGAAGGAGACTATGGGAGTACAGTATATAAGGAACATCCTCACGAGTCAACTGAGATCAACTGAGTTAGTGCGGCGTTTCTGGTGCGACCAAAAGTGCTGTTCTCCGAGCGAGTTTATGACAATTGAGGTTCGTACTGCTACTACAGGTGAGATTCGACAAGTCTTGTGTTCGACTCCTCCATCCGAAAGAAGAGGCTACATAGTGTGCATTACATTATGTTGCGAAGGTGAAGTGGTAGTGAAAATCTGAACTAGAACACATTAGCGAGGTTAAAATCTGAACCAAGTCGCAATATTTAAGGTCAACGCTGTGGAGTTTAAGGTGAATATAAGAATTATACAACTAAAAGAAGTAAATACAAATAATAAAATGTGTTTTTTACCGGAATCTGATTACCAAAACGTACGTCTGAGCCAGGACTCCCCTTCTTTCCTCACTACATCTACCCGTTATCAGGGGCACGAAGCGGGGATGTAGATTTTAACACATGATCTTGGTATGCAACAGCACACTAGAACTTCAATAGGCTCACAGTATCAATCTAGCTTTAGATAGAACATCGTTACCTCTGAGATGAAGGGTTGTAGATCTGTCGCCTGTGGTCAGCAGTCGTTCATAAACTAAGTGCTGGCGTAGTGAATGTCCTTGTGATCATGGAAAAAACTTACCACGTGCTACTGGAATTCCACAAGTATAGGTTCTACAAAAAAGGGGGCTGGGAACCAGTGTCATAAGATCATAAATCTTTTGTGGTTACCCCCTTTTCACCGAGTGGGATGACACGCGCTAAGATTTTGGAACTTGACACTGAATTCAACATAAAATCCGCCATTACTATGACAGATAATCCCAACACCACTCACAGGACTATAATGCAACTAGACATACGAGTTAAACTTCATGTATTTGCCCAAATATGGCTAATTGTGGGATATCTTCACTATATGCTGCAAGATCCAGTTCCCAGTGCCCTTGGCTTTGAGAGATTTTTAACAGAACATCGGACACGCCTCAAAAGAAAAGAAACACTTAAAAAAACCGTGACTCCCTCTCGCTAATACACCACAAAATAGATATCCTTTCTGTTTAAAGGCTTGTTATAGGTAGATGGTCTTCTTATCTTTCTTTTTTTTTTTTTTTTTTTTTTTTTTTTTTGCCTCTTCTGATTCAATGAATAGTGCCAAAGCTTGATTGTATGAAAGTTTTTAAAAAAGGCGGATATTCCTTAAAGTCAAAACCTATTGTAATTTATATGTATATGTATTCTAGTATTGTTAATAAAAACAAATTAAAAAGAAAAAGAAAACATGTGTGGCCCACATTCGGGAGGTCGCGGGTTCGATTCCTGGTTTTGGGGCTCTCAGCGATTTTCCCAAGTCACTCAGGCGAACGCTGGGAAAAATATTTAACTTTCGTCCACCGTTTCACTTCCTTTTATTTCACATTCCATTTTTTCTCTCAGGCCATTCCAAGGTATCAGTAGATTCAGTGATGGGCTGCACTGCAGTGGCGCTTGCGCTTTGGAAGTAATGTGCTTGGCTGAGGGAGGTCCTGTTGGCCATGGTAGCTCAGTGAGTAGAGCGGCCAGACGGACACCGGGAGATACCTGGTTGAAATCCCGGCTATGGCATTGAATTTTTCAGTCTCATTCTACCCTTTTCTGCGTTATGTATGTTTATCAACATGAATATCAAACAAGAAGTCAAAAGCTACATAAAACCCAAACTTAGAAAACATGATGAGTGTGTTCTGAACACAGATGCAATAATGATGATGATGATGATGATGATAATGTGCACACTGCACTGCTCCTGGGACATTATGCTTTCAAACACCTCATTGGAACGCAAGCTGCCACAAGGGAGGTTAGCATTATAAACAAACTGTGGATTGGTTCATTATGACCTTCGTGCCTATAGTAGCATGACATATTCCCTATAGCAATGGCACAATACCGGTATTCAAATAATGGTTAATAGAGAGACGATGGAAAAATTTTGTGATACTCTCTCTTTGAGCAACGAAGATGCAAATATATCAATACATTATTAAATACAGATTGTTAGTATCTAAATCTATATTTACTTACAAGTATCATGCTGTGTTGATAACAGGCTGCAGCAGTCCTTAACGCCTGCTCAGTTCTCCATAGGAAGAGAATGAACGCATGAGCTGCATTACTTGTTGGTTCCATGTGCCAAGTAACATGGAGGAAGAAAAATTAGGTATCATCTTTGAACATATTAGGACACTCTGTCGTCTATGGTGGCAGAATTATTTCAGGCTTATTTCTTACAATTCATAATATGTATAACGCAGACCTAAACCAAAACTTGCACAACCTTCTTTCGAATCAGCTGAAAGTTGATATGAGGGATGCTCACCCTGTGGTGAGAGAGATGAGGCATAGAGTTGCAGTTTCCTGGCAAAAATATACATGATGGGTGTTGATATTTCGATCTGTGTATAGGATTCCTTCTTCATTTGATTACCCTCCCCTTATGTAGAATTTACACCCTCTAGCACTAACAAGTCAGTGCCTAGGGTCAGACGCCTGTCGAGGAGCAGGTGAACCTATGGACCGGACAGAGTGAAGACATGGAATTGGGTGGTCACTCCAGTACCAGGTATGATAGTGAAGAAGTGGATGATATGAGATGCAGGCTAAATCTCTGGATGGAAAGGTTATGATGGAGCAATTGGTGGAATGAGTGCTGAGGAAAACCGGAGAACCCGGACACCACTTCGTCCACCATGAATGCCCGGACCGCCTAATTTGTAGATGAACGATCAAACCATTCGGCCACGGCGTCGGCATGTATACGCTTGCAAAATACGGTATAACCAGAGCGAGGCATTTTGGTACCTGCCTCTTCAGGTTTAATGCACACGGACGCAGCCCACGGAACGCCGGGCAGTGACAACGTAAAGCTGCTTCCTATGCTCATTCAATTTAAGAACGTGCACACGCATACAAAGTAAACGTATACGTGTAAATGAGCAGCTGGTTTGAAATTACAGGCAGAGTTTCAGAGCAGCCATTAAATTGCAAATTGAGATACTAAAAGGGACAATAACATAAAATATTGAATTATGTATGCAAAACATTGAACTATTTACCAACACGATTCATAAATTTACATACAAACTTTATTATTAATGTGGTAACCTGTGACAATATATGAAAATATACATTTTTAGTGTCTGAAAATATTGTATAACATACCTTACATGCGATGTGTTCCCCATCTGTAAAGAAATGCTTTCTACCTAACTTCTCCGCAGCTTTGTACCTCAGTTTACAATTAGAATCCTGCATTTGAGACATACTTAATTTGTTTTCAATGTAACAATACAATAATCCATTTGTTTTCTTGGTGTGTATGTAAGATAAATCCATAACAGTATGGACACAATCAAATTAATATAATTTTTCCAAACTATGTAAAATGCTCATTCCTTACAAACATTAATGTCAATCAAACCAATAATTTTGCCAATGATGGCACGTATTGTTTCAATAACACAGCTTCGGTTTTGAGCAATGCCATAACTCTGCATTGTGAGAAATATAAGGTACTCATTGATGTATATTTTAGATGTGGCAAATGACCTTGTTAGGATCTGCGTGAGTGATATGCAAATTGATATTGGAGGTAACGTCTCTATTTCCTGCTTGAAATAAACAACAAAGTGCTGATTGCGACCGGGCACTGTATTTAATCACGCACTGTCCCGCGATGTTTACTTCACGGAAGTAGGAGAGATACTAATCTGACACCCCTAATTGTCTTATAAATACAAAATTGAACTCGATCATAAAATACTGCGCAACTGTCAGTAATTTACCACGTCTAGAAATAGCAATTACCCCAAGTAAACCATCTGATGTGCACATACAGGCGTCAGTTTGAGAGTCGGTTTTATCAGCATTGACCTTGGAAGCTGTTGTGCCATGGATAAAATTATGAAACGTATCATCAACAAAGTCACACCAGAGACTATTTTGAAAGTTTACAAAATGATAGCAAATATAAGTTTACCTTAAGTCTTAGAAACGTGGGCTTTGATCACAAACCTATTTGGATGAAAATAAGCTGCTGAACTGAAATTATTAGGACCTTTAGCAGATTATATTTTGTATCACCACAAAATAAATGAAGAAGTGAGAGAACTGCAGGTCACGCCCATAACAGAAACCATCAGCACCTACAGCAATAACTGGTATCAATGCATATTGCGAATGCACCCCAAAGACTACAACCACAGACCAAGAGGAAAAAGAGATTTGAACGGCCAAGGAAGCGCTGGGGGGACCAATCTGAAGCGGAACAAGCCAAAAGGCCTGATGATGATGATGATGATGATGATGATGATGATGATGATGATGAATGTTAATTTTATATGCTCTGGCAGCACTACACAAATTAAAGCTCCCTTGCAACCAGTAAAGTTAAACGTTGGGAATAGCGGGCTAATTTCAATATTCCTGACTTTAATACAAGTTGTGGATAACAGTCTGAGTCTGAGTTTAGTCAGAGCACTTCCAGCTCAATACCTCCCAAATGTTCGCAGCTGAGCCCTATTGTCCTTGCTTGCAGACAGGAAGCAAATATTTTGTAAATGTTTCTTGCTTCGATGTATTTTACATGGAAAATGTAATTGGTGATAATGTTTCACATTGCGATTTCCGTAGACAGAGTTGTGTTATTTGAAATGCGTCAGAGCATGAGAATTCAACATGCGTGTTCGCAACGAAATGCTTTTAAATATAACAACGGAACAAAGCAGCTAATTTAATGTTTTAAAAATCAATATTCCCTTTCAGCGTATAAACTGTCTGTTTCTGCTTGTATCTCTTTCTGTTGGTTTCACTGTTAACGTTTTTTCGCAAATGAACGAACTGGTGTAAACAATCGCTCTCCTAAGAGATTTCACGCACCAGTGGAGTTCATGCTACATTATAAAACATGCCATAGCTTGATGAAAGCCCTTCGGAAGCAAGGAAGAGAGTACACAGTGGCGTGCATTGTTTTGTGCTACGGGAACCTGCTTGATCTTGAGAGTGATATGCAACATTGTATGACGTCTATACTTTTTCCGGCCTTAAAGTGCGTACGCATATCAAAATTACGCCGCAGCACAACTTTTAGAGCGAGTGAAATAAAGAAGCCCGATTGGAAATAGTTTGTTAATACATTGCATATACTAACGCTTGTTTGATACATTCAAGTAATGAACGGGGTGAATAAATGCTGCGATTCAACTTCCAAAACATTTAAACATGGGCATAGATATTTTACTTCCATTATCTATTACGCGGTACTCGGTACTTCCCCGACTGGGTTGTTTACTGCAATGAAGCGATGCTCTGACACTCGTCCGATTAGTAGTGTGTTCGCGCGTGCAGTCAGTATGGCAGTGTTCAGTTCCTGAGAGTAGCGTACAGAAACATAAAAGCGAAAAGCCTCTAAAAGTCTAAAGAGTGGTGAAAAGACTATTGTGTTAAATGTGTTTAACTTTTTCTTTGAACATTATGATACACTGGCTGTGAAGAGCGTAACCAAATTGGCATCTGAAGCAAGTGGTATATCTGTGAACATTGTTTCAAATGTGAGAACCGAAATGAGACAAAGAGGAACAGTAAAAACCCCTAAAAAGAAACGGCAAAGGTCATTTAGTGTTTTAGGTCAAGTGGATTATTTTGTAAAATGTGCTATTCGCTTTAAAGTGCAAGTTTCTTTTTAAACAACGAGCGTCCTGCCACACATAAGGTAGGTACTTCCTTTAGTGAACAGTGACCCGGATCTTCCAAAGTTTAAAGAAACTACGTTCCACACTTTGCTGAAAGACGTAGGGTTTCAATTTGCAAAAAAGAAACAAAATTAACGCGATAATTGATCGGGAAGATGTTGTAATGTGGACAAGATTTATTCTGGGGCTAATCACGGGACATTTTCGTTTCACCTCATCCCATCTAGACCTCACATATCCCTATCGATGGATTGGTAGAAGAGAACAGGTGCCATGGCCGTCACTTCTTATACCTCTTTATTATTTTCTTTAGGATAAGATGAAGACTATGGTGTTTGTTACTCCAGTAACATAAGAGGTGGAGACGTGATTGCACGAATCTATGCTGCGACTTATGTTCGGCTGACACCGATATACGCTCTGCATTCAAATAGGAGGTCAACATTTTGAACCCTTCTGCATGGGGTGATGCTACTGTTGGGTTTTTTTAACGAAATCAGATGTAGTTCCTACAAAAATAAAATCAATAATCTTAAATTAAATTCATATTATCTCTACTGCGAGACCAGAAGTTTCAATATGAGAAACATTTTTGTTATTCAAAAGAATTTGAATTTCATGTCTTTAAGGTAGTATAATAGCCCACTACTTTCTTTTTCTTTCTTTCTTTCTTTCTTTCTTTCTTTCTTTCTTTCTTTCTTTCTTTCTTTCTTTCTTTCTTTCTTTCTTTCTTTCTTTCTTTCTTTCTTTCTTTCTTTCTTTCTTTCTTTCTTTCTTTCTTTCTTTCTTTCTTTCTTTCTCTCTTTCTCTCTTTCTCTCTTTCTCTCTTTCTCTCTTTCTCCCTTTCTCCCTTTCTCCCTTTCTCCCTTTCTCCCTTTCTTCCTTTCTCCCTTTCTCCCTTTCTCCCTTTCTCCCTCTCTCCCTCTCTCCCTCTCTCCCTCTCTCCCTCTCTCCCTTTCTCCCTTTCTCCCTTCCTCCCTTCCTCCCTTCCTCCCTTCCTCCCTTTCTCCCTTTCTCCCTTTCTCCCTTTCTCCCTTTCTCCCTTTCTCCCTTTCTCCCTTTCTCCCTTTCTCCCTTTCTCCCTTTCTCCCTTTCTCCCTTTCTCCCTTTCTCCCTTTCTCCCCTTCTCCCCTTCTCCCCTTCTCCCCTTCTCCCCTTCTCCCCTTCTCCCCTTCTCCCCTTCTCCCCTTCTCCCCTTCACCCCTTCTGCCCTTCTCCCCTTCTCCCCTTCTCCCTTTCTCCCTTTCTCCCTTTCTCCCTTTCTCCCTTTCTCCCTTTCTCCCTTTCTCCCTTTCTCCCTTTCTCCCTTTCTCCCTTTCTCCCTTTCTCCCTTCCTCCCTTCCTCCCTTCCTCCCTTCCTCTCTTCCTCTCTTCCTCTCTTCCTCCCTTCCTCCCTTCCTCCCTTCCTCCCTTCCTCCCTTCCTCCCTTCCTCCCTTCCTCCCTCCCTCCCTCCCTTCCTCCCTTCCTCCCTTCCTCCCTTCCTCCCTTCCTCCCTTCCTTCCTCCCTTCCTCCCTTCCTTCCTTCCTTCCTTCCTTTCCGTCTTTCTTCCTTTCCGTCTGTCTTTCCGTGTTTCTTTCCTTCTTTCATTCTTTCTTCCTTCCTTCCATCCTCCCTCACTTCCTTCCTTCCATCCTCCCTCCCTTCCTTCCTTTCTTAATATATTTTAGGTAAAATAAATGAAGGTAGCTCCCACTATTCCCCGAGTCACCCACGCCTGGTGAAGGTTGACTCGGTGGGTTCAATGTTCAAGTGACGCGCAGGAAGGGTGAGCCTAGGTGGGCTCATGATTCTGCGTCTGCAAATGGCTATATTAGTAAATAGCATATATGCTTAACTTAGTCTGCTCCATAACAGCAATACTATTGTTCACAGAGTTTGTGTAGCTAATTTATTTTCATAAGTTTCGTCACTTTCTAACTTAAAATCATTCTAATGATTATCTCACTCTTCCAGAGTATCAGTGCAATAACAAAGTTCCGTTAATACTGTAATAAAACGGCAACGTTACTTTTCTATCTCTTTATTATCCTCTAAATTTACTACAAATGCACAATTTCCTTCTCGTTGTTAAGACAGTTTATGGTCTTTTCTGCTCTTACAATTCACAATTGTTCTTCTGACACTCTTTCTCAGTGTTTCAATGTCTTTCTCCATCTTCTCTGTCTCTTATATCTTGACTGTTACGATACATTCGCTCGACGACACATAAGTACTCACTGACAGGCTGGCCGACTCACTCACGTAACTAAAAACTAAATTTACAGCCTAAACAACTCAACTCTAAACTAACTCTAGCTGGAGCTATAAAACTCACTCAACTAACTTCTACTGGCTGTGTCTCCGATTTATACTGAAGCCGGCGACATACGACCTTTAAGAATCCTCCATACACAAGTGCAACAAAGACTCATTGGAATTAACTATAGGGCTCTCGACTCTTTTCTTTTTTTACCCCGATTATTACGTTTACGTACACACACAGCCGCTTCTCGTATCCAAGATCGCACTACCCCCTCTCAACCGTATATTGTTGAACTACCCAAAGTCAAATGGAAACTGGCCCCAGACTGCTGAAAAAATGTTTATACGAGTTGCAATAGCTTTGTGGTAAGCAAGTTATTTTTCTGGATATGTCAACCCAACCTAATCAATAGTCTGAGCGCTACGATAAGTAGCTTTTCCTATTATTTCACTTGGACGTAGCTTGTAGCTTGTGAAAGCAATTAGCGAAATATACCTATCTATGATTAGTGTACAGAAAAATCTACAGATATATTTCATACTAAACACCGACACGTACAAACTCCTTCCAACACTCACCCACAGCAAAGCAATTTGTTTAGTGCACTTTACTCCTATGCTGATGCTTGAATGAATTTCCACGAAAATATACTGCGAAAATTAGGACGAATAACACTTCATAAAAATAGCTGGAAAAGGTAGGGAGGAAGGGAGGGAGGAAGGAAGGAGGAAGGGTGGGAGGGAGGGAAGGAAGGAAGGAAGGAAGGAAGGAAGGAAGGAAGGAAGGAAGGAAGGAAGGAAGGAAGGAAGGAAGGAAGAAAATCAAGAAAACAAGAAAGAGAAAGTTGTCTTTGTACATAAATTGTGTGTTTTAACGAGATCTAAATTTTTTGTATAGTAAGATTTGGTCTATCTCTTAGGGTTTACCAGTTATGCCAGTTATGCAAAAGCCAACGAGGTAGGACTACATGGGCTGTAACCAGAAAATTCAAAACATACATTTTATTTTCCATAAAAATATCTTAAACATATGGCATTTTAATCAAATTCGTTAGAACAATTTTCGAAAAGTTTTCTAAGTAAGGGTTTGTTCAGGGTGGAGAAATTTTCTTCAAAATATTAATTTCGCCTCCTTGAAAGATATTAAACTTATATACCGACTCTGGGTTTTTCTTTTCTTTTCTTCTTCTTCTTCTTTTTTTTTATTTTTATTGAGTTATGCTGTTCGCAGACACACACGCACACACACACATACACACACAAACGCACGGACCATTTTCTAAAAACCTTTTTTTGTTTAGGGGGCCTCAAAACATATATTTCCGGAGAAATCTTGACATAATAATTTTGGGTCAAATACAATACCTCTACTGACTATATGCAGTATGTGAAACCTGATAGTAAATGTAATATAATGCTAGAGATTATAAACAATTGGGACATTACGTATAACAAATTGTAGTGACTATTATAAATCCAAATGATATCGATGTAAAAGGTAGGTGGATAAATGAGTGGTTTACCTGCATAATGCAGCATTTCCGGTCCAAGTAAAGTAACCTCTGGAGCTTAATTAGCACCTACTGATCATAACAAATCAATTGAGCGAGGAGAGCATGTGTTCTTAATATGCTTATGAGTCATTAATTATACAGTGTGCACACAAAGCTAATTTTTAAAATTCTGTATGCGATATATCATGTTACAGAACTTTGAGATTCGATTTAACTCTACAGCGGCATAGCCTTCTGCTAGGACAGAAAAACATAATACAATTTAATCCTCTAATGCATATTGTTGTCATTCGACAACAAAGATGCTTATTCAAAGTTGTATAATATAACAACATTTTTTTTATTTTAATGTTATATTGGTATTTAACTATAAAATAAAAATATTGGTAGCTATTTATACCAAAATGTTTGAATTTATTTTAGCACTATTGCAGTTTCTTTTAATTTTTTTTTTCTTTTTTTCTTTTTAAAAAATGGGAATCCATGCAATTCAAGTCTACGCGTACCATCCACGTCATCCACGCGTACCATTTCACTGGTTATTTTTTGTGAACCTTACCCATCCATTAATACAACTACGTTTGATTGCAGTCGTTGGGATTAAACTCATGACATTTTGCTCTGAGTGGAGTAGAGTGGAATTTAAGGGCCCATCGACAGCTAATTCATTTGGGCTTTGAACGTACGAGCAGTCCATTTCGTTTAGCCTTTAACAATCATGCATATACGAATTACTTCCTTTAACCCATAGTAACATGTGAAAATATTGCGTTAACGGTAACATCCGTCTGGGAGACAGAGATGACAAAATCTTGCATTTTGTGTCCACTTTAGTGAATCTAATAATTTAAAACCTTGATGAATTATTAATAGCAATATATTGATTCTGTTTGCATCATATATTACAATCAACTATGTGTGAATCTGCTGAAAATGTTGTAACCACTGTAATATGCTGTGCTTGTGCTTTGTTTTCTTTTTATTTTATTAACTGGCGTGAATTACAACTTGGGAGGAATTTGCCTAAAGGCGAAAGGAAATGGTCTACGAAGTTAACTTTCTGAAACGTAAGTATTCGCTGTGAACATCCAAATGTTCATACATTTTAGAAAACAGGAATAGAATGGTATGTTAAAGCACCCGGAGCTTTTGCTTTGCCACTGCCGTCGGTTGGCGTCACAAATTTCACACACGCATTAAAACGTTCAAAGCTCATGACTTAAAAATTTCAAACAATTAGGACGTAAAATGGCATAAATTAGAACAGGTCACATCAAAATACTAGAACATTACCCACCAAATCTACACCCCAATACAAGCACCAACACGAAATCTAGTGTTCTACTAGTGTCCCTTGAAATATTAAAGGAATTTAGAAACACGAACTTCCAAAAAGGGAAACATTTAGAATGGCCAAAGAATACCATAGCAAGTAATTGCTTTAGAAACGACATGTCTCTAAAAAGAATTCTTCAAGATTACACGAGAGTCTCTGTAGAATACGCTTTTTAGCTATCAGATATTTTCAGTAGCTAACCTCGGTGCGAGAACGAGACGCCATCTGGCAAACGAAACCAAAGAATATGAGGAAACGCTCATCGTCTTCACACACTAAGCCTAAGGCCAAATCAACAAAATTGGCACAAGTTGTCAAGTCCACACTAAATATTATCACAGACTGTTCAAGAAATCAACGATGGACATTTACAAGGTGACTGTCACAGATGGAATACAAACGGGCAGTAGAAATGCAAGAAAGCCCTCCACGTCTATTACCTTCAATAAGTTACCAGCTGCAGAGATATCTTAATATAGTAAAACTTTTGCCAGAACTTGGTCCACTCTCTGAGAATTCGACATGAAGAAGTGATGTATATATATTCAGACTGTCGATAAGAGGGCTGCATCATCTCCAGCTTCTTTAAATTTTATTTCCGTTTTGTTGACGATACAAGGCACGAAACTCTTTTTCAAAGTCAAGCTCATATTCGGTCTGCCTAAAGAATCACATTGAGCTTATAACAGACTGTTCTCTCGGTTTGAATGCGATTAAGCATATTTTATCTTTGGTCTTATTTTCATGTTTTCTAGCTCCTTTTCGTCCATTAGCTCCGTCAACAACTATCTGGAAAGCACCGGCTTAATCTTATTACAATGTTAATAAATAATCCAACTGAATTTATTTTACCATTTGGATGCACTTTGCCATTGTAATGAAGAGCCCATCACAGATAAATAATTTACAACTAGCTTTGCTCAAAATGTTGTTCTCAATATCACAGACCCGTTCCTGACCATGTTAAGTTTTGAAACTGTGATACAAAGAATTCTGTGCTCCTACTTAAATGAAAAGGTCAGCGGTTTGGCATATGTTTCGAATTTAGCTCAAATAACATGCTCATAAAAGTTTTCACCCTATTACAGTTTTCCAATCTATATTACAACATTTTCTTGAACTTTTTCAATCCTAATGCTTTTGGTGTAAGTCAAGCCATATACCAAAATTCGATATTTTATATCCAGATATGAAAATGGCTTTGAAGTCTAGAATTTATCCTAATAAGAACAATTCACCTAACAATTCAACTTCGGGATTTCAGAGAAAATTGAAGGCCCTGGATATAAAAGATATATTTATAGAAGAAGATCCACATGTGCAAGTGTGTGTGTGTGTGTGTGTGTGTGTGTGTGTGTGTGTGTGTGTGTGTGTGTGTGTGTGTGTGCGCGCGCGTATGTAAGTGAACAGCACAACTCAAAAACAAAACTGAAAAAAATAGTTCAGCGTGTTATTTAATTCGTTACGCTACAACTACCGTTTGCACTGTGGTTTAATTTGTTCGTTATTCGCCAGAGGCCATGGAGGCACTTTGTTTAAAGGTAAACACTCTCAGCGGATGAAACGGAAACAAATCGAAGGTTCACACAATGGTAAAACCATGTGAAATTTAACTAGAAGTTCCAGTTATATTTTAATTAATACACTCATAAAACACTGATCTCGGTTTTTTTTCGGTTACGCGAAATAAATTCTGTGCTCAACAGAATGGAATTTTGAATTTTACCTACGCCAAACATATAGCAAGATATAGACCAGTTGCGAAATATTCGGACAATGCAGAGCTTAACACATGGATATATCGCCTTCGCTGGTAAGTTGGAAACTCTGATAACAACTTTTCCACACGTCTTTCACCAGCTGGAGACCGTGCTGTTTGCCTACCTGCTGCACCTGAACGCCACCACTGGTAATTGTTGACTCTATGTATTAGAAGTTGCATGACGGGACGTAGCACTCGAATGAAAGGCGATCTTTTGTGCCTATGTCCCTGACCGGGCAATCCCCAGGAGAATGGATGAGGCGAATGAATCCTGACAGAGCAGGTGGCAGATTCCCTACATTTTCCCAGTTAGAAGCACGCCGGCGGAGGCTGGGTCAGGCCGCTTCCTCTCTCACCCCTTAGGATTTGTACCATCAAGGGGGAACCCCTCCCCTCTCGAGCTTGCGCCATCCCATGGGGATCCCAGAAACCAGTAGGCTCGCCGTATAATCCGAGGGACGAGATTTCCACAGCGCAATCGTTCCCTCTGCCGGGCTGCTGCCGCGACGCTCGCCGACGCTTTCAACCCATAAAGTAGCCTACAAGGATGAAGGGTGAAATGTGACTATTAATGTAATGAAATGGAGGAGCAGGAAATTCGGAGGATATGAGAATACTTCCCAGCATTCGCCTGGCGAGCGAGAGAAACCTCCGAAAGGAACTCATGGGTTAGAAAGGTTGGCCACGGGGATCGAACCCACGACTTTTAGAATGCGGGAACACTTGTCCAATGCTATCTGTTGCATGCTGATGAATTCAGATGTCATACTGTTCCCTTATTCAGAAGTTTGCCACACAAAACTTGTACTGTAAAGGGAAACCCTTGTATGGTTCACTGTTTAACTTAGATTATAGTTTAACATACTCCAAAAATGACACGCAGATTTTAAGGAAAATTCCTTCACCCCAACTTGCCTCTTACATGGAATACTATTATTCCAAAAACGGCTCCTGATTATATTGTTCAAACTGTCAGTATTTTCATCACAAATAAAACTCGTCTTAAATTTTCTAGTAATTACCTTGTGAATCCCTCCTCATTATGAACAAATTTTGAACACTTTACTATAGCTTGCAAACGTTAAGAACGCAATTCACAATAAAATGTAGATTTCTTTAAAATTACAACTACAACTAAGTGTTGAAAAATCTGCAGTTTTCATTAAATTTCTGTAATATATTAGCCATTTCTCAAGTATCTAACAGCAATTAAGAAGTGTCCCTGTTTTTAAGTAAATCTCATCAATGGTTTCTAAAATAAAAAATTTACTGACATAAATACCAAAATTTAGCAACAAAATGAAAATATGCGTTGATATTTTGAATAAAAGTTAGACTTTGGAATATAGGCCTGGTGCGGATTATTCATTGCCTGAGATATTCATGATAATTTGCTTAATTTAGATACAACAGTAAATTATTTGCACACACACCGAATTTTGAAAATGTAACAATAATTATTTTTTGGGTATACATGCAGAATGTTTCGCTATTCCCATCCATGGGCTACTCTCTTTTTGTTCGTTTTCTCCCTATCTTTGTTATTATTTATTTAAAGCTACTACGATGGTTTATTATTATTATTATTATTATTATTATTATTATTATTATTATTATTATTATTATTATTATTATTATTATTATTATTATTATTATTATTATTATTATTATTATTATTATTATTATTATTATTATTATTATTATTATTATTATTATTATTATTATTATTATTATTATTATTATTATTATTATTATTATTATTATTATTATTATTATTATTATTATTATTATTATTATTATTATTATTATTATTATTATTATTATTATTATTATTATTATTATTGTTATTGTTATTGTTATTGTTATCGTTATCATTATCATTATCATTATCATTATCATTATCATTATCATTATCATTATTATTATTATTATTATTATTATTATTATTATTATTATTATTATTATTATTATTATTATTATTATTATTATTATTATTATTATTATTATTATTATTATTATTATTATTATTATTATTATTATTATTATTATTATTATTATTATTATTATTATTATTATTATTATTATTATTATTATTATTATTATTATTATTATTATTATTATTATTATTATTATTATTATTATTATTATTATTATTATTATTATTATTATTATTATTATTATTATTATTATTATTATTATTATTATTATTATTATTATTATTATTATTATTATTATTATTATTATCATTATCATTAACATAATTAATATTACATGCTTTATTTTCCCTTAAACAAAACAAAAAAGAACCTTATTTTCCCTTTTTTAAATAAATTATCTTTTTAAAATGTCCATAAATTTCATTATCAAGATATGCCTCTGACCCTTACATTTTCAGGCGATTTTGAAACATTAGTTCTTCAATTTACTTCGGAGTTCATTTTTTTTAGAAACTGTCATTTTCTATTTCAATGAAGTGAAATGCCCACCTGTTTCTATAAACCCATTTAACATCCACAGATTTAACATTTTCTGGTGGTTGTGTAGCACATTAAGAATTGTCCGCGTATCTTGGCTTAAAAAAAATGATAGTTAAAAAAAAAAAATAAAAAAATAAAAAATAATAATAATAATAATAATAATAATAATAATAATAATAATAATAATAATAATAATAATAATAATAATAATAATAATAATAATAATAATAATAATAATAATAATAATAATAATAATAATAATAATAATAATAATAATAATAATAATAATAATAATAATAATAATAATAATAATAATAATAATAATAATAATAATAATAATAATAATAATAATAATAATAATAATAATAATAATAATAATAATAATAATAATAATAATAATAATAATAATAATAATAATAATAATAATAATAATAATAATAATAATAATAATAATAATAATAATAATAATAATAAATACACTGTTAGGTTAGGTGTAGGTTTCCGAAGTGATAAACTGGTGTGGTGAGATGATATTTTCCCAATGTTATAATCCGAGCCGCCTGTGTGGAAAGAGCATGGGGCTCTATGGATTTATGGCACGTTAAATCGTCCCAAAGCTGAAAAAGCTATCTCCGACAAAATTTCTGGCTGGCTTCGTGCGGTAAACCTTAGCTTCCTGCTAAGGTTCGGTCTTGACATGTGCTCTCAGAGTTATATAGAATAATTCAAGAATGTACAAATATAACAATAATACTCTAAACATTATAATCATAGCAATAGGAAGAGGGAGTATTTCATTTGACTCAAAAATTCATAACCCTACTTTTCCGTATATACACGTTTTGGTGTGTACTTTGTGTCTTTTTCTGGCCAATAACAACATAAATACAAAACGAAGAGCCGGTAGATACCAAATTTTGTTTACAAATCAGGCTTTATAAGGCCATAAAATGAAGTTTTCATAAATATTCCCAATGCTAGCAATGATGTTTGCTGTTACAACTAGGGAGTGAACCTTCATAGAGGATGGACTATAGGAAATGAGAGGGGTCAGTGTCATTTGATCACAGCATAAAGGAGGCCAGGTACAGTCAACACACGAACGTTGTAGATAATATTGTTGCATAACTTACATTCAATGCTATCACCATTTGCAGTAAAATATTCACTCCCAAATTCTTGTAAAATTTCAGCAGTACCTGAATATTTCGATTTTTGTGTGCAGGCAGTTAACTCTGTGGAGCTAGTGTACACCTGCGACAGACCTATGCACTGTACTCGTGCAATGACGTCACAGTTACATGTGCCAGGTAACTTTCGATTGCCTCATTTCGCGATAGCTGTATAGAGATTCGAGCCCTAGTTACAACAATAAAATGGCTTCCGTATTTTTAATTAAAATATCATGGGATTGTTGCGCTCCATATACACAAAGGTTCTAGCCGAAAACTAAAGACCTAATTATTTTATACAATTCGTTACAGTTCTATCCTCGAAATATTTTCTCTTCTAAGTTTTAAACATAAGTATTTTGGTAGTACAGTTTATGCTTTAAGGTGTTCGCTCTTTTCTCATGAGCTCGTGCAAAGGGTATGTGATGTCAAGGTATATATTTATGCCTTACTGTTTAGTCAGCAATTTGCTGGCATCTGGTATATGCTTTTGTGTATCTGTGTACATTAAAAAACAATGAAACCGAGTTCTCTCGAAGCTTCATTATTAGCATTGGAGAAAGTGAGTGGAATAATAAGTTTTCGTATGAATATTTCTAGAATAGACACGCAAATAAACAATAACAGAAAGCGTATGTGTTGTAATTATCGTGGTAATCCAGTTCCCCTCAAGAAAATGTATGAGATACACATACGGAGTATTTGTGCTTGGTTTTATGTGTACAATTTATAACTGAAAATGACGTGGCAATGTTTACTCTTCGGTGAATCATTTATACTTTAAATACTGTATGGTGTTTACTGCTAAAAGTAGTATTATTCAAATTTCTTTTGCTATGTGTGTGTCTGTATGTCTGTATTTGTGTGAGTTGTCTTTGCATATAAGTACAGCGAAACCAATTATAATGTAAATTGGTTTGTGACATACCTCAGGTCCCTTTAGAAATAGATTTATTAGGTACCTTAATTAATTTTCCGAGATGGGGGAATATTTGTAATGGAGCGCAAAATAAAAATGTGGCAATATGCAATACTAATTTTTATGAAAAATATTGTACAATCCAAGTTGATACCATAAAGTGTATCACACTTTTGTAATATATTTCACTTCGATAGTAGGAGCTGCTAAGGTCTATCTTTCCCTGAAGAGCAGGCTAGATTTACATGGCTACCAAGTGGTCCACATGCACAGTAATTCCAACCTTGCTGCTTTCAGAGTATGAACTGTTGACGATCTCCAAAACCAATAAGGTACAGGTGAACCACATGGTATTGATGGAGAAGGTAAATTAAAAGGTTTAGTAATTTCCAGATAGAATTTTTTCTCACATATGTCCTGACTACCGTTAGCTAAAAGGTGCTCAAAACATTTGAAAACTTGAAAAATTTGTCTTTGTATCCAAAGAACTCTGAACCTTTATCTTTAATTACATACAATGAATCGTTCTCTCAAAGCTCTTTAAAGTTTTAACATTTAACTAATTAAATGCTGATACTTGTTGTCTCATAATTATTTCCAGAGCCTTTTACTCGATTTTGATTGTTCTTACACTTTGCGAATTAAAAATAATTCATTTGATGTAGATGAACTTCAAAAACTATTATACGGTCTTTTTATACACTTCAAAATTGCTCAACACAATCAGAGTAATGCAGATATGTTTTTGTAGGAATTATATTTAGGTACTTAAATTTTTCTTCTGAAACAACCAAGAGGGTAAAATAATTCTGTATGGTAGTTTTTGTGTCAGTATTAAACTAATTTAGTAATATTTTTCAATCTTACTATTTCTCCATTGTGCAACATCTGACAAACTATTATCTATAATAAAGTAATCTTTGGCAATTTTCTTTGTAATAACTATGAAAATATCTCCACCTCATTTAAAGCACTCTTATAATTGTCATACAGCAGCACAGGTTTTTTGAAAATATTTAGATAAAAATTGTAAGGTTTAAAAATGCCTTCTGTGGGTACCTTCAACAGTTATTATGTATACATATTAAAATATTTGACATCCATTTTCATAAATACTGTATAAGTACTTACTTACTGACATAAACATATTTTTATAGCCTGTATTTACATCGTATTGCGTAGAGAGTATCTGTAAAAGATACATAAGTCTCAGTCTCAGGCTCACATTTAAGCCACTCCGACGAGGCTTGTTCTTAAGGAAGTACCGTTTAAATATTTTGGCGCTGCAATCGAGTGACCATACTCCAGTCCGATTTGCACCAAGGGGTTTTCACTTGTTTCTTCATCCTAAGAAACACCTTGATGGAAAACAGACTTGGTTTTTGTCACACGCGACATCATTCTTTGCAAAGGCTTACAAAAAGTGGCTAAATAAGGGCGGTAACTAAGTGTAGAAGTAGATAATTAACGGTGTACGGTTATGAATGACAATAAAGTATTAAATAATGTTCTGTTATAAAATAAATATATAGGAACTTACTTCAAAAAAACGTCTGGTATAATAATAATAATAATAATAATAATAATAATAATAATAATAATAATAATAATAATAATAATAATAATAATAATAATAATAATAATAATAATAATAATAATAATAATAATAATAATAATAATAATAATAATAATAATAATAATAATAATAATAATAATAATAATAATAATAATAATAATAATAATAATAATAATAATAATAATAATAATAATAATAATAATAATAATAATAATAATAATAATAATAATAATAATAATAATAATAATAATAATAATAATAATAATAATAATAATAATAATAATAATAATAATAATAATAATAATAATAATAATAATAATAATAATAATAATAATAATAATAATAATAATAATAATAATAATAATAATAATAATAATAATACAAAGCACATGGCAATATTTTGAAAATATTTGTATAAAAATGTCAAGATTTAAAAATGTCTTCTACGTGTACCCTTATAGTTATTAGCTAAGTATATTAAAAATATCTGACAATCATTTCCATAAATGTTATATAAATACCTTGTTATTGGCATAAGCATATTTTTACAGCCGGTATTTACATCAGTTAGTGTCGGAGAGTATCTTGAAAATTGATGAATCTCAGGTTTTGTATAACCAAAGATAAAAAGGATCACTTCTGGTAGCCCGAAGGGTTACATACAGGGTACGTACCCGGAGCACTAGTCAGATTCCATACTGAATTTGGACTCTGTTGTCACACAGAATAGATTCAAATGAGATTCTTGGGCACCAAGATTCCAACACTGCATTGGATTATCCAGCAATGCCTTGAGCCTACTCCTGTAACCCTGAGGCTAACATGCCCGAGTTGAACATGCAGAGTATCATGTCACAGTTACTCTACTTGAATAGCATTCACTGTAGCCTTGGGCATAGCTCAAACCATTGTGCCTTAATGGATATGGTACACCGATGCTGCCAATGGTCACTGATGGTGTCGGTTGGATTTGCAGAAAGAGATGTGTAACGTTCAGGTCAGGAAGCTGCTGTATTGATCTATCAAATTCCGATAAATCGTAGAACTATGACACAGCGTATGTGGTCCGGAAGAGCCGCCTTTGAAACATGCTGTAGTCCAGGTATCGCCATTGAATTTATTCTCTGGAATTCTACCCTTTGATCGCTGCAAAACCCTGGCAGATAGAAAAGACTGACTCCAGTGATGATTTAAATACATTTGTTGTACAATATTTCATAGAATTGGCGTTCAGGAAGCGGACCTTTGGAAACACATTGAACACATGTAACGCCGGGTGCGGTGAAAAACAAAGGACTGTCGGGACTAAGGTACTTCACACCACATACCAGGCCGGCGAGCAAACGAACGCACCCAAGGTATGGCTGCCTCTTGCAACTGTTTGTATATATGTGACTAACAACAATCGAGCGGTACAACCAAAAGAGGCATTCTCCAAAGCCTTCGAGCCTATGTCATCGCCGGCGTCTTTTAAGGAGTTCGCGAAAGCTTCGGGTGACGTCATACTTGGCATATAATGAGGCGAGGAAACTGCAGAGCTAACTACACTTACAGACATGAGCCACTCGGTGTGTTAGTGAATGCGAAACAGCTATGTGTGTGTGTGTGCGCGCGCGCGTGTGTGCGTGATACGTCGCGTCAAAATGAGGAAGAATTTAACGAGCGTCCAATGATTGTATCGTCGGAATTAGTGTATGGGAGTATGAGAGACAGAACAAGTGAAAAAAGACAGTAAAAGGACTGAGCGTATGAGGAATAAATAGTTGGGAATTGTAATATCACGAGAGACTGTAGACTGTGTTAACGTCATTAGAAGAGAACTGTGTATTTTTGATAAAGGTTTAGAAGGCAAAGTAACAGAAAAGTAACTGGACTGGATTTTGTAATTTCGTCACAATATTATATAGTTTGATATGGACTAAGCTATGAATGCATTCAGCTTTCGTTGTAAAATTATCCTGGAATCTCAGCATGTAAAATCAATGAGCTGAACAGGCATAGGAATTTCCAATCATTAAAGCAAGGACCGAAGGAAATTTGGTTGAACCGTTACCAGACTTTACGCCCTAGATAACAAACCACCTCTTATGACTCATATAGTCTGCTGGGGTGTGCAAACCAATCAAAAAACGGGTTTTGCCTGCCGTCAAAGATTCATGATCGCTGTTGTATACATATTATGTACCGATTGGTGAAGGTTTGAGTGTAGACGACTGCTTAAAAATTCCTATACCTGGTGGACATTAGAATGCAATGCACTATCAAGGTCTAAAGAATATATGCAAATAAATTAACAGGACCAGAAAGGTATTAATATTTCTAGACTGACAAATATACATCTGTTTTTGGGACACTGGTGATTTATTGTACTATCCGTTTTACACATTTCAATGTAAAACTTAAGGGGACACTGGTACCAAAATCACAAACACTGAGAGTTTTTTTTTTTTCCTTCAGAAAACATTTTTTTGAAGAAATGTTGTCTTCAACACGCCTAGATTAAAGCCAGTAAATAGTGTGTGTCAAATTAGCCTGGAAATTGGTGTATTTTAAATTCATTTAGACCCTTACAATACTTCCAAGAGCTGTGTTCCATAACTTAAATAGCTTTTTCTCCATATGACGATTTTTGTACCTTAGGGTAAACCTTCTTACAATTAATGTCTATGGATCAAGGTGAAATTTTTAGGACATGTACTATATAATTTTTTAAAGAAACGTGTGCATTTTTTGTGGATTACACCTATGTTTGCAAATATGTGCAGTTTTTCCTTGTAATTATCACCTAGTAATATATTATTTTGTTTTAGATAGAAAAAAACATCATATTTCTAGTAAATATTTATATTTTTTAAAAACAAATGCATAGTTTTATAGTGCCGGAATAGAACAACTAGCATACTAAATTTTAAAGCTCTATTTTAATTCTAAATTGAAAAAGGTGCACCTTATACTATCATCCAATTATTTATAGAAAAATGTAATAGATACTTTTTTAATTACAAAAATATTCAGTCTAGAGCAATGAAACTTAACCAGCAATATACCATGGCAGGTAAAATTGAACCTAAGTTTTCATTCAAATTTGTTAATTAGGAAAGAAGGTTCATTTGATACTAGAGTGTTCCTTAATGACTATCGAAAGTGTAAGCTCTAATCGCCCAGTTCTATTTTCATCACAAATAAACAGTTGTGTTGAATAATCTCTTAACTTCCCCGTGTAGAGCATATCTATAAGGAATTAACTCTGTATCTAACTGTAACCCTACATTTAATTTACTTTGTGTGCGACTATATGTAGTTTGATGGAATGCGCAGCTTTGTTTACGTTGCCGCCGCCCAGTGTTTCGTGGGCTATGTTCGTGTGCACCAAACTTGAAGAGGTGGGTACTGAAATTCCTCGCCCTATTGTGGAGTGTGGATTGGCTATACTGTGTGTAATAATAAAACTAAAATTGTCTACTTGACAAAGAATTTAGACTCAATAAAGAAATGACGTTCTAAAACACTCTGAAGAAGTAACAATAGGAACAACAAGAATAATAATAATGACAATCATGATGATGATGATGATGATGATGATGATGATGATGATGATGATGATGATAATAATAATAATAATAATAATAATAATAATAATAATAATAATAATAATAATAATAATAATAATAATAATAATAATAATAATAATAATAATAATAATAATAATAATAATAATAATAATAATAATAATAATAATAATAATAATAATAATAATAATAATAATAATAATAATACTAACAGTAATAATAACAATAATAATAACAATAATAACAACAATAATAACAATAATAACAATAATAACAATAAGAATAACAATAACAACAACAACAATAAGAATAAGAATAAGAAGAATAAATCTGAATTTACAAGAAATAAATTAAAAGAGAGTCTAACTAAAAACGTGGATGGCTCACTAACACGCATACCGCCTGAGATAGTTTAGCCCTCTACTTTAGATTTTGATGGCTGCATAACCGGCCGGAAGGGTTTTGAGCGCTGACGATGTCCCACCCTCCAGCTCCGCCACCCCCTCGTGATATTTTGTAGTGGGCACAATGGGGGACGCAGCGGCCGAGCGGCAATCCTTGGTCTAGAAGAGCTGTTACGCTAGGGTAACAATTTAAATTTTAAACCAAGAGCAAATAAAAGCGTTTTGGTGTAAACCAGTTGGAAAAACACACCTCTAGGAAGTCACAATGAAACACAAATCTTAAGAAAAGGAAGAAAAAGCAGCGAACAGTGAAAAGGATATTTTTTGACACTGAGCATAAGAGAATTTTGTCTTATTTTTTAAATAACTTGATTCATTTCAACATTACACTTAAAATTCCGTTAATTGAATCTCTTAAAGAGGAGGTATCTACATCCCAACTTCCAAACAATGTCTCCCGTCCTATTCTTAAGTCTTCAGCTTCTCCCCTCATCCTTCCTGTGCCTCACAAAACTTTAACTCAACTTCTTGTGCCAAATAATAAATCCCCGGAATTAACTCCGCAGTTGCCCCGTTGAATATATTTAATACGATGCTTAAATCATATAGAAGTTAGGCGAAATCTTTTCATTAATGCACAAGTGATACAGAGACGCTATTCTCATCCAAGCCATTGCTTTAGATTAACGGGATTTAACATTTTTCCCCTCTAGACTTTATTTTAAAGTAATAATCATTAAAGGGGTTGGACTCTCCCTTGTTCAGGAATCCAATTAGTCTTACAAAGTTGCTGTGTTTCGTTCTCAACTTTTAATTTTAATTTCTACGCAAATTAAAACCGCAGAACGCTATTTGCACTCAAAGCTGTTTCTTCCTCCATTTTTCCCTCATCCTCCAACGTCCTTTGTCCTTTATTTTGACGTCATGAAGCCGTTTTCTTGTTTCTTTCCTTTGTTATCATGATTTTTACTGTTTGTTGTTCAGTAATACAGTCTGAAATCGTAAGCATATTACATTGCTGTTTCCAGGATTTTCAGTTTGATTGTTATCCACTTTCTGACATAATAAAAATAATTACCCGGATAAATGTCACTGAAACATATAACTCATGTTCTAAAACTGCGGGAAACAAAATATGTCTTCTGTTTCAACAGACTTCCGCTGTTCCAGTTTCGTAATTTTCAGCTTCCACTTTAGCCTTCAGGAACAAGATATAATAAACATTAGATGATTCACAAAGGTGTCATAATAGTTTCTCTACGGATTACTTAAGTAAAGAAAATGTAACTCCCACCCCAAATATTCAGTCATCGAAATATAATATGGGTTTTGAGGTTTCATAACAAAGAAAAAATTCTTAATTGGCACATCTTAATCTTCTCTACCAATTACATATTACACACACATAGACACACACACACACACACACATACACACACAATCTTTTATACTCGTATATACCAGTACGTATATAGTATTAATTAAAGCCACTTTATGCTATACAAGATAATTGTTTGTCCAGAAAGTATGTTAACATGAAAAGACAAAATATTGCGACACAGCTGATGTGGCCAAGCTTTGGGAAGTCACCGCCGGGTAGTCGTTTAGATAAACAGATAAGCAGCGCTCTCACCCAGCGTAAACTCTGTAAACGCTATCTTCAGATAACAAGACTCTTCTGGAAGTTCCTTCTCTCTATATATCCAGATCGATCTGGAACTCTTACCCTCGAATAGTGTTCTCGAGTGAGCGGGTCGAAAGGGTTGGTGACACCAGGTGCAACTAAAGTGATGTTCAACAGTGGCGTTTATTGTATCTCTCCGCCTCAAAAATTAAAATTATTTTTTTGTAACAGTGCATATTACTAAATTCGTTTTGTGTACATTAATGATGGCCATGAGAAATTGACTTAAGATAAATCATAACTTAAATCCAATGAACCTCTCAGTATATGGTGCGAATATAAAAGCAATTCACAAAACATAGGTTAATAATAATAATAATAATAATAATAATAATAATAATAATAATAATAATAATAATAATAATAATAATAATAATAATAATAATAATAATAATAATAATAATAATAATAATAATAATAATAATAATAATAATAATAATAATAATAATAATAATAATAATAATAATAACAATAACAATAATAATAATAATAATAATAATAATAATAATAATAATAATAATAATAATAATAATAATAATAATAATAATAATAATAATAATAATAATAATAGTAATAGTAATAGTAATAGTAATAGTAATAATAATAATAATAATAATAATAATAATAATAATAATAATAATAATAATAATAATAATAATAATAATAATAATAATAATATAATAATAAATGGCTGAACATTTATTTTTAAAAGAATAAGTTAACCATTTATTGTCGTTGTATTTATTGTTAGATATTTATGGTATATCAACTATTTCTAATTCTAGTACACATGAACATAAAATACGTATTTTGGTTCAGGAGATAATATTATAATTCAAACGTACAATCAGATACATTTTGGAGTGTAACACTTTTCTCCAAGGCGGTAGGGTAAGATACCTTCATAAAGTCTATGACGTATTCACTCATGATTCGCTGAAAAAACTGTTAATGCCTTGAGTTATTCTGCATTATGGATGTATTGTAAACCCAGAAACCTTTTACTGTTAGATGACAATCTCTCTGTAATAACGTCATGGTTTGTTTATTGAGAGAAATGGAGCAGTTGGAATCGGTAATAAAAATGCGCAGAAACCGCGGAATCATTGGATCTACCAGTCAACAAAAAGCCCTAAGGTTTGGTGTAGCATATTGATGGAAATCAATAATGTTGGTGGGGAAAAGAAGTAGAAAATATCGATAAGTGATGATATTGCAGCAGTGCGACTAAGGTTTGAGCAAAATACACGAAAGTTGATTTGGCGATATAACATGATTAGCACACTGGTTCGGGTAGGCAAGGATGTTAAGGTATGGACTACAGATCAGCCGTTTTAGTACCTCGAGGGCCATATTCCTAAACCCTTAATTTAGACCTGTAGCATTTCCTTCGCAAATTTTCCTTCCGAATTACTACTTAATTTGATATATCATGGGTCCACCATTTCTGGTGCCCAATGCAATTAAGAACTATTGCTGTTAAAACATGAGGAGAGAGAGAGAGAGAGAGAGAGTAAGAGGAAGGAGACAGTATTTATATATAGTGTTAGGGTATAGACTCCCTCCATACAAAATACAAAATGGAGGTAGCACTATGTTACAATTCAGTTTTCTGCACAGAATGATTCCGAAGAAATATGGTTTCATTTCTCACTTGATCCATGTATAAATAGGCGACAAACTTCCCAGTTTACATCGAAAGTCTCATGATCCTTTGGATCTTGTGAGTTCTGTTCCATCACTTCTTCGACCAGTCCCCGAACGGTAGTTCTCTCACCTCACTTCACCCTTCGCCTTAATATCGCCCTGTGTTTAGGTTATGGAAGGACTGTGCTGTGTGTTTTATAAATACCATCAAGCTCAGCGAATAAATTGTAAAGATTTTCACGCATATAGTGATCACTCAATTCCACTACGGAAGTGTGGAAAAGAAACCAAGCCAAATGAGTAAGGTTGCTAGTGGAAGTTGTTGTCTATCAAGTTGCAAAGAAACAATTACCCTTAACGTTCCTAAACAGTTATTTAATTAATTTGAATTGATTATTTAATTTATTTCAGTGGTCAGCTAGCTTCTTTTGTTGTTGGCATTCAAGTGTGCTTTAAAACGTTTACCATCAAAACTCACATGTTCCAAATTAGTCATTTTCTGAACTCACTCATAACTTTCATGATCCGGAGATTAGAATCAAAACTCATATGGCCCATTATTTAAAGTCCAATAATTGTCATTCTTTCACAAATATACAAAATTTGAAAGTAAATTCGTAATATTTAGGCATACTTTTTCGTAATAATAGCTTCCACCCAAATGCAAGTTGAGTTTAACCAATACAAATTGGTTTTTGGTTGTTTACCTACCAATATTTAGGTTTTTGGATCATGTGAGATATGACTTTAACCTATTGAACTCCCGTGAAATCACACTGTAAATACGGTGGTGTAAATATCATTTTACTCACGACAGGAAAGAGAATAGTTATATTCAGCTATCAGCTGCCATTAAATTTTATGTCTGCCATTGTTAGCAACTGATTTAACATTTTGGGAGACCTTAACCTTGTTGGCTCTCTTTTTATGTCGTCCTTTGGTTGAATGGAGCTTGGCGGTTAGAACCGCTATTGCTGCTAGACAGTGAAAGTTTGAAAATGACTAGCGTTAAGCAGAGGACTTCGTCTACGTCAGAGGTAGAGGTGATACTGCATTTTCTATTAGCCACTTCGAAGATAGGAATTGGGTAACCTGTAACTTCTAGTGGCGATCATTCTGTTTCTTTTGAGTACATAGAGCTGAAATTTAATCAAATTTTTTCAAAATTTCAGTTTTTAGCGACACAATAGCCTCAATTTTAGCTTTAATTATGCGTTACGCTTTCTGCCATCAGAGCGTTCTAAACGCTGTTACATGACCACTGAAATATCCATTCGCACTGGTGCACTTTAAAATTGTTTGCTCCAATTTCCTCACATAGAACTTAGTAACTTCTACATTTCAAAGAAGCGAGTCTTGTGTCAATTGGGATATTTGCTAAATGCAGAAGGAAATTAAGTTTTGTGGCCAACCTATAAAAATCAGTGTTGGTAATCCTGGCTTAGAATTATATTTTGCTGTTTTCTGTGTTTCCAAATCAAACTTCTTAAAGTGTTCGCCTTCTTTTGCTACGAAACTCCTAATATTGGAAACTTTTTGTCAAAAGAACTTTGTGTGGGCACTTTCCTTAGCCTGTTAGTCATTTTATTTTTGCTTTATGGTACGAATTACACATCCATAAATTTTACTGTAAATTTTAGGTTCTGATTTATTTTCTATGTGTACATATTTTGATTCAAATATAGCTATTAATCGATCCCTTTCTGCGTAGTGATATTTATATGTTGAGCATATATATAATGTACATTTTGTAAGTATTAGTAGAATTACATTGCAATGGAACAGTTGCCAGACGAACGTTTCAAATGCAAAGTGACTCGCCAGAGTTACATTAGAGATACAAGTTTTGTTTATAAAAGATGGAAAGCAAATCTTTGCGGAGTAAAATGTGTTACATTTATTAGCGGTACTTCTGAATAACTTTAAATCAATGCTAGTGAACGAAAATTAAAACCATTTCTACCTTGTGAGCAAGATTCGGCGCTAACTTCGTGGACACTGTGTAGCCAGGCGCCAGGTAGGACCATTTACTTTGAATATTTGGTTCTGTTTAACGAATGCAGTTGTTGAAAGTGAGGTTATTTAATCATGTGCTGCAGTATTCCATTGTGAGGTAATTTCTGTTAAAGCCTAACTTTATATTATTATTAGAAATGTATGCATGTAATTGTGACGTTTGTTTTACACGTGTGTTTCAGACAAAACTTCTACTAGCACTTCTGCTCTGCAGTGTTGTTTGTACAATTGGGTGAGTGTCTCAGAATTTAAAACACCCTGTATTTGAAGGAGATCTCACTAACTTACTAATAAATATATAGTTAGATTCAGATTATTGTCAATAGGGGCTTCAAAATTTAATTCTGGAATACATTTGGGAGTAACTATCTGAAACTAGCCATTGCTAGTTTATTTTCAGTTCAGCAGCGAGAGTGACAAATATGACAGCGAAATGAGTAAAGCTACCTCACATTTATTGCTATCGTGCGTCAAAGGCTCTATACAATAATTTATGTGTTAGGACGGTCAAAAGCGAATTAATTTTCAATAGTAAAGCAATGAAATGTGATGTTCAAAGTTCGTGCAGTGTGTTAATAGATAACTCCGGATCATTGAAATACTACTTTAGATGGAAATAAAACATTGCTCTTGTGATCAACATTGGAGTATAAATCTATAAAAGGATAGTATTTTAATTAGAATTAATTCAAAAGTTTCAATTCGCCATAAAATATTTACATCCAGCTAATTTTCTGTCATTATTTTGGGATATATACTTGATATCTATTGGTGTTTTCGTATATAAATTGTATTGATATAATAGGATTAATTATTTTCGGATTAGTTTATCCAATGAACAGTCGGATGGCACAAAGCAAAGCACAAACACATCTGTTTATTATCGAATGAGAGCACCCTAAGCGTCGTAAACAGTAATATTTATGCAATTGAAACCTGCCTCAGAGAAAAACAACAGAATAGCTATAAATGTAACGTTTCAACTTTCCGTGATGGTCAAGCGGCACTCATATGATTGGAAAACTACCAGATAACATCCAGTTACACTAGGATTATACAGTGATTATAACATCAAGGGCAAATAAGGTGACGCCGTGGCCAAGGGAGGTGCGATCCCAGGAACCCGCATGTGGGATTCAAAGTGGTGGATGACGCGGCGTTTGGGCGGATTTTCTCCGGGTTCTCCGGCCAACTACTCCACCAACTACTCCATCATCACCTTTCCGATCATCAATTTCACCTGGAGTTCATATCATGCTATTCCTCACTCTCATATCTGGTGCTGGGCTGACCATCCACTTCCAGGTCTTCACTTAGTCCAGTTCGTAGGTTCGCCTGCTCCCCAACAAGCATCTGGCCCTAGGCACAGGCTTGTAATACCTAGGAGATGTCAGCCCTCCATAAGGGGAGGGTAATCAGATAAAGAAGAACAAGAGGAAATGATGTCAGCCAATAATAGTACCTTCTCTGTCATTTGCTTCAAAATAGATTTTTAAATTCGAGTTTTAGTCAAGTGACATTTTTATTTAGTTTGCAGTAAAAACTTTGCAGAATTGGCTTTATATTTCAGCTTCACTTTTGATATTGCGTATTATTGTTTCAAAAGTCAGTAAGCTGGGGCAAAACCAGGTGACAATTGTGTTAAAGGGAACGTAAGGGGAATTGACTTTCCTTAGATGCATTAATAGGGACAATGTAGTTTTTTTATTTTTATTTTTTCCGAAATGGATGTAATGTATATATACTGTGTTCCCAAATCGCCGTCCATTTTATTCGATAAAACCTAATGTTAAAATCAGGAATGATAAAACATGATATGGACTCGTCGCTCCTCCTTTCCGCTATCTTTCGCCGACTGCTGCTTTCTGGTTCTACTGCTGTTTGGCTGCTCTGGCGTGTGATCTTAACCTCAGGGTATGCGTGAGTGTTTGCGAATAAAACCAGAACTTCGTTGAAACTCTTTTATTCTCACCAAAATAAGAAAGCGTGAGATTTGCCGACCGTTATTAAATACGTTGAGTCGTTACCGTGTCTTTACTAAGACCGAAGTTTGTTAATATTAACTGTCCTCACACTTGAGGATCCGGAATACAAGTCCCGTAGCTGAGATGCTCACTCGGCGTTCTGGGCGGCACGTGTACTGCCCCGTCAGATTCTGGAGGGCCACTGCCTGCTCCGTGCACTCCCGGTCAGAAGTCACCTATCTTCCCCTCAAAAACCCCTCCAAATTCATGGCGCGAAAACTCCGCGTCATGACGCTCTCAACGCTCTTCAGCTCTTAATGTCCCTACGACGGGTTTCGAGGAAGTCTCCGCGGCCATCCCTTGTTTACATGCTCAACACCTGCGCTGAGCGATTTCCAGGAAAACCGGTATTACTGCGTATCAGGCTGACTACCTGGACTTTACCACTAATGACTTGCCTGCAACATTACGTGTCCCTTCTAACAACTTTAACCGTAACTACTCCTTGCTAATTCTGTAGATTTATAATGTAACGACTTTAACATTTCCTGATTATTTAATTGTACCATGTGACGCAGTATTATGTCCGTAATTATGGCGTCCACAATTCCGGCTTCAAACACATCTATCACTTTATTGTATTACACAGAACTACTTTATTCTTTGTCAGCAACTTTTTAAAATCCTTTTGATACGTAATTTAACCATTGTTAACACATATTTGGTAGTTCAAGCTAAATTTACAATTCATTTATCAATTCCCATGGCAACAAGGCTAATATTATCTGTTAGGTAGCCGCTTTGACCTACTCGTACATATCTGTAGGCGTGCTTTATGCACGGGGTTTAGATGTGTAAGGAATATATGATGTAAAGGTCAGAAAAAGAAGGGCATTTCGCGAGGGTCTAGACTAGACGAATACATTTCCTGAATATGAGTGCACCCCAGAACTGGTACTGCTGGTGGCACGTGTTGGTATTCTTTAGATATAAACGATATCAAAATAGTCCATGATGTCAACTAGTAATTCCAGATCACCATCATAAGCCTTATCAAAAGCAGCAGTGACATTTTCAGTTGATACGAACGCAAAACTCACAAGCTGAAGTACACCACTCCTAAAAGTTGATGACCTAAATCGTACCTTTGAGTTCTCTTGTTAAGGTCGTATTAAAAGGAAAATGTAATGCTAAATGAGGTACACAGTGGCATTATTACGTCTTTTTCAAACGTTACAGGTCTTTTAGCCGTTTTATAAACCCATCAAACAACTATATTGCAGCAGATAAGCAACCAGAAAGAGAGAGAAAGAGAGATTAATAATCACCGGAAAAATCGGCCATTCGCCACAATATAGATGAGTTTAAGGAAAAAATTTGCACTTTCATACATGAACGGTTCTCAGAAGCAATTTCAGCACAAATACAAATATGACACGATTATTTTTATGATGAGGAAGTCTGTGATGTGTTCGAAGCTTTGTAATTTGTATAACTTCGACTTTGAAATACTTGTAAATAAGAATCTTTACCTCTGAAAAAATGTCCTGAAAGTCTACGATCTAAGGCACAAATATGGGTTTAATTTTTCTGCAATTTATTTCCTTAGGCACATTTTGGATTAACGAAACCTTAGTAAAAGTTATCGAATATGTTGGAGCGACCAATTCGTATCTCTGTGTTCAAAATCGAACTCACAACCATGTTCTAAGATGCAAAGGGGTGTCTTAAGATACGTATAGGGTGATACGCATAACTATGCAAATAAGACTCTTACAGCAATATGGAACCTAGTGGTTAGAGGGGATGCAATAACTGGTCTACCCTCTCTACTGGGGGCTATAAGCACGTAGATCTGACCTCGCAGCAATAGGGATGAAGACTTCAAATATAACAAGAACAAGTAACCCCTCATTTGGGGTTGACTGGTATAATCGCTGACTGCTAAAACTAAAATCCAGCAAATTATTTCATATTCTGTTAAAAATCCTATAGACTTCATACTGAAAACCTCTAGGTGGACACTATCTTTCTTTCTCTCAAGTTGGATTAATATTTTCGTCAGTATCGCTTGATATGTTGACCATACTTAAAATTTAAATTGTATAAACATGAAAACGATGCACATGTTGGAAATTCCACAAGTATGTTGCACGATAAAGATGTAGTTAAAAGTCCTATAACAGCGTTATCTCTTTGGAGACGATTACTTAATTAGCTGCTATTCCCCAACAATCTCCTTCAGACGGAGGGTGAACCAGCTCTTGCCTGTGGCGTGTGGATTGACAACTAGACAGTCAATATCCACAAACAGACGATCCATGGCAGTTTCTAAGTTTTAACTTGAATTTTCTGGAAATATCCTCAGAAGACCTCTTCATTCTGTATGATTTTGTACAAATGTAAACAGTAAGAGATAAAGAAGATCTTACCAAATTAAAATGTGGATCTCGTTAAAACACACAATATATGCCAAATATTTATTTTTTTATTTTGAGTGAACCATTTTCGAGCTGTTTTTTATTATTTGTTTGAAATTGCCAATACCCATACCTCCCTCAAGTAGCAAGATGCTATTAGTTTCTTTATCTCTTGGCGTTGCAAAGAAAACGGCATTTCCAGATAGTATTAGACTTTTTAAACATAAGCAGTAGCAAACAAGTCATAAATGAACGGGTGTTTATCGCATAAGATTTGAAAGTATGTACCTTGGTAAGTCAATCCGCTACGAGAACACAATGCACGTCTGTGTATGCAGTCCGCATACAGTGAAAGAAGGTGAATCCAACCTCCCCTCTTTCGCAAACGTTGGACATGAATATCCCATACTAACAATCCCATGACGCAACATCCCTTTCCGGTCAAGGTGCAGTACCAAGGCCATCTTACTTAGAGATGGCCTTGGCAGTACCCGACCGCTGCCATCTCAGGCGTGAAAACTCTGTAGTCCCTGATCGTGAAGCATATGCAGATGTATTTTAATCTTGTTCAACAATGCTGGGGCTTATTTGATACTGTACTAAACATGAATATAATCTATCACATTCTGAACGTTTCCTGTCGTGTAATAACGAATTGTTATCAACAAATGGTTGTTTCCGCGTAACCAACCAACAGCTGATTTTGTGGCAACATGGACAGTTGTACTTACATGCTTCGTGCAATTCCACCAGGTGCAAGATATCCCTAAATGTTTTTTGGAGAACCTAATATAACTAAATTCTAAGTTGTCATATTCTTGAAAGATATTGAACTAGTGAAAGTGACACCCACAGTCTGCGGTGTTGCCAGCTTGTTTTCAACAAAACTAAAGTATCTCCGTAGAAAATGGTCAGAGACAAAAACGTAAAATAAAAAAGTTTTTCCAAATGTCGAGATCTACCACTGGTTTAAATTAGTGTAATGACTTTTCTTCCATCCTGTTAGAAGAGCGTCATATCAAAATTTTGATAAACCAGATCTTTCGTTCTATATTTTGTTTTTACTGGGGGAATTCTTTTGTTTTTATGTCGTTTGGTGTTTCGTAACAATATTGTCATACATATTTGCTGTCAGTGACAACTAATTGAGGACTTATACGCACTGATACTTGTATGTGTTCATATTCAATTTGTACTGTTTTGAGCAGTCAGTAAATATTGCAGTTAACATTTCGCTTTCGTTCTTTCAGTGAAAAACATGGTTAAGGGATAGTGACGTTACACAACATGTTTGACTGACGTATATATGATAAAGGCATATTAAAGTTATGCTTCCGGTGGGAATGACAGGATTTATTTGATAGTCCTGATAGTAATGTCCTTAATATTCTGAGTGGAAGAATTACAATTATGCTTCCTAAATTGTAAGAAACCTTGCATTGTTGCCTGTTAGGTTCTAAATGTTTGCATTCAAATATATGTTTTATTGTAAGTGTTAGCTTGACTTTCGGTTATGAGGTGCTCGTTTGTCAATTTGGAATGGCCAATTCTTAATCGTGTATAAATTATCTGGTCATATCTGTTCTTCAGCTGGATTTGGTTATTGTTGAAAATTGAGATCCTAATTTCCGAAGGTCTGTTGGAGCAGCTTTTTTAACTATTCAGTGTTCCACAATTTTGTTACAAATCTCCAACAACAACCCATAGTTCACTAAATGACGAAAGTGTTAAATTTGATTTCTTTGAGTACCACAGTCCCTCTTGATCCTAAATGAAAGCGCACCAGATTTGGAGAGTGGGAAAAGCTACGTTCTTGTGCTGTACATTAAACTATTACTGGCTTGACGGCACCAGTAGCTGCCTAGTCATTTCTGTCACATGTGTCAGGGGAAGAGATGCATGTTGCCTCTCTATAGCTGTTAATCGCAGGTAAAGTAGCTCCCCAGTTACGTTAAATAGCCCCAGTGCAGTCCGTTGGGTCCTAGGGGTGCAGTGGATCGAATGCCTAGTGTCCAACTAGGCACACTCAATACAACATAGTTTACTCTCTGCACACAGTTTCATGTATTAGATAAAATATGTCTCCTCAGGATCAAAAACGGAAGAGTGGATTTAATAAAAGAGATATCAGACAAACAATAATGTCTTAGTGTTTTCATACAATTATTATTTATACTTAAACATCTCATAAAAATTTAATTCTTAAATAATCCAAATTGCAATCTTTACATATGTCTGACTAACAACTGCTTAAAGTTGGTGGAGTTTCTAAAGAAACAATTGATAAAACTGTAGGTAACCAGGTTGGGAAACTCTTTCTATCAAAGTTTCTCCAAATTACTTTATACACGGATATGAATATTTCAGCAAAGATAGGAAAAATAACCATAAAAACAACACGATCGAGGGGTAAGAGAAGGATGAGGGTACGAAATGCACTATTGCATATAAAAGTATGATCATTAGATAACATTTATCTTCCGGCTTATCTTCGGCCACAAGCTAATCAGGGATTCTACGTAAGTGTAACAAATATGTCCAATGAAATTGTCAATAAAGAACCCTTTCGCCGAAAAAAAAAAAATAATTTCTGTAAAATATTTTGAATCATCTAGCTTCTTGCTGAATGGATATAAATGGTTTATTATTTCATAGACTGTCGTGCAAACGTTATGTAAACAATGCTGTGATGCGTTTTTATTTCAATTCGAATGAATTTAGTCTCTTAGCTCATTTTAGTGCTAACTGTTCCGGTTTTATCATTTAAGCACCACGTAGCAGGCCTGTTAGATGTAGGACGGTAGTAACGGAAAGCCGGAAGCTCCCGAAGGTATTGTTCTTTCTCCAAGGAATCATCAAATTAAGCACCAAACTCACTTTTCTCTTGTGGCATCTTGTGTTTCCTATCCGTGATCTAATAAAATGAATAAAATTGTGTTAAATGCTTTGAGAGAAGCAAAGCATTACTGGAGGCTATTCTGTTGCTCCGCTCACCCTTGACTTAGATACACACTCTGGTGAGAGAACTTGTATCTCCCCGCAGGCCAGAAACTTGTATGCATGGCCGTGTGGCGGCTAGCAAGACGAAACAGGGGGTGGAGAGGGCAAGAAGTGGTGGAGAAAGAGGAGGTCTTAAAGATAAATGGGCTTGGACTCCAAAGCATCTCTTAACCTCCTTCTAGATTCTCTTTCTCTCTCTCTTTCCCTTCTCTCTATCTCTTGCTCGCCACTGCTTCTCTGTTGTCATCTGATTTACGGGCATTTCTTATCTCCTTAAGGACCTCCCCCACCAACGCTATTCCTGCCTGGCGCAGCTCTTTATTGTACGGCACCTCCTTGGTCCTGACGACACTTTGAAGAAGTTCCGGAAGTGGTAAGAGGTAGGTGGAAGTAGTTTTTGTAGAATTAACCCAGATGTAAGCCATGACAGGTTGGCAGGCTTCCTTTAGTCATTATCTTTTAGCATGGAGAGCTAATAATAAATAACTCTAAGTAGCTGAATTGGGGGTTTCTTTATTCTCTTCCCTTCTGAAATATTACTTAATTCTGGTGTTCACTAGATACGTGCTTCCTTATAACGAGAGGACACAAGGATTTTCTTCCTGGAACATCCTCGCGCCGCATTGAGGATATCGTTCTGGCAGCTCCGTACCTATGAAGCACGTATTGGCACATCTATAAAAGGAGAAAGTTCTTCTTCTACTGTTTGTTCACTAACCCATTGCCCCTAGGAGGAATGCAGCGAGTTAGTACTTAACTTAACTCGTACTTCTGGTCATGCTTACGATAGAAGTGTCAACTTTGGAATGCATATTCACGCTAGATTAAAGCAATAAAGTCGCTCAGAATAGTGGAACTTAAGTATTATTTTGAGTTCATTCAATATATTAATAGATAAACAGTAAACCATATTTACAACTACTTAGTCCTTTCCCCCCACTGATCATTTTCTACGGTTTCTATATTTTTCAGAAACTCTGTCAGTCTGTTTCGGTTACAAGTGATACACCGTCAAACGTTACATCGTGCAATTCCCGTAAGTATAAGTCACCTGACACATTTCTTAAACTATTCATTTTAACCTGGCCCAAGTATTTCTATGGAATTGAGATCACACATGTATGGGGGTAAGAAAACAAGTGTGTCCCAACGAAACAAAGAATATGTCCGCTTTAAGAACCTAAAAGTCAGCTTTTGCTTAAAGATCTCAGAACCCTCCTTTTGACTCTAAGTACTAACTAGCTGTGCTTTGAAATCTAGGAAACTAAAGCGAAAAACGTACTGAGGAAAAGCTGTTATTTACTGCCAGTTCAAAGAAAGGCTTTTCTGCCAAATTTGTAAGTCTAAGAAAATCTTTGTTTGAGTAAGTTAATTTTGGCTAACATAACATCCATAAAAGAAAATCTAAACACAGCGTCAGTATACTAGTTTGGAAATACATGTCCTCTAAATATGTTTTAGTTCTGCTAAGTGTTGAACACAATAGTTCTGAAACCAGAAATATTGGCGTTTATTTGAACATCATATTTATTTGAAAATGTAGAGTAAAGCATTTCCCTGATGAACACGCCAGTTTGTATAAAAACAACATTAAACTGACTTAAGAAGATGTGCCTTTGATTTTATCTGCACTAAACTTTGGCCAACATGACACGCCAGATTGTCTTGATTTGTGAGTAACGGATAGTTGTCATTTAAATTATAACTAACTAGAGTATTCCGGAGAACTTTATTGTCTACCGCAATTTGCTGTGGCAAATTCTTCTTTATTGCTGGTGACTGAAGTCTCACTTGCAATCATCTAGCTAATAGTTTCACTTCAATAGTTTTAACTTTCATAAAGCGGTTAACTCATCTCTTACCTCTTCCCTGCCGTCCATATTGAATTACTTAATTGTGTTTAACATTGCTACAAATATTCTCTTGTTCGCTTTAGATGCTTCGATGCTGCCGTTGTTTAATATAATGGTCATCTGGAGATTTCTATCTCCCTCGTCGTTACAAGGGGAGGTTCAAATAGTTGGAGAGGGTTGAGTTAATTGCAGTAAGTGCTTCGTGAGTGTAGATATTCGCAGAACTAATAGCACAGAGAAGAAGTCAGCTGTGTTGCATAAACTTCCTCGTGGCGAAAGGTCAAATGAGCACGGCAAATCTTGTGTCCGTTTATTGCCTGTCATCGTGATTAATTGATTGGTTAATTAATTGAATCAGGGAAATAGAAATGTACACAGCTTTATAGGTCCATATGACTGCGGCAGCAAATGATTCAATTGTCTGTAGTAGCTATACCAAAAAATCTGATGTGTTGCTCTCGCGTGGCTTTCTCTACTCTTGTACTAACCCTTCTTACAAACTCTTATTCCTATATCTTCTTCGTGTTAATTGATATAAACATTTACAGAAATTATTTTATTGCTTATTTCCTTGTAGTTTCAAGGGGAATATTAGAATACAGTAGGCTTTGAGCGATAGTCAAATCTTTTAAAGCTTTGAGATCCCGTTCTCTTTTCGCGCTTAACATATAAAAAAATGAACAACGATGTTATATTTCACGAAAGTTTTAAGTTTTCGGAAACTCACACAAATAACAAGGAATGTCTCCGAAATGGTTCACTCTACAAAAAATGTTATTCGGAGATAAATTGTGTGTTTTAGCGAGATCTAAATTTTTTGTGTAATAATATTTTGTCTATCTCTTATGGTTTTCGAGTTATTCAAAAGTCATCCATAGTAAACAGGACTACATAGACTATAGCCATAAAATTCAAGATATACATTTCCATTATCAGTCAAATATTATAAACATATGGCATTTTAATCAAAATCGTTTAGAGATATTTTCGCGCAAATCAAAAATTTTCCATGTAAAGGGTAGTTTAGGGTGGGGCTATTTTCTTCAAAATCTTCGTATGGCATCTTTGAAAGACATCAAGCTTAAATACCAACTTTGGTTTTTAACGAACCTTTGGTTTTTGAGTTATGCTGTACACATACTGACATACAGACGCAGACACACAAACACACATACACACACACACACACACACACACACACACACACATGCTTTTTTGGATTCAGGGGGTCTCAAAACATATATTTCCGGTGAAATCTCGAAATCAAATTTTTGGGTGGAAAAGAATACTTCCCCTACTTACCAGTAGATGATAGAAAAGATATCAGCACGACTAAGTGATATAACTTTAACACTGTTGGTACATGCCACTAATACAGGAACGGTTAATATGTTCAAACATCACGTTACGGGATAAACAAAATAGGTTAGGCTACGGAAGGATACTTCTCGCATGCTGGGACCTACATAGATTTATTGGCCAACATCTCCATTCGTCATTCATTTAAAGGTTAGGTGAGGGATGAACCCCAATTACCAGTAGTGATAGGTTGCTTAGTTTCAGGTAGTCTAAATAAACCGCCAGTTTATACAAACGGATTGTTTGGATTCATTGCAGATGTCTACAAAAAGGTGAATTTTGTGGGAGCTGGAATCTATGCGGAAAGCATAACAAGGAAATGCAGTACTTCGAAACTTCCACAAGCTTCAACATGCCACAGTTGCCTTTGGAAGGTCAGGATGTACAACTAACAACTACAACTAACGAGATACAACTGGCTGGAGCACGTGCCTGCTCTACAAGGGGTCCCGGGTTCGATTCCCGGTAGAGGAATAGGAAACTTTTCTTCAGCCAAGAATATTCTGATCCTCCCTAGAGTCTGGAAGTATGAATGAGAGTGTGATTATGTGTGTGAATTTAATGTTTAAAATTCCCTAAAGACCAAAAGCCCACTGTTGAAACTGTTAAACGAGTACCATCTAAACTAAAGGCCACCGAAATAACCTTCGCAAATAAAAGGCGGCGTATAAATGGAACAATTAAAGAAATACAATTGTGGTAGATTGGCAGAAAACTTGTACTTCCGGCACATACAGAAGATCTTGCGCACCAGTGCACGATTCTGAACTTGGCATATTATTGACCTAGGGTTAGAGATATTAGATGGGTGTTTCCAGTTTGTATTACATAATACATTACTAAGTGTTTTCAACGAGGACAAGGCTGCTGCAAATGAAATATGACTCAGATGGTTCCTGGAATGACATCCAGAACTGAGATTTCGTTTACTTGAAAGGATTCAGCAAGGAGGTTGTAAATTCTTTCTTTCACCTATTGATACAAGATTCCTGCAATATTCTATTCAAAAGACAGCATTGTGTATCAAAGCATCTTCAGCAGAAGAACTTCTTATTACTTTTGTTACATGTTTGAGCCCCACCGGTTATTTTGTACCTTCATCATTTTTCCATGTAAGAAAAAACAACTCTTAAGCTTGGAACCTCATTAGCCTGTGCGATAAATGCTATAAATCTGTTTTCATATTTGATTGAGTGCTTTGAACGCCACGTAAGCAATGTAAAACCTACACCTGAAAACTCTGTGATATTTGTTTTCGATGATCAGCTCTGTTATACTCACATTACCGATGTCGCTGATGTGCTCGAGAACTCTTTTTCTTGTGACGTTTCCTCCGCAGCAGAATGCAGCAACCTTGATAAGACACCAGAACCTCCAATAGAGTCACAAGTAATGAAATGGAGGAAACCCTGAATTCTTCTTTTGAAATCAGTACGACTCTTCTACTTTCACCATCAAGCCTAATACTAACAGCAGGTAAAACAGTAGCGTTGACGTCGTGTATTTTTAAAAAGGCTCTGGAGCAGTCCCTATCTAAAGGGAAAAAGGCAGGTGTCAAAACAACAGAAAAGAAGCTATCTTCATCAAAATCTAATCCATGAACTTCATTTAATGCATCTGATGGACCTCCAGCATTCTAGATTAGATGTGGGGAAGACGGATGACAGGAATGCAATCGAGTGTTTACCCTCTCCATTTATTGACACTATTTGAAGGACTGGCCGGTTCTCTGAGGTAGACAGACAATAGCGGGAGGCATGACCTGATATCTAATCGCTGTGAGATAATGGATGGGGTTAAAGCTACGATGTAGGGGAAGTGACACATTGAGTCAGTTCTCCCCACCTAGATGTATCAAAAGGAAGCTGTTAGTGAAAGTTGATGAAAAATTATTGATTTACTGCAATCAATTCTGTCGACGATATTTCTAAAGGGTGCTAAGCTTTGTGCTGACATTGAAGGTCATTTTATTTTAAAAGCTTTTAAATGTCACTTCTGTACCAAAAAGTGCAACAGACTGAACGTTTTGGTTGCGATTATTGTAATGACCAACAATATTCAACAGTATTTAAGTTTAAGAGAAACATTTGCTGCAAAAGAGGGCTATGTTAATTCATTAAATTTCATTGTCAATTTCCTATCTAAAATAAGGAACCATTCTTTTCGGGGGTAAATATTACGAGTTCTTATTTCTTATCTTGGTGTTTCTGAATAACATAATATTTGGAATATGTTTGAATGGAAGCATTTAAATATTCTCTAATAATACATCGTATAGCATATTTGGCATAACTCCCAATTTAATCCTGTTAATTTTAAAAATGGTATGCGATAATAGGCCACTTATTTTACTCATGCGAAAATACATATAATAATTCTCCACTAACCAGTTAATTTGTTTGGCAATGAAGCATTTACGCTTTTTTATTTTGGAACAGGTAGCAAACTCCACTAACGGGGAATAGTTGATATATACTTGTTTTAAAATTGAGTCAGCTAATGCGCAAGGTGGGAATTAAAATGGTAAGAAATTTCTTTAATAGAGGATACAAGAAGTAACTACAGTAATAGCATCCACAGCAGTGAAGAAATATCATGTGCAAACTTGAAAACATTGTACCAACGCTCAAGAAATTTCAATTTCACTTCGGTGTAAGGGCAATGAAACACTCGGTCTGATGTTTAATAAAAGTCATTTCTGTTGCACCATTGAACCTTTTTGTTTCTTACTGCAGTTGTCAACGTTACCTTGTCTATGTTTTTGTTCCAAACGCGCACAGCTCCAGGGGTGCCATAGCAGCAATAAACACACATGCATGCTACTGCTGTTATGTTTGAAGAAGCTCTCGCTGGGTTGCTATTTTAGCTGTTAAGACAGGCACAGCTAAAAATGAACCTACACAGTACGACAACGTGTTCACTCGCTTACTTCATATTTCACGATAAGCTTTGTTCCTACTTTTTCCCTACGCCATCTATTATCATTTTCTGCGTCTTTCATCTCTGCAAAGAATAAATAAATAATGTCGGAGTTAAATTCTTTATCGGCCCTCCAAAGGATGAAAGGAAGGTGATGATTTTGTTTTACACTTCTGTTTGAGAGAACTAAAGCAAGATGTTTAATATTTTACTGGTCAGTGCAGGGGCGGCGTGTGTGTCCATTGAATTATTTGCGATGCAATATTCAGTATAGCTCTCAATTGCCGGCTTGTTTCCAAACTTTTCCCTGCCCGGAACTTAGCCGTTCCTACTCCACCCATATGTCGGTTTCTCTCATCTTTTGTTTTCACTGGACCAAGGGACTTCTTACTTTTGAATTCAGCATCGACTTTTCATCAAAAGTTCACCCAGATCCGTGACCAGATGTGGGAAGGAGCGAACACAGCAACAAAAGTTTCCCAAGTAAATTCAGGGATCCTCAAATATTCAGGAAGGAAATTGTCTTAGAAACTCAGCGTTGTTTGTATATAAATAAGTAAAACTCATTATATTAACACTAACATACATACTTTGGAACATCAGGGAAATGGAAATTATGCTAAATTCAGGTATCTCCAACGTATCAATTTAATCTGTGCTAGTTCGTATTTTTCATATATTACATCAATTTCGTAATTCCGAGTTTACTAGTAAGTAGGGGAAGTATTGTATTCCACCCAAAAATTCGATGTCGAGATTTCACTGGAAAGACATGGTTTGAGGTCCCTTGAAATAAAAAAATAAAAAAAAAAAAACAAAAAAAAAAACGCCTTTTTAGAAAAAGGTCCGTGTGCGTGCGCGCGCGGCTTGTGTGTGTGTACTGGTTGTCCCAGAAATACCGACAACGCATACTATGTAGTACGGGATGGGAAATTGATAGGTTTTTAAGAAGGAATTCCTGTCCGGAAATGCACGATTTGGGTGCTGGAGAGCGTCGAAATTTGAGGACGAATGGTTGTCATAATTTAACATTCGTTTTGGTACCTTAATACGGAAGCTATGCAACCCGTTAGCTATCTGTGTATTGGGATGAACGACCTTAGTATAATAGCATTACTTCGATGCGCTACATTCTTCCGCAGAGTCCTTGGTGCGCATCCTACTGCGTTACTTGTGTAGTTTTCAGTAGAGTAACGTTTAAAAAAAAAAAAAAACAGCAGTGCAAGACGTACCAGTGCACAGCTGTTGAAATGGCCTATTTTCTGTGGAGTTGTATGAAGAGTATGGTGTATCGCACTCCTGTAACGTCAGCGGAGGACCTTATTGCTCGAGTCCACGGAGCGATTGAAAATCCTCAGACAACCGCACGTATTGGGTCATGTCCGTGAGGCTCACCACAGCCGATATGAGCTCTGCAATAACGTAGGGTGGCGCGGAAGATCTTGGATTGCAGCGCATGACATTTTTCTTAATGATCGTACAATTTTAATACAGTAGTAAGATACCTTACGTCTGACTTGCACACAGGAAGCTCCAGAGTCAAAACACGACCGGGTAGGCTTTAAAGTTTATTAGTTTGCTTTCTAATTTCTCCTGATCGCTAGGCAAATTATGGAATGAATTCTATTATTATATTATCTCCCAAGCTAGTTCCAGCACTACGTTACAATTGTAGATGTAAAGATCTTTCATAAATAGCTGTAGACAATTATGGTGCTATGTTATATATATATGATTATGATTATTATATATATATAATAATCATAATATTAATTTAATCTAGATATTGTGTCAGAGACATGCAAGTTAGCCTCAATACTATTTTATTCTCTTACCAAGCACCTCCCCAAGGTAATATTTTAACAGAACTATCGCGTGAGGTAAAACTGTTTCAACCATTACCACCCGGAAACTAAAGCTGTACTGCACAAAAGAGGCATTCATCAGGCTCAAGGGGTAAAACAGGTTCAGTCAAAGGCAGAAAAAATAACCTGGCAATCACAATTTCCCATATATTGCTCTGATATATTTAAAGGAAAATGGACGCTGGATACCATAAATAACATACCATTCCCTGCTTTTACTTAATGCAGTCTTCAAGTCTCAGGTTCATTGCGATTTTATGGCACAAGAAATTCTCGGTAAACCCTGCAGTATATAGGTCACTGAAGGAAATAAACTGTTTTACACATAACCACGCCCAACAGTCGGTATGTTTTATGTTATGCGACAAAAGTTGAAACATATACTTTGTCATTCGTAATGCTTCCGTTGATACGCAGGCTTGAGGTGAAACGCCAGTTTATATAAACCAATTTTATTGTTTTCTGTGACTTTGAGCTATGGCACCTATACAATTTGTACGTCTTAGAAGTTGTATCAGTAAACTTTATTAATAACAATTATCTTTTGCTTTCTGTCACTTTAAACTATAGTGCTTATCTAATTTGTTCGCTTTAAATGTGTCTGTATACTTATAACTAAACTTTATTAACGATTTTCTTTAAAAGTCACCACAATAGAATCATTAAGGGTGATCAAAATATGCTGTTTTTACAAAAATTGAGACACAAGTTTCCAAAAGTCAGCCTGATAGGATGAATATAACCGCATAATGAAATCTATATTGATACATTTCTTTCGAAGGTAGTGCCAGAAATGACAAGTCAACAACTTTTATTTCATTTCATTATTTCTAAAATTAAATCAAATCCACAGTTGGTGACCTTGAAACTCACAGATGTTCTATTGTATTGCAATATTGTTACACACTCCACCAACACTGCTTACCTGTTCACAACTCCGTCTGACAGGTAACAAACTATCTCGGACCGTGCCAACTCTTATATTATAGTCTAGCATTACCGGCGACTTTTCTGGAAATCGAAGTCTCTCGAAGCTTTTGTCGCAAACAATTATTCCTGCATATCAGAAGATCCTAGAAATGGTGCAACGGCGTGGTAGATAAGGAGAGACAGATTGGGCACATCGCTAAATTACCTTTAGTACACTTTTGCAGTGTTTTTGCTGTACAGTACTTTGGAATTTTTTAGTAATTTTTGGCGGATTTTGTAGTCTTTAGCTTTTTCTTCTTTTTTGCTACCAATCCGTTACGATGTATACTCGTTTGTATTCTTTTACAGTCATTTTGATTTCATTGTAGTTTCATTTCCCTTGAAGCCCATCACCAACTATACTTTCATCACTTAACCTAATCTAAATCTCTCCTTCTACTTTTATGTTAATCTCTTTCTTTATCTGGCTCTCTTACGGCCTAATTTAACTTATTCTAGTTCCCGTTCTACTATCAAGCTATTTTTATGCTAACCTAAAATAACCTACATTCTCCACTTCTACTCGCTTATTCTATCACACCGCAACCTCTGGTCTTCCCGCATACACATTTAAACTTGAATATTTATGTGATATCTATAGATGATTTCCAGTGATATCTAATCTAGCATTTTCCGTCATATTCTGGCTCCCGGTATGCACAGGTATTTCGGCTATATTTTGATCTTATTTTCGACAACAGAAGACATATTTGGAGTATTTTTGATGTAGTGGCATATTTTCCTTGCTTTTTATGCCTTTCTGAGATACTTAGGCTGTTGATAGAGATGTTTATGTTAGCTTTCAGAGCATCTTGAGCTATTAAAAACCCAAAAGCTCTCTTGAACCATAAGAAAAAATGGAAATGAGGGAAAGGATATCGAAGTCGAAGAGAAGCTAACCCTGCGCTCACCTTACCGACCGGGGAAACTAATGAAAAACTCATGCTTCTGAATGTCTAAGGCCGTGACGCCTAGAGTGTGTATCCAGTTTACTGCTGTACCATCTCGCTTGCAACTGAGGACACAGAATTTATTTTCATCAAGAAGTTGGCAACTGTATAACGTCGCGGAAAAAACACGGTCATGGGAGCGAGTTAGGATCGTGTAAATTATTTCCAGTTCTGTCTCCTGAAATTTCATCTGTTAATTTCTTCTTGAACTTCTTAGTTTAGGAAAACATATTTATATGCTGTACTCACATGATTTTCTCTACTCACTCTTTCATAACCTATGCTTACAAATGCTCATTGTTACTTCATGTTATTTAAGATAAACATTGATAGAAATTGTTTTATCTTATTTTTCCTTAAAGCTGCAATGAGACTATAGGGAAACGCAGTAGGTTTAAGTTTAAGGTTTGATCAGCTTCTCGCTATGTGAGGGCTTTAAAATTTCATTCTCTTTACATACCCAGGAGAAAAGAAGGAACAAACATAGCAATAACGGCTTCTCATATGAAAAAAAGTGTTGGAAAATTTAAAGCTATAATAAAGAATGTCCCGAAAATGGTTAACTTTTCAAAAATAAAATCTCATTCACTGATTCTTAGATAATAAATCGTTAATTATTACAGTTAAAACATTCGTAAATACGAGATGTTAGTCATTCACACATTGATGTTAGGCTCGTAAAATTGTCGCACTGTTTGATATCCGTTTCTAGACATATTTAGGGAAGTTTCTAAGCTGCACTGTATCTTTGCTAAATGTTAACGAATGTCTCTTATCAAAGCTGTATTAGCAGAAATGGCACTTTTTAAAAACTCTCTTGATATACATAGTAACCTAGTTCATTAGCATAGTAGTTATTGCCAGTCGTTACGATTTTGATGAAGGATTCGCGCAACATTTTGGAAAATTGTAACTACAGATTATATAATAATATGTAATTTTTCTAATTTAGAACATTTTATACACTCTTCGGTAGAAAACTAATTTATTTTCCTACTGTTTAATGTTATAGACGCTGAATATTAAATATTGAAACATCCAAGTGTGGCAACAAGAGATAAGTTTTATTTTTAAAATATATTCATTTATGAATAATGCACAAATTTACCAGTTTACTCTAATATTTCATTTTAAAAATTTGGGTCTATTTTTCAGAATGTAACAGTTGTTTAAAACGTTTCCATATAAAGAGCACTTTGGGATGAGGAAGTTTCCCGAACATCTCCGTAAGCGAGTATTCATTTTTGAGTTATACTAATTACGGACAGACACAAACACGAAAACACACACACACACACACACACACACACACACACACACACACACACACACACACACACACACACACACACACATCGCACGCATCATTTTCTAAAAATACCTTCTTTAGACACACTCCACATTGACTCTGTTGTAAGTTGCGAAGTTGCAGACACAAAATACTGCAAAATGGTGCTCCATTCGGTCGTAGATGTACCTTATGTTGTACCTTAACTGGTCACATGCTGCTGAGAATAACAACTATGGCTTCGTTCTGTGTTGTGGAGTCCCGTTAGAGTTCATCAGCGACTAAATTTGGAAGTCGTGTATTACTGCAGTGGTAATTACCGTTTTTCCCTCCCCATTTCACTTGAAATAATTATGCTAAGTAGGTTGCAATGATAATCTTCATATTTGAAACCTTCATAGTCGTTTTATATACTTTTTAAACACAGATCTATTGTTCCTGATTTTGAAGGTCTCGTGAGAATGGACTTTGAACATTGAACTTGAATGAGATTTCTGTATGTGAAACTAAGGATAATATGGGATATTTTGGTATTTCCTGTTTGAATTGTTCCAAGATCACTTTACTTCTGCTTCTGCCTCTTCTTCATTCCAGGGATAAGGCCCATTCTCATTATATCTCTTCCTCAGATGGTCAATGCTTTTTTTCTACGTTAGCTTGGCCGACAACAGCGAACATCAGAGACAAGCGCGAGCTACCTCATACCACTGGGCGGCTGCGCGCGTCAAAGAAGCGTGTGTTAGTACCCCATACAATGCTTGTAAATGCGTGGTCAACGACAACGGAGCTGTCCGCACAAATACGATTGGAGTATGGCAGAACAAAACGTCTCCTGACTGTTCGCAAAATATAATGCTGGCATACTTAGGAGAGTTTCGGAAATGGTGAATTTTGAGAGAAACTAGTGCTGCGTCATTCTCGCCTATATAAACAAGGCAAAACGGCAAGAGAAGCCAGTTTCTGCGATAGAGAGGTCAGTGTTTAACGGGACAACTGTGAACAATGCAGTGAGCGTGTGTGTACAGTCACCGTTGAGAGAAATGTTAGAATATGTCGGCAGAGACATTTTTGAAACATTTAATCGTCACGTCGGAGTCAGTCTTGAAGTGAAGCAGTTTAGTGAGTGTTGCGTGAGCGTATGGTCAGAAGCATATGTTTGAAGCAAGAGCCAAAAACAGTATAAAAAGAATTAAATGTGTGTCAAGGTTAAGGTTGGGCAGAACAACTGTGAGTTGCAAGTCGCGATGAATTTGTATTAACGACGATAAGAGGAATGTTTTTCATTTGTGATTCACTGTTACAAGAGAAAATGGAGCGACAGCAGAAGTAACTTGTCATTCGTCACACAGTGTCGGGAGTGGCATTTGTCACATTGTCATTTGTCACGCAATGAACGATCCTGGCTATTGTCCCTTCTTTTATTCTATTTATATGTCCCTTCCAGCTATTCTTATTTTGTTCACTCCTCTCGTTTAAATCATATATCTTTAATTCTTCATGTATATACTCATGGATCATTTTAAAAATATGGTAATTAGTATTTCGGAAGTTCTTATGTTAAAACATACCTCTGTATTAGGTTGACAAGACTTGGAAATAAGTGACTTAATGTTGTTTATAGAAAATACACTGGTAACAATTTAACACATCCCACAGATTTATGGATTTATTTATTTATTTATTCTTATGAACATAACAGGCTTGGAAGCCCAATTACAATGTTCATCATACATAGATGTTTACATATAATAATATACACACTCAAATAAAATACAAGAAAAACATAAATGAACATAAACTAATATAAGGAATAGAAACAATTATAAAAAAAGAAGAAGAAAGAAAGAAAAAAAAAGTGAAGGTGGTATGGTAAGTAATTTTTTTACTATTCCTAATTACAGCAACGATACTACTATTACCAATTTAGTTGTAGCATTTTTAAATTGAGTTTCAGACATGTTGAAAATATCTACATCGAAATGATGAAGCTTGTTATATAAATACATAACTCTGTGTAATGGTGAATTTTTATGGATTTCCGTATTTACTCTGGAGGTGAAGAAAAGCCTCCTGAATCTGCTTATTTTATTGGGTACATAAAATGATACATTTGTTGTAATATTAATATCATCAATAATCGAATGCAATACCTTATACAGAAATATTAACCCTGCAATGTCTCTTCTAAATTTCAAAGTTTTAAGTTTAAATATTTCCAAAAGGGTTTCATAGTTTGTGTAAGTAGGATAATATCCAGATCTTTTAAATAGTATGTATTTTAGAAATTTTGATTGTACTTTTTCTATTGCGGTGACATGCATTATCATCTTAGGATTCCAAATAATAGATGCATATTCGAGTTTTTGTCTCACAAATGAATTATAAAGTTGAATTAAAGTATTTTCTTTAAATGAATAGGAATTTCGAATAATAAAGCCAAGGCATTTTAGCGATTTGGATACAATTAAGTCAATGTGTCTATTGAATCTAAGATCTATTGTAAAATGTACCCCTAGATCCTTTTTTTCAATCACTTCAACGAGTGGTGTCATATTGATATTATAAACATATTTATATGGGTTTTTGTTTCTATTGAAGGACATTTTTACACATTTACTAATATTAAATGGGAGTTTGTTTGTTTCGCTCCATGCATATAAAGAATCAAGGTCCTGTTGAAGTTCCATACAGTCTTTAACATTATTGATACTTTTATATAGTTTAACATCATCAGCAAACATTAGCATTTTTGAATGTTTTACAACCCTAGGTAAATCATTTATATAACATAAAAATAACAGAGGTCCTAAATTAGAACCTTGAGGAATCCCTGAATTAACATTAAATTGGTATGACATGCAATGCTTATAATAGACTACCTGCGATCTATCTTTTAAATATGACTGAAATATTTTCATTAATGGAAAAGCAAAACTTAATTTAGCTAACTTAGCAAGTAAACAGTCATGATCAACTTTATCAAAAGCCTTTTGAAAATCAGTATATACTACATCTACTTGTTTGAAATGGTCTAGTTCTAATGATACATATTCAGTGAAGTTAAAAAGATTTGTAACAATTGATCTTTTTGGCATGAAACCATGTTGTAGCGGTGAGATTACTAACTTTATATGGTTAAATATATGTGTATAAATAATGCTTTCTATAATTTTTGCTGGTGTAGACAAAACAGCAATAGGCCTATAGTTGCTTATCAGCTTAGAATTTTCAGATTTAGGAATCGGAATTACTTTAGTTAGTTTCCATACATTGGGAAAAATTCCTTGTTGTAGGATTTGGTTATAAATTGATGTTAGAGGGTATAATAACAATTCTCCACAGCCTTTAAATACATAATTTGGTATTCCATCAGGCCCTGCAGATCTAAGTTGTTTTATTGCAATTTTGACTTCATTTTCACTTATTGCGCTTATATTAAGAGAGTCTAAAATGTTGACACTATTATCAGCTTTATAAGTGTATTTTGAAGTACTACTTGAGTAAACTGATTTAAAGTAATCGGCATATCCATTGGCAATTTCAGTAGGAGTTTTTAATACTCTACCATTATATTCCATCTCAGCGTGTGTCTGATATTGTTTCCGTTTATTTTTAATGAATTGCCAAAAATCGTTGGTATTATGTATCATTTTAACTTCAACAAGCTTAACATAATTTCTAAAGACTATCTTAATTTGACTTTTTAACAATTTACGAGTATTTTTATAGCACCACAAATAATATTCCGATACATTTTTATTTTTACGGTACTTTTCTTTTAATTGTATGTTTTTTATAATTTCTTTAGTGAACCAAACAGGATATTTGTGTTTATATTGTTTTCTTTTTGGCACGCATTTATCAAGTATTGAGTAAATTTTGTCGTAGAAAATAGCCACTGAATAATTAACATCCTGATCTTTTGATATATGATCCCATTTACAGTCTCTTATAAGCTCGTACATCTTGTTAAAATTAGCTTTGCAAAAATTATAGGTACATGTTGTCGCCATATTATTTTTTACAGTATTCTCAATTTTAGCCGTTAAATTTAGTGGAGGATGGTACAAGTCTATAGGTACCAAAGAATTATCATCTTCTTTTATATTAAGTGTTATGTTAGTTAAAACTAAGTCTAGCGTTTTACCACTTACATTTTTTACGTTGTTCACGGACTGCATATTAGTAAAAGATAACGCATTGTTAAGCAATTTTGCTTTATTACTACCTTTACTTAGATCGTAAGTGGAATCAATTATTTCAGATATATTAAAGTCACCTGTAATAATTATATGTGAGCTAAATTTATGAAGATTTTGTTCTATCTGATCAAAATATTCTTTAAATGAATTTATATTAGTATTTGGAGGAAAATAAACTGTATTTACAATAAATTTAGTACCATAGTAATAAAATTTTATCCAGATTGATTCATTGTTAGTATCAAGAAAAGAGATTTTTTCAGGATTAAATGCTGATTTAATTCCTATTAACACTCCGCCGCCAGGGTTTTGTGAATTTCTGTCTTTCCGAAATACAGTATATCTGTTATCGAATAGTTCAGAGTTATGAATACCATCTAACAACCAGGACTCAGTTATGCTAATCACATCATAATTTGAAGAAATTATACTAGTGTAAAATTCAACAGTTTTTGTTCTCAGTCCTCTGACATTTTGATAGTAAATATCTAAGAACTTTGTTTTACTTATTACGAAGCGTAAAAGTCACAATCTAATTAGATTCACTACATTTCTTGATGTCTTCTTCCGTAGTTACGTTAACAACTGGCGAAGAGTCTTCTTTCCTCATAAATATTTTTCCATTTCTCGTCCACAGATACTTTATGTTGGCAGATCTCCGGATTTGCCTGCATTTAGCAAACAAACGCCTTCGAGTTGGGCAGAGACTCTCGTTGATGTAGACAGGATTGCTGAACGTAAACCCTAAGTCCAAAGTGGACAGATTCCTTTTGACACGTCGTCTTCCTAGTATTTCTTCTTTAGTTGATCTTCTACAGAACTTAACGACGATTGGACTAGGTAGCTGAGACAAAGGATTTAAGTTTAAGCGATGACAAACATCAATATCATGATCTTCTATTTTTACATCAAGAGTTTTGCAAATGGTTTTAATCACTTCAGTGGTGTTCTCCAGGGGTTGAGAAGGCACGCCGTGAATTTCCAGCATATTAATTCTTGAGTACTGCTCAAGGTCTTCCAGACGTTCCTTTAATTCCTTGTTTTCCTTATGCAACATAGGGTATGCCTGTCAAATTGCTAATCTGAAGTGGCTGCTGTTTAATTATAGTTATAATGAATGGCCCAGCTCACGCACTGCGAGCTACATTGTGGTTACCACCTCTCGGAGGAAGGATCAAGTTGGAGGAACCACAGGAGCCTGCACGCCACAGAATTGCACGGAAGTCCCTATTTCTTCTTGGTTCCAAAAGCCTGTCTCATTGCTGGATCTACCTAAAGAGGGCGAACAATGACCCCTCGACCAAGCAGCCCTCTAATGTCCACTGATAGTAGAGCTGGCGCAACTAAAGCATTCCAATCTGCAGGATGCACAGAAGACTATTCATCGTAAGCGTATGTCATGACTGTTGTAGGACTACAGTGTCCCTATTAAGGACGTCAGTATCTGACGTCTCCAGGTGTGCATATCCAGTGAATGAGTATAGGCAGGGTAGACAGTGGGACCACCAGGTACAATGCGGGAAGTGAGAGTGGCATGTAATCGAGCGAAGTAACCCGACTTTCTGCCACTAGTATTGAATTTTGGCGCAGCTCTCATTCGCAAGTATTCGTTGCGTTACATCTGCTGTTTCTCTTGAGCAAGCATCTGCACCATCTGTCCGACATTGCCATACGAGATCTAGAAGCACAATTTTATACTGAGAAGAAAATGTATTGAAACGGAAACGACGGAGAGAAAACCGTAGTAAATTAGAAGCCAACCCTCGTTCACTCATCCGCCAAGGAAAACCACGAAACATCTAAGGTCACAGTGGACGGGTGTCAAACGTTAGTCGGAGCCATCGCACTCGATTGATGGTTAATCTAATGCAGACACGGTTGTGCACCGAGACCTAGTTTACAACTCACATCTTGGTCTTATTTTCCTCATTTAACGTATGTTTCCCATAAGATCCGTTTTGTCGTAGGAGATGTCACAAAGCACAAGTACACAAAGAGCATCTTCCGCTTCCTTTAAGAAATAAAATGGATTCTATCCTCTCTCCTCTAGGAATGGGACACAAAGCTATTTTCCTTCCCTATATATGATCTGCCACCGCTTTCTTATTCCTTCCCCGAAAATTCGAACCAAACCTTCTTCGAAGTTTGCGAACGTAAAGTGTGTATGTAGAGAGGGAAACGTTCCTTCCTTAGTTTCTTTGTGGGCCTTTCTACTCCTGGTCTTCCATTCCAAACACCCCACCCTTTTTGCTTCATTTTCTTTCAGGAGTGCTCCTGTGAATTCAATGGAGTCTGAGATTTCACTTGGTACGTTATATAGCACTTGTGTAGACAGTAAAATATGCTAAAGCCTCGCAAGGAACTCTTTCTCACAATACATGTAACATTGTGTCTTAAGAAAAATGGGAATTCTTTTGGTGTATGTATTAAACCACTTCTAGCGGGTAGCCATTATCGGATTCCTTGGGTTTGGAGAAAAGTTCACCCACTTGAGTGAAGTGATATTCCTCTTACCTGAATGAGAGGTTTAAAGCTGCCAAATTTGAATCTCTTATTTTCAAAATTTAACTCTCTCTCTTTCTTTCTAATGTTTGAAACATTTCCCCAAGAAAAATATTTTAAGAGCTATTACGCCTTCTTCTAAATGCTAACACCCGATTTGTTGCACGTCATCTTATGCTAACAACAAATATAATAACAATATAATTTTGCTTTACATAATGATATGCTTTGTGAGAAGTAAGGATAAACAAAGAATGCTTATTATTATTATTATTATTATTATTATTATTATTATTATTATTATTATTATTATTATTATTATTATTATTATTATTATTATTATTATTATTATTATTATTATTATTATTATTATTATTATTATTATTATTATTATTATTATTATTATTATTATTATTATTATTATTATTATTATTATTATTATTATTATTATTATTATTATTATCATTATTATTATTATTTATTACTGTTTATTATTAAACTACACGCGTGTGCTGCAGAATTCGTAGAGATACTGAGGTAGGGTTAATGAGGGAGTGGTCAAGAAGTCCTTATAAAATCATTTTACTGACATTAGGACAAAGAGAAGTCCTAAGCTGGGTTGCAAGAAAACTGACATGTAATAAGCTTAGTTAATGACTGGATAAACTAGTGAAGTCTCTAAACTTCAGTGAGTTGCAACAAGTACATCAGATGGTTCGTTTACTACTCCGGTATTCAAGAAGACAAGATAGAGCCTTCAGGGTTGCACTTCTAATTTTGTTGATACAGTCGTTTCGTGTTTTCTGCAAGCCAAATGAAGTACAAAAGGAATAGAAGTAAACTTTTATCTTAAAAGAACAGCATTAATTTCAGAAAATTTAACTCCGTTCATTTCTCGCAGCTAATCGCTCGGGAATTCTAGTTTATTTTCTGCACTCATAAATTATTTCGATATCTGTATCGATTTCATGATGAATGTTGGTCTTTAGTGTTTCAATATTTCACAGGCAATCTTCAAAGTATTCCCCTATGAATTAATAGCATACTGTCAAATGTGGTAATGTTGCTGTCTAACTGATGTCATCTCGCATAGAAATGAGTTAATATGGGAAAACACGCGTTATGGCATTCATGGAAACCCCCACGGTGTGACTATAAGTGGCTCCATCTTGTTGAAACAAGGAAACCGTGTAATTTCATTAGTAAGAAAGGTTTAAACCTGTTTATGTATCTGGATTATACCACGGTTGTTGCTTTTCCCTTATCATCCTCAAAAGCGAAAGGGTCAATTATCCCAGAACACCACTTTTAATGAACAAACAATGATTTCCTCAATTTGAAATGTTTTTGTGTAACTGAAGAGAATCGTTTGGATATTAATATCTTAAATGTTCTTTGTTTACAAAGCCAAACAAACAAAAGCGTTATTTGCCAAACATTCATAACTGATCAGTACAGTGATAAACCCCACTCCTGACGCCAATGTGACAAATGATAAAGCCCAGTTACTTTTTCTGTCATTTTAGTTCTCTTCTAAAACTGAACCACAAAACAGAGTTTTCTTCCATCATCGTTAACACAATTCACAATTTGTCGTGATCTTGCAACTCAGGACTATTCTGTCCTCTCGTAACCTTGGTACATACTACACTGTCTTTTTACCCTCTCTGTCTCACACACTGCTGCTTCCGATGGCTATTGTGACTTTTTGGTGGGTGTAAAGTAAAGACGACAGATGTAGTCGAGATAAAGAAACACTTTTATTTCCGTAAACAGTAACTTTGTACACCCGTTGCAACAGCAAGAAAGTCTTTTACGATTCACCAACAGGACGGCTCTGAATTCGTAACACAAAGAACTGCCAATTCTCCGTCGGCACGATTCCTCAACGCTTCGCATACGTCTCTTCTTTCCGTCGGCACGACTACTCAACGCTTCACATACGTCTGTCCCCCCTGTCTGTCGCACTTTACTGCTATTTATATCTCCCAGGCACTATTCTGGAAAGTTCAGTTATTGCGGTGAAATACAAAGCAGAAGATTCCAGAAGCCTCTATCCTTTTCTCTCTTTCGGCAAGCGCCCCAATAATGCGGCCATTCTCTGTCTCTTTCCTTCGGCTCCTTTGCGGTAGTGCCGACAATAATGCGATAGGTGACACTGCTCCCTCCTCAGAGTTGGTCGTCCCGACCAGCACTATCACTGTGGCATCTCCCTTGCGCACCGGTGGACTAACCCATCGAACCTCTTCTCCAGGAGGCACGATCCTAGGTATCGCTGTTGGATGGTGTCCCTTGGTCCGGGTAGGACGATGTATGCCATCCTGCTTCGAAATTCTGCAACAGTACCGCCGGTCTTGACGGTCCCTCGTCCAGTTGCCCTTCTTCCTGGTGTGTTGACGGGCCATGCTGCGCACTTGGAAACGGTTCACTGAGTACCATGTCCGCCGACCTCTCTGGCGCACCTTCGCAGCAACCTTGCTTCCGATGGGTCCGGCAACAAGCCCCGCCACATCCGCGCGAGTCACGTCCACCGCTGCACTCGAGTTCACTCGTGCTCGGCACGGCCTCTCCTGTATCCTGCCGTCCACGATGATGTCCGCCATTCTTCCGTTCACGGCACTATGCGTCAGGTGATTGGATGGCTCCGACGGTCCCCCCATGTCCCACGCCAAGTCGGTTCTCGCGTGTTGCTCGTTTGCTTGTGCGCTTCCCTGCTGATCGTCCTCCACGTCATATCCTGGTTGGTTACGTACCCGACACACTCCTCCAGAGGATCCTCAACGACGTCCCTGAACTGCCCCTTTGTCTTCCCCGAGACGTACACTTTCGTTATCTGAAACGGGCGCAACTGTCGCCTCGGCCACTAGGTGCTCCCTCCCGGGTCCGCGCTATTCCGTCTGCCCCTGGCATCCAGTACTTTGACGCTCTCGTCAACTGTTACTACCAGGGCGCCAAGACGTTCCCCGTCGTCCTCCACGACGTCCACATGCTGGCAGAGGTCTTCCACCTTTTCGCCGAGTTCTTCCACGTCTTCCGTCACGCCAGTCAGTTCGCCGAGTTGTTCCACGTCTTCCGTCACGCCAATAAGTTCGCCGAGTTGTTCCACGTCTTCCGTCACGCCATTCAGTTCGCCGAGTTGTTCCACGTCTTCCTTCATATCATCTGAAACGGGCGCAACTGTCGCCTCGGCCACTAGGTGCTATCTCCCCGGCTCCGCGCTATTCCGTCTGCCCCTGGCATCCAGTACTTTGACGCTCTCGTCAACTCTTACTACCAGGGCGCCAAGACGTTCCCCGTCGTCCTCCACGACGTCCACATGCTGGCAGAGGTCTCCCACCTTTTCGCCGAGTTCTTCCACGTCTTCCGTCACGCCAGTCAGTTCGCCGACAATTTTCGCCGATAGCTCCGTCTTCATCTCTTTCAGCTCGGCAACGAAGTTGTCGTTTCTCGTCTTCATTTTGGCAGCGAGGTTGTCGTTTGCCGTCTTCATTTCGGCGAATAATTCTTTCATCATTGCCATCATCCTGGTTTCCGAATCTCCCTCCATCTTGGTTCTAACGTTGCAACTTCTAACGAGGATGTAACGAAACTAGAAGCAATTCGACGAATCCCACTTCTGACACCAGTGTGACTTTTTGGTGGGTGTAAAGTAAAGACGACAGATGTAGTCGAGATAAAGAAATACTTTTATTTCCGTAAACAGTAACTTTGTACACTCGTTGCAACAGCAAGAAAGTCTTTTCCGATTCACCAACAGTACGGCTCCGAATTCGTAACACAAAGAACTGTCCCTTCTCCGTCGGCACGACTCCTCAATGCTTCGCATACGTCTCTTCTTTCCGTCGGCACGACTACTCAACGCTTCACATACGTCTGTCCCCCCTGTCTGTCGCACTTTACCGCTATTTATATCTCCCAGGCACTATTCTGGAAAGTTCAGTTATTGCGGTGAAATACAAAGCAGAAGATTCCAGAAGCCTCTATCCTTTTCTCTCTTTCGGCAAGCGCCCCAATAATGCGGCCATTCTCTGTCTCTTTCCTTCGGCTCCTTTGTGGTAGTGCCGACAATAATGCGATGGGTGACACTATACTCCCTAAAACTGCTTCACACAACAAACCTTTATGATGCAACGATTACATTCCAAATTTGTCTTTGTCGATATTAAAATTCATCCTCTCTCTCTGTCTCTCTCTCTGCACATCTTCACACACACACACACACACACACACACACACACACACACACACACACACATACACACACACACTCAAAACCATCTGCTAACAGCTGTCTCATTCAATACTTAACGACCCGACTTGAATATATAAACACGAGAATGATGCACTGATTTTTCTCGAAATTCACCTTTTCGTAGCCAAACCTGGCACGCTTGTTCTGACTCGTTTATTATCGTCGGTCACGTATTTACAAGCAGTAGGTGAGCTAGCTAGAGTTGACGCAATTAAAGCTTGTCAACGAGAGCTACGAAACTTCGGTACTACTTGGATTAAGTCGGGTTACATCGCTTGATTGAAGCCCATGTGCCTTTCCTCTGCCCGCGGTGCACTTGCCGGTCCTACTGTTTACACTCTGTATATTCTTTCACCGCCACCGTCCTCTAGATGTTTTAGGTACTGGAACCGGTAATATGGATAACGAATCCCTGCGTAACGCTATGGCGTTACTTACTCTAACATCAAGCTTCTTTGAGCCGTGTGACCACCCAGTGGTGTGAGGTACCTTAACTTAAAGCGTGTTTGATGAGCCACTGCCTGCGGCGTCACAATACTTTTCACTAAAAGTGCAATGCTCACCTGTCCATTGAACCATATTTATTGAGTGGCACTGTCATAGTAAGATTGTGAACGCAGCTGTTCTGTTGTTCATTGAGTTATATGAGAAAACAATGTATAACCGACCATTCCTGTGCCGCAATCTGTATCTAGCGTTCATTAGCTACCAGTTTATTTAATTATGCCTGCATGCATGTTAACGTTGATGTTGTTAGAATGGAAAATCACACTGATGCACATCTATAATCACTTCACTCTTATGTCCGCATTGAGTGTAAACGCAAGCCGTCAACAAGTAACCTGCGATGCCCCGAAAACAAAGTACACCACAAAATATAGTACCTTAGATATTGGCGGTTATCTTGACTTTTCAAGATGTATAATAACCCTCGCAAGACTAGTTGAATGTAACGCGATAGTGGTGCTATTCCTAAAACTTCCGAGTAAATATCGTTCTATTGTATCATAAACACGAGGCATGAGTCCACGTGGTGTTCGTTTGTGTTATTCGCAGGTGATATGACACCAGGTTATCGCGGAGGGATACAAGATGTGGATCTAAGGTTGGGTGGAGTATAGGAGTTTTTTATTCAGCTAGAACTTAAGCGTCGCAGTAGAGAATTATGCATTCGCCGCTGATAGAAAGAAGGCTTTTAGAATAAATAAATGACTTGGGAGAGAGAATGTCACGGAACTGTACTTCAGATTTGTCCGTCATTTTTTCTCCATTTCCATGATCTCTCGTTCTGAACAGCCTACATTTTATTATCAAACAGTCTTCTGTTTTCACCCTTGCGACGTCTGTCACATATGAACCGTTAATGTATCTACGCATAATGGTTGTTTAATAATGATAGCTATAGTGGCTGCTGATTTGCATTATTTGCTGTAACATCCCGATATTGATGGCTCTTTTTGAAAGCGAAGAAGGCCAGCATGCGTAATGCATGCTATAGGGATCCGCTGCAGGGTAATTATAAAGTAAGCTGGACAAACAGTATAAAACAGAGACTCGAGAAAATCAATAGAGAGGGGAAGAGGAAACAGGAGCAATGTGTGCAGCCAGATCAAAAGGAGATTAATAGATACAGAGAGACAAAACATAGAGGCGAGTATCTCCGAGTTTGCAATTGGAAATGTATTTACTGTGGGACAGAGAGGATTATGTAACAAAACTCTAGCTGCGGAAATATTTCTCTTGACTCGCTTGCCTTTAGGAGTTTATGTATTTCTATAAATATCAAATGAGAGAATTTTTGAGTAGTATTGGAGAACAGTTGTAAAATTATTTCCCAATATGAGAAGAATTTAGAAGATCTAACTGAAACTCCTTGCACGCATGCGTATTTTCGGTTTTGAAATAGTACGTACTGCTGCTACTACTACTTCTACTACTACTTCTAATAATAATAATAATAATAATAATAATAATAATAATAATAATAATAATAATAATAATAATAATAATAATAATAATAATAATAATAATAATAATAATAATAATAATAATAATAATAATAATAATAATAATAATAATAATAATAATAGTGGGAGTGGGGGGTGGGGGTGGTGGTGGTGGTGGTGGTGGTAGTAGTAGAGTAGTAGAGTAGTAGTAGTAGTAGTAGTAGTAGTAGTAGTAGTAGTAGTAGTAGTAGTAGTAGTAGTAGTAGTAGTAGTAGTAGTAGTAATGATAACAATCTGACGCCAGCACATCAAATTGAGCCAGAGTGAAGCTACTTCACCCCACTGCTTCTGAATACATGACTGATAAGTCGATAACAAACAGCGCAGTAGAGCAAAGCGGTTTCGAGGACGTCCAGGACACTTCTGACTGCTAGCTTGCTTGTGAATTTCGAGAAACGTCGTGCTATGTCACTCCCAATATAGAATTAGTGAGTGCTGCGTGATTGTATCTCTAATGTCAGAGAGAGTAAAGAGAAGACAGAACAGCCTGAGCCACAGATTACAGCCTGAGCTGTAAAATCACGAAGCGTTGTAGATTCTGTTATTTACAGTAAAACAGTAGTGAATTTTGTGCTTCAGTTTTTGAAGGAAACTAAAGTGACGGGAAAAGTTACTGTTCTTAATTGTCATTTTAGTAATAAGAATATTGCAAATTCATCACCTTAGAAGTATTTATTATTTAAAAGTAGACATTTTATTCGAAGTATGTATATAATCCAGGACAACTGCTTTCACATTCCAGAATACCGAAAATAATAAAATTATATGAGATAAATTTCAAATATTTACCTCTAAAGTTTAGAAACTTGAGACTTACAACTGACGAAATTAGGATATATAAGATGTTAGGGATATGTGGGCACAGATTATGCTGATGGTAGGTTTAAACATTACGACTAAAAAGTCCAATAACTAATTCATCTACGTGAAAGGTGAATATTATTGAGTACATTATGTCACAGGCTGTCAACTGAGTGGAACTGAAGCGGCAGGTATTTTGTTTACTACTAGGGGTGAAGGTTCAAACCAGGCCATTGCTCGAATACCTACTGATTTCGTTACGCGTCTATGTGTTTACCTTATCAGCCACTGCCAGTAACGAGAGATTACTCTCAAGCTTTCCGAGCATTATTCAGGAAAATAGCTTTACTGTAAGCATTCCTTACCTTACGCTCTACACACATGTCAATGCTGCCGAAAGTATGCACAAGAATTTTTTCCACGCTGGAATCAGTAATTTAATATGACTTTGTGGCAAAATGACTTATTGGAACAAATGAAAAATACAAAATACTTAATTCATCTTTTGAAGTTCTACTGCTGTATGCTGACTCCAGAAGTAAACGTTACAGAAAATGCGATATACTGCCATAAAGCATTCAACCAATTTCATTTCTACGGTTCTACTTCTTGTATTCTACTCAAAAAGTCGATGTCGAGATTTCTCCAGAAATATGTTTTGAGGCCCGCTGAATAAAAAAAAAAACATTTTTAGAAAAAGGTCTGTCTTTGTGTGTGTGTGTGTGTGTGTGTGTGTGTGTGTGTGTGTGTGTGTGTGTGTGTGTGTGTGTGTGTGTTGTGTCAAACTGTGGACAATATAACTCAAAAACGAAAAGTCGATTAAAAACCAAAGTAGGTATTTAAGTTTAATGTTTTTTAAGGATGCGACACGTAGATTTCGAAGAAATTTGCTCCACCCTGAACCATTCTTTACATGTTGTTGTTGTAGTGTTTAACGCCCGCTTTTACTACTACGGCACCGCAGGCGGTGACACTGATGATACATGAAGATGGAGCACCGGTGGAATGAGATGGCGGGGGAAACCGGAGTACCCGGAGAAAACCCGCCCTGACGCCGCTTCGTCCACCACGAATACCACATGCGGGTCCCTGGGATCGAACCCGGGCCGCCTAGGTGGTAGGCGAGCGCGCTAACCGCTCGGCCACGGCGCCACCGCACCATTCTTTACACAGAGAATTTTTCGAAAATTGTGATTTTCTTAAAAATGGCTCTAACGATTTTGATTAAAATGCCATATGTTTGAGATATTTTTGTGACAAACGAAATGTGTACCTTGAATTTTCTGGCTATAGCCCATGTAGTCCTGTTTACTCTGGCTGGCTTTTGCGTAACTGGTAAACCGTAAGATATAAACCAAATCTTACTATACAAAAATGTAAACCTTGCTAAAACACAAGGAAATAAGATAATTTCTGCAAATGTTTATTTCAACTAACACGAAGATATAGGAATAATAGTTTGTAAGAATGGTGAGTAGAAGAGTAGAGAAAATCATGTGAATGCAACACATCAGATTTTTATTTATACAACCCCACGCACTGTAACTTCTAACGGTAATGACTAACGGTAGAAGACGTTATGTTTCAGCTTAACGTCAAGAAGTCTGCAAAATTATACCCCTGACAACTTGTAATACGTCCCTCAAGCTCGCTGAAGTTCTACTTAACTTGGAATCTACTATTCAATTTAGTCTGGGCTGTTCACACACACAGAAACAAACCAGACTCGCGCGCGCACACTACCCTGTCCGAAAAATGTGTTCTTTTTTTTTTTTTTTTTTTTTTTTTTTTTTAACGTGGTGAGAAAGGAAAAATGTATGGTTACCTTTGTTGTTGAGATTTGTGTATACTACAACAGCAAGCGGCAAGATAAGAAAACATTAACTTATTATTTTTTCTAGGATCTTGAGGTGATATGAGTACAGAAAGGTTGTCAAATTTTAGTGCAAAAGTTACATAGTTGTTGAAGTAAGGCTGCCTCGCGCGTCTGTTCTGAGTACGTGACAACAGTCAAAGTGGCAGAAGACAAAGGGGGTTTCCAGATTGTTCGAGAAGTGTCTGGTAGCCGGCGTATTTGTCGAAATTCGAAAGAGATATGTTACGTTATCCTCGCTATATAAGGAAGCGAGGCCACGGGAGGAGTTACTGAGTCGCAGACAGGACTCAGAAAGTATCTAATTTTTTGTGTTTGTATTTGCGGGCGCGTGTGAGAACCGGCGAGTCGTAAAGGAAGATAGCGGAGCAGGTAATGAGTGTTGAGTGATTGTACTGTCAAAGTCAGCTGTTTGAGAGACAGAGAAAGTGAAGAAAGACAGGAAAAGGACCAAGTCAAGGTTATGAGAAGAGCAGCTTTGAGTTGTAATATCACGAACTGAAGACTGTGTTAGCGCCAGTAAAAACGAACTGTGTATTTGGGCAAAAGCTTTTAAAGAAAATAACTAAACTGGATTTTTGTCGATTTTGTATATTGTAAATTGGTATATCTAAGAATTTACACAATACAACATATATGCAATCATTATATTAAATTTCTAGATCAACATAGCCGGAAAATAACCCATGACGTAGAATGAACATTGAGAAACGGTTTCCAGAGCCAGGAAATGACATATCAAGGCAAACAGTTCTGTGTTTTTTTGTGGCTCGCTGATTCTCTTAGCTTGCACAACACATAATTCCGAGAATTTTTCATCCTGGGATGAGCAAATTGAAACAATAAATTTTGTTTCCAACGAGTAATGTGGATGCTACTATAGACTTCACTTTAGTAGCTTTTGATGATGTTTCAGGAAAGTATGATACTTTCGCTGATAATTTCCTGTGGTAGGTGGATGTAAATAAGTGAATTCTACTTTCTCTACTACGCACTTACAATAAGCAAGAAGAGGAAGATTCGCTTGGAGATGGAGTGACAGCATTTATAATCATCCGAGGAATAAAAGTTAAAATTAACAGGATATTATACTACACACAATGAACGAGAAGGAAGACATTCTCTATCAAATTACTCAGAAATCCTAGGAAAAACAAATAGGAAATATGCAAAAATAGGCTCACACATCTGGAACGAAACTGCTGGTTCGCATAATAAAATAGAAGAAATAAGCATATTTTAATCATCTTTGAAGAATACAAAACAACAATAACACCTTTTTGAGAAAGCAAGAGGGAAAATAAACAGAGAACATTAGATAGATATGAAGAAAATTTACATTTATTCTCAGAATTGGAGAATTATTTTACAAAATCATATTTATGTACCCATATACTTTTGAGAGTCAGTTAAAAATATTTTTAACAAATGATTTAAAAAGTTGAAAGTTGTGCAATTGTTTTATGAAAAAAGAAGTGGTGAACAAAGGTTTGGGAGAAAAGGTGCGTGTCACTTAATAAGCATACGTCTTTCCATTTATAGGTTCAGGTAGTTCGAAGTTTAAATGTAACCATGTGAAAAAGCAAATATTTTCCTATAGTTTAGAATTCAGAGTATTTTATTATGACATAGTAGAGTTTTTCAATTTTTATCACTTTGGTCGCATTTCGCATGCATATTATCTTCATATAGATACAGTGGTACAGCCAAGAACAATTTAAATTTGCTTGAAATCTCAAATTATAATTCTAATTTACGTAATTTACCACTTGTTTGCACAACTCGATTAAACTCAAAATACAATAATGATACACCATTGTCACCGTGAATCAGGTTGACTTGAAATGTGAAAGAAATTCCAATTGCTTTAAAATAAGTGTTTTATTCGTTTAAGTGTATTTTAATGTTTTCTTTACTAGGCAACAGTTTATGGCATACCTTCCATCAGCAACATAATGTTGACTATCATATCAAAATGCTGGGATGGTGTAAATATTATTGCAACAAACATGTAGTTAGCAGCTGATTTAATCCTAAAGCAAAACAGTTGTAGGTATTGTTATGAAAAAGAACCATTCAAACAAGAGAGTAACGGAAGAATCAACAATAAGAGCACTAGGTTTTGCTTTGTTTCAAGTTAAAGGAATACAAGAAAAGAAGATCAGAAAAGAAAACAGAAAGGTAGTAAGTATAAAGATAACAAGAAAGGGAAGAAATGATCTAATAAAATTAAAAACAGGAAAAACGAATAGAATAAACCTAGAAAGGAGCCACTACTCGTAAAAGTGAAGCTTACCTTTGTTCACAATATTATCTGTCTTTATTTTCCTTAGCTTCCTTATTTAGGTTTCCACTTCCAATCTTCACCTCATTTGTAAGCTCCACTTTCGGTCATTAAACATGAAAATAACAAGAAACAAAAACAAATATTTCAGATATATGCCCATCTTTCTGCTCATTCTTGTATTAATGTATTAGGTGAATTAATTTTAACGAGTACAAGTTTAACCTAAACTAGTAAGTTTCGGCATAAAATGTACAGGGACACACGTTTTATGAACACTTCCTTTAAAAAGCAGTGATTCTCCAAATTTGTACTGCAAAAGGTGAAATGAAAATTTTCTCGTAAACTCCTAAACACTGAAAGTCATTTAACTCGTTATTCAACCTTTAAAATATGTAAACTCATACCTAAATTAATGAGTTTATAAAGAAACGATTGTGAATACTGCTTCTGCAATAGATTTGGCAAACAGTCACCTAGGCATTAACAAATTCACAAGAGACATAAAATGTTTAAATAACAGGGTAAGACCAATTAATTTAATTGTGGCAACAAGTGGGATACTGTCTTTACGTCTCTGTGGAGCATACGGTATTCCGGTTAAATGCCAAATCCAGAAATGTTAATCCCATTTAACCCTTCCGGGTAAACTGCAACGACTATGGAACGAACTTTAAGCTTTCCTCTATAAAGCCACATGGAGAATGTGGTACCATTTTATATAGTTCACTTTATGTAATAAGTTGAAATGTACTCCTTTTTTAAGCATTCTGTGGCAAACTTTCGTTCTTCAAGAGAAGCAGGAAGTGCTAAGGGTCCCATTCAATGAGTTTAGGTTAAAATACGGAGAGGTGTTTCCTATCTCTGATAACAAGTTTGACTTTGTTTCTACCTTGCAAAAAGCAATGTCTCCACCACCAATCATGCTCTATTTGTTGTCCCTTCATCCGAGCAATCCCTTTGCACCCCAGTTTCCACTGGAGAAGGCTTTTGCATATGCAGTCATGTCCAGAATTTCGCACTCTTTTTTTACAGCTTTCCAAAAGACCATGGTTTGTTCGAGAGCGCCTACATCCCAATGCCCTTTTCAAGAGTCCAAACCCAAAACATCCATTGAAGAGGCACCAGGAGATTTCACTGGGAGGCTGCTGAACAGAATAGCGTGTATTCCTGTTTCCTACTCCATTATTTACAAGAATGCAAAATTATAAACAGAACTGTGACTGGATGCCGTATCGTGGTGCACCCAGACATTGTTTTGTTCTCTCGCATAGAGACCCGGGATTTCAGTGAGGTAAATTGGGGTGACAACTTCATTCTGATAGTATTTTGAATTGATCCATGCCCTTTTAGGAACTCTACAGATTACCAGTTTCCCGTTGTAGCAGTAGCCAGCGATGACAATAAATCCCTTGAGAAACTTCCTCCGCATTGTGCATACCACCTTTCAAAAATGTTCCACCCTTTTGTTGGTAGTAAACTGAACGGGGTTTGTTGCAGTCACCAAGATACACACATGCCTCAACTAATGTGATTGCAAATTTCTATTTTTCTCCTGCCAGGCAACTTGTGAACTTGACTTTGTGACGTTTCCCCACATTTCAGTCTGTTTGTAATTGTGCTAACAGTTTTAAGGATATTCCCAGTTTGTTTTCAATGGTCCTTTGCATGGCTGGATTACAATAACAGCAGAATAACTATACTGTGTGTCGGAAAGGGCAGCAATGTAGCCTTCCCAATATGGTTCAGTTTGCTTAGGCATAATGAGAGCCGCACACGTCCTAGTGCTTGAAAGCAACAGAATAACTGGTTTGATTATTTCACAAATGCTTGACCTTGCTGTTCGCGCAGAAACACATTAGCAATACGTTATCAGAGATTAGAAGCAAATTTCTGTATACGCGTGTTACCAGATTTATGGAACACCTCTGCGTAGAAGTAACAACTTGTGAAACAGGCAACTATAACCAACAACCAGCGACCTGCGACGCTCCAGTAATGAGTTTCACTGACTTCCACCTTGTTCTGGGTATATTGCTGGCATCTGACTCTCAGTGTTGTGGGTTCAAACTCGAGGGAGGCTTATGCATATTTTTTGGGTGATAGAACTCTTCGTGTGGATATGTTTGGAAGGAACATGTCCTAGAATTACGGCATGCAAATAACATCAAGCTAAATAAAGATACCTAATGCTGAATGGAACGCTGAAAACTACAGCACTAAAAGAATAATCCCTATTTAAACTTCAGACCATAGGTATTATTATACATAGAATAATAAGCATGACTAAAATAGTGGGCAAGAAAGAAGTAAGACGAACACATTCAAATGCAGCATCTCAAATATAAAAAGCTCACAGAACAAAGATAAACCGCATTTCCATGCATTATAAGACCCTTTATGGTATAGCTGAGAGAAATCGCTAAGTATAACACACTAACAATAATTTAAACACTGGGGCTCTAATGACCAAGTTGTTGATGAACTCTTAAACACGACACGCTCATGTACTCAGTTAAAAAGTGTTATTAAGATGGCATAAAGCATTACTTTTTAGCTCTTCTTACATCCGCACCTTCCCATATCGCTTTTAAGTACATAAATACCTACCTAACCCCTCAACCTGTCAGTAGCACCAGATGTTATTAACCATACCAGGTAGTGAAAGCTCACTCACTCAGTCACTCATCCACACACTGACTCAGTCACTCACTCGATCCTCCATTCCTCTGTACCGCCACATCTTGCCAAGATATGCACACACGACTCCTCTTCCTCGCAGTCATGCCATTTTTATCAATTAAGTTAATCATCCGCCTTGCTCGCAGTTTAGCCATGCGTGCCTCTTGTTAGATAAGAAGTGTGCAGCACTAGAGAGATATTCTTCTTACTTTCATTTCATCTGTAGAGCACTACACGTGTAATCAAGACCTTCAACAACTCTTATTACTCCTTGCAGAATACGATGCTCTGTCTTGCAGCTTTCTCTTTGAGAGTGGAGAGAAGATCCAGTGGTACCCTTACTACCCCTCCGGGACCCTTCTATAGTCAGAATTGCTTTGTTATAAGACTCAACTTCCTTCTCCTTGAATGGCTTAGTTAAGCCTCCCTGACTGTATGAATTTCAAGAGCAAGTTTGTATTCCTTGATAACCATATTCATGCAATGACGTGCACGTGTCCTTATGGCTTCCATTCAACAGCTAGTAAATCGAAGTGAGCCTCGTTCTAGCTGTTTATGGCCAAGAATAGAAACTCTCCCCAAGTTGCCGAAGTTGGTCTGGGTGACTCAGTGGGTTAGACACTTGTCTACTGATTCCAAATTCGCGGGTTCAAATCCGGCCTAGATCGATGGTTTTTAAGTGTGCTTAAAACGACAGTTCCATGTCAGTAGATTTACTGGCATGTAAAAGAACTCCTGCGGGATGAAATTCCGGCACACCGGCGACGCTGATGTGATCCTGGCAATTGACAGCGTCGTTAAACAACAAAATAATGTTTTTTCCGTCAGTAGCCTAAGCGTTACCAAGGGAAATATCGCACACTTCATGCAGATAACTACTATGGTTACAGATGGAATTTTTCATCAACATTTCTTATACAGACAATTACATTTTAGTTTTAACCCTGGACTGCATATGGGGTGCGGAGCCCGGTGATTTTATTTCTTTTATTTTTGTTACTTTTTAATAAATTTTTTATTTATTGTATTTTTTTTTTTTCTTTTGCTAATTTTCAATGGGGATTGCATTGGCTCTTGACCATTTTTGTACTTTACCTTCTTATATCTTGTTATGCAGAAGTCCCTTTTCTTGGAATTTCTGACTCATCAGCTTTGTCTAATGGTATTGTATTGAGTGCCTAGGCTCCGCTGTCATCTCATATGCAGTAATAGTGTGTATATATTGCATTTCTTTCTTACTGAAAAAAGTTATATATATATAAGTGTTTTACTGTACAATGAGATTTCTAGAGTCATACTGTGCACTTCATTAGAATAAATATGACTTTTAGAGCTAATTGAACAAAAGAAGACAAAGGGAAAAATTCAGACAGTGAATTGGTACAGAGCCGCAACCAACACTCCAGAAGAAATTCGGGTCTATGTGTCCCAGATCATGTGACAAGAATTGCGTAAAGTGTGCAAAACCCGTCTGCTCTGAACACAGAAGTGATGTCCGTAAAATGAGCTTTAAAGTTGGCTCATAATTTTGAGGCTAAACGCTCTAATGTGAATTACAGCATTTCCGTGGTTTGTACATATTTTAGCTTTGAACTGTGAGTTTAATCTTCCTCAGTAATATTAGTGTTAGTGTTTGCGTTTTTATCAAACCTTACAACAAAATACAACAAAATTGTAAGCAGATATTAAACGTTCATTACCCATTTTATTTAACACTTACTGTTTCTGCTCCAATTGTACACAATATTTAATACTCGGCTTCCCTAATTACTTAATTTTAGTTACCAAGTTAAGTCGTTATGCCTTTATTTTAGTCCAGGACTAAGATTTATGTAATGGCTGGACAAAATTATAGCTTTTTATTTTGGAATCCGAGTGGACTCAATATGCAGTAATAGCAGACAAAAACACATATATGCAGTCCAGGGTTAATGTAGCATTGTTAAATGTTTTATGGTGTGCAGATCACGTGGTTTTAATTAAACAAAGGAGAAACTGCAGTATGCACTACACTGCTTGAACCAGATGATGAGTTTAAAATATCAAAAGAAAAATCTCAGATAATGGCCTTTTCAGAAAAACAAGGTCAAAAATAATTTTAAAAAGTAAACCATGAGGACAAATAAGAGAGTTCAACTATTTAAGGTATTATCTAAATTATGTGATGAGAACTGAAAGAGGCATGAGCAGAAAGCTTGCCACGCTCCAAATGATATGTGAAACAGTTCTATGAACGTTGAGAAATAAAGCAAGAATAGAGACTCTATGGAAATGAGAAATAAATTCTCACGAAGAAAATGTGCTGAAATGAACCTTTTAAGGAAACCAAAGTGCTCTACTAGGCTAGATAAAATGAACACATGAGAAAAGAACTTAATATAGACTCAATAAACAACATATACAACGAATGTCCGAAACAAGACTGCCTAAGATTACATTCCAGTATCAACCAAAAGGAAAGAGAGATGTTGGTAGATCCAAAAAGAGGTGAAAAGAGCAATAGGTGAGACGCAATGGGCACTCTGCGCGTGCCGCGAAGTAGAGGAGGAGGAGAAGAAGAAGAAGAAGAAGAAGAAGAAGAAGAAGAAGAAGAAGAAGAAGAAGAAGAAGACTATTCTCTACATCCATAACACTAGTGTATAAGTACTCCATATTTAGTCAAGATGAAATAATTGTCGTTTTACTGCAAAACACGCATAACAGTCGTTGGTGCTTCCCTTCCTGTTGCCTCCGACTAGCGTGTTACGTCATTGTCCTCCGGAAGTGGGTATGATGTAATGTTTCTTTGCTTTATTCAATTGATCGACAGCTTCTTTCATTACTAGTTAAACATTTGCATCATTGTTAAAACACTGTCCTTCGCGTAACGGGTTTTAAACCTCGGCAACATTTCGTTTTGTAAACTTTACTACTAAGATGATTTCACCCTGCACACGATTGCCCTAATATTTCTTGGTGCAAAAGTACCGTCTCAACTCACAAGGCTTTCTCTGCTCTTGTGCAAATTACAAGCACTCTGTATCCATTTATATTAATCCACATAAATATTGTAATTTTATTATAGGTGCATGAGGAATATGGTAATGTCATAGGATTTAAGCAATAGTCAAATCTTTTTAAACTGGTCGCAAAGTGAAGGCTTTGAAATCTCATTCTCTTTGCATGGCCAAGAGATGAAAACATGAATAACGTTTCGTCATTTGAGAAAAGTATAGACATTAAAAAATGAATTCAAATAACAAAGAATATATCGTAAAATGTTCAGTTCACAGAAAAAAAAAAAAAAAAAAAAAAAAACGTAAGCTATATAAAATGTTGCGTGATTTAACAAGGTAAATATTTTTTGTGTAGTAAGACATTGTCTATCTCTTACGGCTTAGCAGGTTATCCATCATTATCAAAGGTCACCCAGAATAAAGAGGACTTCTGAAGACATTTCCAGAAATTCAAGATATACATTTTATTTGTCATAAAAGTACCTTGAACATGTGGTATCTTAATCGAAATTATTAGAGGCATTTTTTAGAAAATCAAAGTTACAAAAATGTTCCATGCAAAGGGAAAGCAGGGGCGAGTTTTTTTTTTTTTTTTTTTTTTTTTTTTTTTTTTTTTTTTTTTTTTTTTAAACCTTTATGTCACATACTTAAAATATGCTGAACTAAAATACATGTTTAGCATTTAACGGATTTCTCATTTTATGATGTTCACAGACGGACACAAACATGGTCGCCAAACATTTATTTGGGTAAAATATCGATATCTAATTTTGGGGTGGAATGCAATACTTCCACCACTATATGTACATAATAGAGAATAATGAAAAGGAATTCCTAAATAGTTTCAAAAAATTATGTCAACCCGCTATTTATCTTAAATGCATCATACCCGTTATTCCATTCTGACCTCCTTGGAGAGAATTTCTCTTTTCTCCATCCCTAAAAGAAGTACATTACAGACAGGTAGTTTCGCAGGTGCTTTAAATAGACACTGACTCGTTTACATTGTGTATGTTGTTACATTATGGATGTCTGACGGATATGCAAGGCATCAATCATTCATGCTTGACATTCATAACTGTTTAGGAAAGGCCTTGAACTTTTAGAATTGGGATATTCACGTAGCCCTTTGCTAAAAGAAGCTCAATGAGAGATCCTTGATTCCTTACCTAATAATAGCTAAAGGTTCATAAGTTTATTAATGAATATTTTAAAAGCTCAATTTGTAACGTCAATTTCCCCGGAACTCTGCGTTTTCAGGTCTCTCGAAAGCAAAACATAAATTGAAAAAGGTTAGATTTCTCTGCTCTTGTGCCAACTATTCTTACAAACGTTTATTCTTCTATCATCTTCATATTAATCGAGATAAACATTTGTAGAAATTATCTCATTGGTAATTTTATGTAGATGCAAGGGGAACATAAGAATGCAGTAGGCTTTGAGCGATAGTCAAATCTTTTATATAGGTATAAAAACTCTGAAATTCCCTTTTCTTTACACGGCCAAGAGATAAAAAAGTGCATAAGACCTTCCATTTGAGAAAAGTAAAAGTATTGCAAAACTCACACAAATAACAAGGAATATCTCCAAAATTGTTCATTCTACAAAAAATGAATTTGGACATAACGTGTGTTTTATCGAGATCTTCACTTTTTGCATAGTAAGACTTGGTTTATTTCTTACGGTTTACCAGTTATGCAAAAGTCATCAAGAGTATTATTATTAGTATATTATTATTTTGGTGTTTTACGACGCTGTCAATTGCCAGGATCACATCACAGTCGCCGGTGTGCCGGAATTTCGTCCCGCGGGAGTTCATTTACATGCCAGTAAATCTACTGACATCAAGTGGTCATTTTTAAGTGAATTTAAAAACCATCAGTCTAGTCGGATTTCAACCCGCGACCTTGGATTCAGTAGATCGGCGTCCAACCCACTGAGCAACCCAGGCTGACTGATCAAAAGTAAACAGGACTACATGGGCTATAGTGAGAGAGTTCAAAATATACATTTCATATGCCATAAAATGTATTAAACATACCTATAGTACTTTAATCAAAATCGAGCCACTTTTGAGAAAATAAAACTTTTCGAAAAATTTTCCATGTAAAGGGATAGTTTTGGATGAAAGAATTTTGTTCAAAATTTTTGTATCATATCCTTCAAGGGTATTAAATTTAAATACCAACTTTGGTTTCTAACCGACTTTTCGATTTTGAGCTATGCTGTCCACAGACTGACAAACACAGACACACACAAACAGACCTTTTTCTGATTTTTTTTTTTTTTTTTTTTTTTCATTTCCTTCTGGGAGTCTCAAATCATATATTTCCAGTGAAATCTCGATATCGAATTTTTGGATGGAGTACAATACTGTCACGTAGGCATTTAGGCGCCTATGCCAGATGTAACGTGAAGGGTAGCTCAGAGGTAGAGAGTGAAGGTTACTGTTCAGAACTGATATATAATTCTAGTATTTAGGAAATATATTTTACAAAAGTAAAAAAGGTACATTAGAATGTAAGATTGCTCCAATATAAATTATAGAGAAAAATTGTAGAGAGTAGCTGTAATTGTTACCTGGAGAGAGGTTGGTGACGTTGCAAACTTCAGTTTCCAAGGATGTCTTCACGAATGCGAGTGTCGCAGGTTCAGGTACCAAGGGAAATTCGACCTCCCGTGTGGCCAGAATTAGGCGTTTAAACACCTCGAACCAGTTTACGCAGTGCTTGCTTGATAATTCGTCAGAACAGCTGAAGTGCTAAAGACAGGAGCAATGGCTCATAACCTTACCATACAACGTGTGCTTTTAGGTCATGCTTCCGCGTATGTGAACAGCAAATGACATTTTCGGACTTTAATGAATTTTGTTCCTTAATAAGTTTATCCTTAGTAAAAGTTTACCAAAATTATCAACTTCACAATACTTCCTCTGCTTGCCATGCTTAGTAGAGAAGGTAAAAATGCTCTTTTCGGGATTCAGAGTGTCTCAAAAGTTGCCCTGAAACCTCTATTCGATATCGAATTACTTATACCCTTAACAACATAAACATGTAATCTAAAGACAGACAGTAAGTCGCAACAAGTTCGTTCTTGTGTGCTATTGAAGTTATCCAATATTTTAGTTTTAATTAACACATAAGTGTGGTTTCATGTCTGGTTTTCAAAACATTGCATAACATAAGCATTAAAAACATAAGTAGGGAGAGGGAGGTGGAAGAGGCGGGTATTAGGAGAGACGGAGAGAAGTTAGTGTCTGGGGAGGAGGTGAGATAATGGAAGAGAAAGGCACAGTTTACACATTTAACGTTCAATGGCCTGGCAACAACTGGGCAACTAAGCCCAGGATTTTTGTGTTCGATTCCTATGGAATGGCCCATGGGTATTCCTTGTAGTTTGCTGCTTTCTCTTATGGAGATTTGAAACGGGTTTGTGACAGAGATCTTTTGTTAGGATATTCCCGTAATAATTCTTCCTTTCCCCTCGTAGAGAAAGTCCTTAGGATTACAGAAGCCAAGCGGCTGCTGGAACATCCAGCAAATCTCCTCTAGAGAACACCAGCACGGTTCAGCTCTGGCAAATGAATGGGTAGCGTACCATTAAGATACTCTCGTTTTATCGTCTCACCCACCTTCTTTTTATTGTTGTAACTCTTATTCTCATATTTATTGTCTCCAGTTCAACAAAGAACTTCCTCTGTTAATATCTGCCGAGCTAGTATTTTCCATTAAGTTATTTGTTCTGAAGATTTTAGATCTTATTTCTTTTCCTTCTTCGCTTCTTCTGTGTCACCGTAAACTTGGAGGAGAAAGTGCAGCTTTCACCTTCTCTAGGTATTGTCTTTCATAGAACATCAGAACCTTCTTGTTCTTCAATATGTTTTTCTTTTCTGAGAGAATTTGTCATGGTTTTCCATATTCTAGAGCTCCGTATTCCAGCTACTAGAAGATGGAACCTACTTAATTCCGAAACTATACACCTTAACTCTACACCTTGCCTTACTCACATTACAAATGGAATCGTTATCGGGAGCTCCTCAATATTCTTGATATTGCCTAATACTTTTAGATAACTCTTTCATAAATTTCGATGCTACCTAGTACACAGAAATTCGAGACAGTTTTCCTTTGTAAGCCCTCATAAGGAAATGCAAAATGTAGAAGGTCTTGGGAAGGCAACCGTCTTTTGTTTCGGAAAAAAATCGATTTGAAAAAGTGCGAAAAGAATGTAATGTATCTGAAAGCTACACGAGAAAAGTAATTTGTAATTTATCCAGTATATCTGTATTTCAAGGGCGTTATAAGTAACTATAAAGCGAATAAAGAAGATAAAAAATCAATGATAGGTATACCTACAAGGATTTTAACACTAGTCATTGGACATAAGGTAATAATAATAGCTTCTAGGGCACTAACGCCTGCAGATAAGGGTTTTCATGCAAATAATCACTGAGTTAAAATCAGGAAGCAAAGAAACCAAAATGTAAGTAAATAAGAGCTTGCCTTAGAAATAAAGGTAAAGACAGGAAGCATCTTAACATATACACAGGTACTAAAATACATATTACGTCACGAAAGAATAAGGCGAATACACAGTTGCAAAACGCACACTAAAATTATGACTCGAAAGAAAACTTGATAGTCACCAGAAGGAAGCAAGGAAGGCAATAATGAAGAAAGATAAAATAAGAAAGTTGAAAGAAGAAAGACATGAACAGAGAAGAATGAACAAAGCAGAATTCAAGTAAGAGTTATAAAAACCAATTTTCATTCACAAAAGTTAACGCTATTTAGGAATAAAGAAATAATAAGGTGAGAATACAAAGAAAATTATGAAAAGTAGATGAGGGAAGTAGAAGGGAAGATGAGGAAGGAAAAAGTGTAAGAAAATCTAATAAGAAAGAGGCCAGGATAAGTGAGAGAAATAAAATGAGTAAATCGATGTTAGAGAAACGTATGCAACAATTTGCGAATGTTTCAAAAGAAACAAAAAATAGTGTAAGAGAAATAAAGCTACATGTAATACCATGGTTTTCTTTCCATCATTCCCCTTCACTCCATTTACTTATCATCTTTCAGATGTGCTTTCAGGTTAGTGGCGTTGGCGGTGGCGGACAGATTGGTGCGGATGCTTGTGCATGGTAACTAGATCTTCTGGTCATAGGCGTATAACATAGAAGAAAGTGCCCCATAGTAGCTTTGTGGTGGAGAATTGACATGGAAAGTCAATGGGGTTGAGTTGTTCAATTCTGCTGACCTACTCGCCAATGAATTTATTCAAATAGGGAACCCACTGGTGAATTTACGCTTTTGTCATGAATAAATCAGATCATACTGCATCACTTTCAAATAATGGTGTTCTTGAATTTAAATATGGTTGTTTCCTTTACATAAGTATTTAATTATTCTAAATTACCATCTGCTCAAATTAATCTAATTCTTCCACAAAATCTTTGCAAGGTATTATTGCTGAGATAAACATTTGAATATGATAATATAAAATATTCAACTTTAATACAAGTACACCAATCAGGCATTATTTCGTCATTTTTGTAAGATGCTACATAAAACCATATTTGCCAGAAGCTATAAAATATCAAACTGTAACTTTATAACCATGTTAAAATAATGTACAGTGGATGATTTTTGTGAGCTTCATTATTTTATTTGAATTATTTTAGCTGTTATAAGTGTACTAATATACCGATATTCTCACTTACAAATTTTTTTTCAAGAATATATTCCTCAAGAAACTGAAGTTTATACTTATGTCCAATTGGTAGGAAGTTCCTTAATGGAAATGACAAGCTTTTCTGTTTTAATAAAAATACTTTTGAAAAAAAAAGTTATAACCAAATTGCATGAAACAATTTTTATTTATATTCAATTGTTAAGGTAAGCAAAATGTTATAATATATGTTGATACTACTTTATAAATATTATGTATGCATTTTATGAAGCTGCAAAATACATTTTCAATAAAAATTGTCCAGGAATAGAATGGTACAGTTAATTATAATGTACCCATTGAAATATTTAGAAAACTGAACCTAATCTTGAAATAAACGTTTTTTAGATAAATCGATCTAACATATTTAGAATTAAGATGTCGCTATTGAAATAATTCAACAGTTGTAACTTACAATTATTAAAAATAAAATTTGTAAATTGGTACAAATTGTGCAACTCTCCCATATTCATAAAATCTAAACTAATTTTAATGGCAGAAGCCATTCAGTAAGCACTATTTTAACACGCATACAAATTTACAATTCGGTATCTTTTGTAGTTTCTGTAAAATATACTTTATGTAACACCTTGCAAATGTGACCAATAACGCCTCTTTGACATGTATGTCCCCTAATGACCTCTTGGTTTAATATCTTAAGGGTTTCTCCCTTATCTATATAATAATTTATGATAGTCTATACTCGTGTCCAGTTATGATGGTTATTACCTCGGCATCTCTTGTTATTATCTTCAGGTTACACACTTTGAAACGAATCTCGCCTTACTCAATCTGCTTGGCACATAAACGCTATGCTACTTGAACCTAGTCTAAGTAATCCGACCTGAGCGATTCCTTCCTCCCTCCCTCGTTATACCGATCCAATGTCGCAATTATAGCTGTATGTCGTGATGATAACATACCTACATAGCAGCCTGATGCCCTTATCTAATATACCTACCTATCTACCTGTCATAAATGGTATCAGGAAACCTTCCATTACTGCAGCTTCCGTGTTATCAGATGACCGCAGTTTCTAATTGATATATTGATTATCAGGACCTTTATAAAACCTGTTCTGACTCTTGTCACTATTATTTGGCACTAATGGATATTTATATCTAAGACATCAGGTGAAGTTTTGCTTAATAATTCTTGCCAATGTATGATAATTTTGTTAGTTTATTCACAGGGAAGGAGGAAAGTAAGATAGATGGTACTTGATTAATTTAGTAAACTTAAATGTTAAAGAAAGAATTTTGAAAATATGATTTGAAATTAATTGTAAAATATAGTGTTATTTAGAAAAGAGTGTGTGTGAGAGAGAGAGAGAGAGAGAGAGAGAGTCGCTGAGTGAGTGATTGAATGAATGAGTGAAGTTTAAGGACCGTCTACAAATAGGTCATTTGGGCTTCAGAAAAAAATTTGTTTGCAGTAGTCATGCAATGAAATTCGTAACAAAGCTATATATACGTTGTCATGGAGACTAAAAAACAAAAATTCTTGGAACGGCAATAAGGTGAATAGTACAGAAAATCTGCAAGGAAAATGATATATTAGGGTGTAAGTTGTGCATCAGAGTGTTGTTTATCTAAAAGATGATGTGAAATAAAAGCTTAATAAATTAGTAAGTGTTATTTCACAGCTCAGGTCGAGAAGACCGCATAACTGGCCGGGAGGGCTCGGGGCGCTGACCACGTCCCACCCTCCAGTACTGCACCTCACCAATGACGCCTGTAGTGGGCAGAGGTGGGGGACGCAGCGGCTGGGCGGTAGGCCTTGGCCCTTCGTGGGCTGTCGCGCGGGGTTTACATTACATTACATATTTCACAGCTAATATTCCACAATTGCCTTCTCGTATTACCATCACCCTGGAGA